>JAESIW010000137.1:5686145-6161326 GCA_016802295.1 Brachionus rotundiformis
TTGTTAATAATAATATATAGAAAAGGGTTTAAGTTTTATTTTTTCTGCAGGATGATTTTTTATTTTTTATTAATTTATATATTTAATAATTAAACGTAATTAGTTAATAAACTCAAATTAATAAACGCAATTTAAACAATTGATTAAATTCTCACACTTTTATTTACTTATCTAAATTTTTGAATTAGATTTTAAAATTCATTGATTTTCTAAGTGACTTGATATATTTTCTAGATTTGATTAAATTTCTATTAATCAATTTATAATAATTATTTTAAAAAGTTATGAAGTTTAATACTAATCAGTTATTTAAGATTAAATTTGACATGCTTAAATTTGATAAGATTTAAAAATAAAAACCACTGTAATTTTTTGAGTTTATTATAATTTTTTATTTTTCCAAAAAATTTTTAAAAAACTTGGCACATTTTTTTGTTATTTTTTTTGACGGCTTCTCGCTGAAGTTTTCTTTCCACATTTACATTTCTGAAAAACTTAAATACTGATTTTTTTGTCCAAAACTATTTAAACTTAGTTAAATCAGGCATAATTTTATACATTTAGAATAACTTCAGAATTTTTTTTTCAATTATTATTTGTGTTTATAATTTGTAGCTAAATTAGCAAGCAAATAAAATAAATTTATTTATTTTATCTAGTTTTTATAATAAAAATTATCAACTAAAAAATGATTTATCCCCTGACTAAAAGCAATGCCTTTTAAAAATTTTATTTTTGAATTATTGATTCCTTTGACCAACAAATGAAATGTGAAACTTATTTTAAAAATAAATACAAAAAAGCATTGCTTGAAAATTGTCTTAACTTATTATACGGCTTAGCTACTTATTTATTCATCTCATAAATTAAATATAATTTTCCGAGGAATTTTAAAAATAATAATAAAATTCACTAGCCGTACCTAATCCATGGATTTAGTGAAAGAAACCAGTAGGCCTCAATTAACAAAATAAAACACTTTTCTAATTTTTTAAAGGTCCAAGCTTAATCTGCTCAATTAGATTTTGGTTGGCTTTGCTATGTTTTTTTTTGAATGCAATTCATTTCATGCAAAGAGTAAATTTAAGTATAGCCATAGTGTCCATGGTAAATAGTCCATCATCAAATGAGACTATTTTAGATGAATCAAATTTTACTCAGTCAAATATTTATTTTGATAAAGTAACTTTTCGTGGAAAAAATTTTTTTTAAGTTAATTTTACAATTTAGAAACAAACATTTAATTGGAGTAAGCAAAATCAAGGCTTGATATTAAGTGCTATATCAATTGGTCCATTTTTTACTCAGGTAACTTAAGTGATATTTTTTTCAATTTAATATTTTTACTTTATAGATAATAGGAGGATGGATAGCTTTAATTCTGGGACCAAAGCTTATGCTTTTTTTATCTGTATTAATCTCGTCAACACTTACAGTATTGACTCCTATTTTGGCTAGTTTTAATTTTTATGGCATTTTAGCCGTAAGAATAATGATAGGATTAGCACAAGTAATTATTTTTTATAAAAATTTTTAAAAGTTGACTTAGAATCTTTTCTAATTTAAAAATCTAAAAAAAATAATTTATTTTCATATAAATAGTAAAATATTGATTAAAAAAGGGAGTTGTCACATCTTCTTTAAATTTGTTTTGGGCTCACTGGGCGCCACCACTTGAGCGATCAACTCTACTAGCAATATCCAATTCAGGATCACTAATTGGAAATGTAAATTGACTTAATTTTTTATATAGAATTTTCTAAATAATTCACCAGGCATTGACATTTCTTATCGGTGGATTTTTATGTGCTGGTCAATTTTTGGGAGGCTGGCCGTCGGTATTCTATTTGACCGGTCTATTTGGTCTTATATGGTGTCTAATTTGGTTATTAACAGTATTTGATTCACCTTCAGTTCAGAAATGTATATCTGTCGAAGAAAAAAACTACATTTTGGAAAAAACAGCAGAGCAAATTTTTAAAAGTGAACAGAAAAAAGTAATTTATTTTCATAAATAATTTTTTTTTTCAAATTTTTAATTGTTTTGGAAGAAATTTTTTCATTAAGCTTTTATTTAATTAAGAATGTTCCCTGGAAAAAAATTTTTCAGTCAAAATCAGTTTTATGTTTAATAGTAAGCGCCTTATGTGGAAATTTCGGCATAAGTCTGTTTACAGTATGCTTGCCAACTTATATGAAAGAAATTCTTGATTTTGATATAAAACTAGTAAGTATCTTATAGAATTAAAATTTATTATAAATCATGCTGACACTGAAGTCATTTTAAAGACTTAATTAATAATATCAGTAAGAGTTAAATAATAAAAGATTGAATTATCTCTTACATTTTAAGTCGATTCACTTGACTTTAACTTTATGATTTTGAACAATACTGTTTAAAATGATGTATTTTAGAATGGGGAATTATGCTCAATTCCATTCTTATCATGTTGGGTATTTATAATTTTGTCTGGTGTATTTAGTGATATTTTGGTTAAAAGTAAAAGAATAGAAAAAATAAAAATTCGTAAGTTGTGTAACTCAATCGGCTTTTTGATTCCTGCAGCAACATTCATCGGCCTTATCTATACTAATTCAACACGTAGAGTCCTTGGTTTTAGCATGATTCTGATAAACATATCATTTAGTGGATTTCAGTACGGTTCTGGTTATTTGGTTAATTTTAATGACATTGGCGGAATTTACTCAGGAATTATTTATGGAATAGCTAATACGGTTGGAAATCTAAGTGCCGTTTTAGCACCGTTTCTAGTCGGAATCATTACAAAAAATGTAAAATTTTAATAAATAAATGATCGATCTGTTAATTTTGATTTTAGAAAACCAGCGATGAATGGGCCCAAATATTTATGATATCATTAATTGTTTATGTAGTTGGTGCATTGGTATTTTTGATTTTTTCAAAGAGTGAAACAGAAACATGGGCCAGAAATTCCGAGTTAGCAAAAGAAGATTTATAATTAAAAATTAAAATATATCATTAAAAAATGTAGATTATTCAATGTTTAATGTTTATTTTTTAAAATAATAAATGGAAAGCCTAAAATGACTTTTTTCTTAGAAGCAATAAATACATTTATTAATGAAATTAGAAAATCGTGAGAGACATTTACTAAATAAATAAACATTAAGTTTAGAGCTTTAAAAAGCATATTTTTAAGCGATTTAAATTGGTATATTTAATTTACATAATAGGTTCTTTATTAGTCATTTAATCATTTCGAAAGTGAATAGTTCTTTTTTTGAGTATTTTCTATTTTATTGATAAAATTTATCAAAAAATAAACCTAATTAACACTTAATCTAAAGCTTTTTATTAGCTTAATGTTAGTTTAAAATTTTGAAACATTGGGACTTTTACTTTGCAAGATAAAAAGTGAATGAATACCTAATATTTTTGAAGAAATTAAAAAGGTATCGTTTTTAACACTCAAACACTGCAGGACTTTTTTACATCTTATTTGTATTTTTTATTAAATAAATATAATCATTTTTTTTGCTATCTAATAATTAAAATCAAAAAATATTAAAATTAATTTATTTTTATTGCAAAATATACCTATTTTGATGGAATTAAAATTAAAAAGATAAGTTATCTCAAGGAGTCCAAAAAACCCCTCTGGATTTTGAGTGTTAAGATAACTTATACAGGCGCTCATTCTAATTAGTTTTTTTTTTTGCTTTTTAAGATTTACAACTAAAAATATATGTAAACCTTAAAAATATTTCAGGACAATAGTCATTTTTAAGTAAAGGTGTTCCAGATGGCCTATTTCTCTAAATAAAGAAACTAAAAACAATTATTTTATATCTTTCAAAATATTAGATGATACCATATAACTGTACAAAATTTGGTTTATCGGAACATTTTTTTTTAAATCTTCGACTCGGTCGATTCTATTCTATTTTAATCTACTCCCATTTAAACCTATCTAAACTCGTTCAAATCGAAATTAATGATAAAAAATGATTATAATTTGTTTTCCTTAGGTATTTATCAGTTCTATAGATCCAACATAGTGCAACATACCAAGTTGGATTGATAGTTTAGGTCTGATGATGAGCAAAATCTCGACAAAATTAATCATAGGCAAATTTTTCCAAATTTAAATTATGCTAAATTTGCAGAGTTTATCCAGAATGTTCTTAATGATGCTTTACCATGTTGCATTTACAGAACTTGATTTTGATCTTTAAAATAAAAGTTACAAGAATTTTTAAGATGGTGTTCTATTCTTGTACTAAATTTCAAATGTTTTGATGTGGCGAGTTAGTATTTAAAGTTAAAAAGAAATTTGTCTAGTCAATATTTAATATTTTAAATTATTTTTACATTTGAACTAAATTAAAAACAAAAAGAATATCAAAAATATTTTTTAATTACTAATTTGAATTAAATAAAACATATTTTTTTGACGAAAATTTATTTTTATTGATTTTTCAAAAATTTGAGAAAAAAAATTTTAAAATTAATACGATTTATCAATAAAAATTACTAATAATAATTAAACGGAAATAAATGAAAATTTACTTGAATAAATAAAAGAAAAAAAAGAGATATCGATAAATTGGTTGTGAGAATTAAATAGAGCATACGAAGAAGATAGATTTAAAAATAGAAAAAGAAGTTAAGATAAAACAAAAATAATGTTTAATTTTATTTTAAGAATACATTTTATCATTGATTATCATTTATCTCGTGGTCAAAGAAGGTCATTAGATACGAGAGAACGTAAAAAGAGATTCGAAAAAAAAATTGAAAATAAATAGAAAAATTTAAAGTTTCGTGTGTTGCTCAGCAGCCTGGTCGACTAGTTTTATTTTGTCGATTTGCTCAACAAGCACCTCATCGAGCTTTTCGACGCGTTCGCGTTCGCTCACCGAGTTTCTATCTTGTAGAAACGACTCCAGATTGTTGTTGTAGTTTATTACATTTATGGTCGGCGTACTAACTGAATTCAAGATTGGACTAACCGAGTGTAAGTTCTCGGCGCTGCTTGCTTTTTCTAATATGGCCATATTTGTGTCCAATGTATTTGTATTTGGTCGCTTTTCATTACACTTATCCAACTCTTTTGCTTTATTAAACGTGATCTCTTTAAAATTTTAAAAATAAATATAAAACACTTAATTAAAATAAATGAATAAATTGTTGCATTAGATAAAATAAAATTTTTTTAGAATTTTTTTTATATTTAATGAAAGAGAATAATTTCTATTTTCGATTAGTCTTTGGAGTACCAGAATTCGAATTTGGTGCATTAGAAGACGTTTTAGATTGATTGGTGGCCGAGTTGGAACTTATTGCTGAGTTTGGAGGTAATGAAACAGATGCTAGCTTTTTATTGGCAAGACTGGCAGCGGCCACAGTTGCAGCTGCCGAAGAGGCCGATGAGCCCACTTGACCTGCTATTTGACTGGGTATTTGACTATTATTCAAGCTGGTACAATTCGAACTACTGCAGCTACTGTTGTTATTAATCGTTGTTGAGTTTGAATTTGTACAACTATTGATGTTTGCTTTGTTGCTAATATTGGACAAAGTAAAGCTGTTTGTGGTAGCGGGCGCTTGAGCTGCGCTAGGAGTTGTTGTTATTATTGGCAGGGGAGTTGTGTTGGCTGTTGGTGACTTGATGCCGCTGCTACTAGACAATGTCGAAGATAATTTGAATAAGCTATGTGTTGAGTCATCTTTGCGCGGTGGAAGTCGCTCGTTTACTTTGTCCAAACTTTTGGCCTCTTCGAAAGATATTTTTTTCTTGTCAAGTATCGAGTCACTGCCCAATATCACTTTAGCTATGTAAATAAAATTAATTACCCCGCAAATAAACATTTAGAAACAACATCAATCAACACAATACATGCAACAATTTATAAAATTAATAAAAAATATTCATCACAGTCAAAATATCATTATAAAATTTTAATTATAAAATTCTAATTTAATTTGAGAAAAATGTGTTTTAAATTTATTTAATTTCCTGTTAAGGATCAAATTATTGCTATTTACATTTGTATTTCATTTCTTTTTATATTCTGATATTTTAAATATACATTTTAAAAATATCAATTTTTAATAAATTTTTCTATGATTTATTCCTGATGAGTATACAATTTTTTTAGAAAAATAAAAAATGCTCCTTTTAATAAATTGACCAGAAATGAAATTAACTAAATTTTCTTCAAAAACAAAAACAACCGCCAAAAATTTTAATAATTAATATTTAAATAATAAGTGAAGTGATAAAATATGGATTTGTATCCTTATCTATTTAAAATCAATTATTAATAAATTTTAATTTTAAATTTTAAATAATAAATTAAACAATCAAGTTTAAATTAATTTATCTGGATACAATTTTAATGCAACGATATTATATTTCTTAAGACCAAATTTTTCTTTAAAAAGAGATAATTTTTTAATTAAATAAAAAAAAAATATTTTTCTCAATTTTAATTAAACATTTAAAATTAAAATTTGGGATATCTTGAAAACACGAAATAAACTAATCTTACCACTTTCGAGAGTTGATTTGCCACCCGACAAAGCTCCTAAAGGCAAAGTGCCGGTCGGTGTCAGTCCTTTTAAAGTGAGCACACTCTCGCTTTCCTCTCTAAGCACAGTGAACAATTTGGCCATTTTACCAATGGCTCTGACTTTATTGCGTATTATTTCCTTTCTGGCAACCACCGATTCGCCATCGTCGTCAATAAGCTCATGCTCTGAGCAAATGTTCAAAATGCTGACCAGCATTTCAGTTACTTTTTCGCCAACAAATGGAAGTGACCAAGTAAAAACGTCCATAAAATTAGGCAGCCAGTAGGGATGTGGCGAACAGTTGAATTGTCTAATGTTCATGACGTTATTTTCATACTTAAGTATAGCTGCTTTGTTATTGTAAACATCTAGGTAATTCGGGGCTGAAAATATGGTTATTAGGGATGGGAACGCTGTTTGTGAGCTTTTTTTGTACATTCTGTAGCCGGCGTCTTGAGCCTCGTGCGCTCGGATTATGGATAACAATTGGTTGTTTTGCAAAAATTCGCAACAAGCTGCATAGCTGTAAAAGAACGAACAACCACGTACTGTATTGTGGGTAAAGTGCTCGTTGGTTTTCTCGTTGCCGTAGTCTTCGAGCGGGTCGGACCAGAGCAAATCGCACATGGGACCGAACGGTGGTGGTTCTTTGAATCTGTCCAAGCGACGAATGTCGTCCAATGTGTGTATTTCGGGCGACAGACCTCCGTGCACGCACAAAAACTGCTGGTTCATTAGGGCTGCTAGTGGCAAACAGTCGAAAGCGTCCATACATGCCAAATAGACTCGTTCGGTGTACTTTATTTTACATTCTTGCTTAAATGTAAAATATTCGGTCAAATGACGACACTCGTGGTTGCCGCGCAACAAAAAAAAAGTATTTGGATACAAAATTTTCATTGACCATAAATACAGCACGCATTCGATGCTGAAATAGCCTCTGTCAACATAGTCGCCCAGAAACAGGTATCGGGTCTCGGCCGGTGAGCCGCCGACCTCAAACAATTTCATCAAATCGTAAAATTGGCCATGCACGTCACCGCAAACGGTTATGGGCGCCTCTACGTCGATCATTGTTTTTTCTTGTCTCAACAAATTAGCACCTTCGTTTATGATCCTAAGTGCAACTGCCTCCTCAACTCGACCTTCGAGTATGAAGTGTTTTTTGAGTACGTCAACTCTAGGTTTTCCTCGACTGTCAAAAACCTCAGCCAAGGTCAACAGATGCGATGGCGGGAATGGAACATCTTAAAATAAAATTTTTATTTATTTTTTGTGTTTTTAATTAAAGATAATTTATCATTTAATAATTATTAAGAGATAATTAATTATAGATAATAGTTAATAATTACTTTTCATTTGTCGTTCTGTGGTTGATGTGTTGGTCGTGCCACTATTTGTATTTACATTATTCGAGGACTGTGTCGATGCTGATTGAACACTGTTGGCAGAAGAAGAGCTCATTTTCAATAAGTCATTTAAAAACAGAAACAATGGACAAACATAAAAAAATTTGTGGAAATTTTTAAATTTATTTGTTTTTTTTTTGCTGTTTTCGTTAGCTTATTTCTTGATTTTAGTCGGGTGTTTTATTTTCTAAAAAAAATAAATGCTTGGTAACCAAAGTATTAAAAACTTAGTTGAAAATCGATTTAAAGAAAGAATTTTTTCCATGTTTTAAAATAAAATTTTATTATTATATTTTTATTGTTTTTTTTCATCATGTTGAGATTTATAAAAGAAATAATTTGCTTATACGAAATAAATAAGCACAATCGTTTAGTTTGGTTTCCAAAGAAAATTATTTTTCAAATTTTACTTGATTTTTTGCTTTACTTTATTTTAATAAAAAATTATTCACGATCTTTTTATTAATACCTAGACTTTTACTATAGACTTTTTCCTCGAAAAGCCAATTTTGGTTTAAACACTTGAGAAAACATAAAGAAAGAAGCTATTAACTTAAAATTTTAACTTAATATTTTATGATATTTGTTAAGTTAATTTCCAATTGACAATCAAAATAGTGTCACTTGTTCTTTTCTCTTCGAGCATTTTTTAGAAGCGATTATTTTTAATTATTTTACTCTACCATATTGACTAAATTGGTAAAGTGAACGACATAATCACCAAAGCTAATTTTATTGATTCTAATCATGAAAAAAAAATCTTTATAATTTGAAAAATATATTTGAAAGGTATGTTATAAGATTATGAAAAAAGAAATTTGATTTAATTTGATTTAAAGAAACAAGAACTAGTTAAGTGAATTTGTAAGAAAAAAATCCAAATTTTATACTGATTTGGCATCTGGAAATTTTTAGAATATTAAATTTATTGTTTCTATAGACTTAGTATTTAAATAAAAAGGCAAACCTTAATGGATCTATGATAATTAAGAAGAGGAATTGGTTTTTAAATATTGCGGTTCAAATTCTAAGGCAGCAAAATGCCTTTTGCTTAAATTAAATGAAAAATAATTTTTTAAAGTTCAATTAGCTTAAAATAAAAATTTCGATTTATCTGTTATCTAGCTTGATTTGATATCTAATATTTCCTTTAATTGATTTTGTTAGGAAATATCACGAAATGTCTTCATTTTAGAATCTATATTTGATCAAATACACTACGCATTTTTTTCTTGGTCCATGGAATAGACTGATGTTCCTAATTTACATAAGCTAGATAGTTTTGACATGCTTAATCGACTAATTCATGTTATTTTAAATTAAAATGTAAAAAATAAAAAATTAGTGTCTAAATTTTTAATTAGCAGAAACCGGATATATAATTAAAATTAAAATAGAGATTTGCCGCCATATTATTTGTATTGATTTAATCTTTTAAGTAATTAAATTTTTTTTAATTATCTACTACATTGAATATTAAAACAACCTATTTGAACAAAAAGCTATACCAAATGATGTGAGAAAATCAGCTTTGCCTTAAAGAAAAAATAATAAATATATAATTTCAATTGTTCGTAATTAATTTTAGATAAGGGAAGTGAATATAAGCAATTTTTGCCTAAGATAATATTGGCCTTATCTGAGTAAGTAAATGAAAGACAGACATCAATTTTATAGAAATAAAATTTTTTTAATTAATAATGACTCATCTTTGGCAAGTGTTATTTTTGATAATCAAATAAAAATAGAAAATTTTTACATAATACTAGAACAACGCGTACACCCAATAAATAAAGTGTATCTAATCATTTAGCTAAAAATCCTGCCTAAACTAAAATAATTGAAAAACCAACATTTCAAATACATTTGGAAAAGTTTAAACTAAATGGTAAACAAATCATACATTTATATTTAAATTATGAATTTTTGTTATTTAAAAAAAATTATAATTTAATAAATATTATTCTATTTGCATATTCTTTTTGACTTTTTTATTGACTAAATACTCAAAGTGTAGCTTTAAAAATAATTTTACCTGTAAATGTTAGTTAATGATTCCTGTTTACAAAAAAAATTGATTAAAATGCTGATTATGTTGTGCAAGCAAGTTTTTAATTTTGTCTATCTAGAAACACAATATGAACATGTTTGATTGGCAAAGTGGTTTTTTATTTAATTATTTATGCCAAGTGGTATGCGCAAACAATTTCAAATTAATTATTAAACATGATAAACCCGAGCAAGCAGTGTCCAAATGATTTGGGTGAATTGGTTGACTGGCGAGTGTGGTTTATTAGCCGGCCTAATCGAACAATTATCCAACAAAATCCAGAGAAAGTATGCGTCTCGACTTGGTAATATGTGACCAATGCTAGTATGTAGGAAAATCTGCCTTATGAGGAATCATTAGCAAAATAAAAAGAAAAATTCTGTATTCACTCAATTTTCTCTTGTTCTCGCTTTCATAGAGGTACCATAATAATAATTTATGATTAAATCAATAATTTTGGAAAAAAATGAAACAGAAACAGGGAATATCTGTCATAAGTAAGAGCATGAGTGCTCGATGCCAAAATCGAAATTTATTAATCTACTAGTTCGAAAATAAAATCGAAATTAAGAGCTAGACATAGACTTAATTTGCATATTATAATCTTAATTAGGAGAATTAGATTAACATAAATTAGAACAGGAAGGGAATAGGGCCACCAACTTAAAATAATTTATTCCGATCAGTTTAAACAAAAAAATAAATTAAACTTATCGGCCACCAATCAAGCCAAATTGTGTACCAAGTTTAATTTACTCCCAATCTGTGCCTACTTAACATTTAACATTCTGTATTTAATTATAGCAATTTGTAAGCTTTTCTTGTAGTTGTTCTAAAGGTACTTTTTTGAAGAAAAAAAAAACACCACAAAAAATAATTTAACTCTTTTACTTGGTATCTTATTTCAATATGTCTGATTTAATTATGAAATTGTTTTTTATTTGCCCAAGCTTTGTGTTCCATAATTGCACTTCCTTAATAAACAAGACTTGATTTTTATTCATCTAAAGATCCAATTAGTTCCCTCTTTTTTTAAAATCTAAAACTTAAAAAAATAAGAAAAATTATCTTTTATTTTGTAACAAAAGTAGAATTAACTGGGTTTAATTTTGCATTAATAATTTAATAAAACAAATTCCCATTAATTATTTATTGAATATATTCTATTAACTAAAAAATAAAGCTTATTCAAAAATTCAAAATAAATGAATGTATTCATAATGTTTATTCTAGTCCTAGAGTGTATAATTTATATAACTACGCCTAATTATTAAACTAACATTCTTTCAACATGTATTTAGTTCATACCTGGTTGTACAGTAACCTAGAAACGCTCAAATCGACACTGAAAAAATTTAATAAAACAAAAAATTAATATTTTTTATTATTCATTTTTTATGTTCTTTTGTGAGTGTGCGTGTTTTATATACAGATCCTATTTCTGAATGACATTTAATTTCATTTATTCCATTAAATCTCAAGTGAATATTTGATTATATTAGAGATGATTATTATTATTCCTATTATAATGCACCATTCTAATAAGCTACTTCATCCTTTATCATATAAATAATTCGTTTCTAGCCTAAAATTATAACTATATTTTTAATTAAAATTGGCACGACATGAATACCGACACACTTTGTGAATGCTTTTTTTGTATTTCATTTCAATTCATTATGGAAAATTTCTACCAACTTTGTTCGATCCCATTGCGCCTCTTTGGACTTGAATTATCGATTTTTCCAAACAGTTTATCAAAGTATTTGGATCGAATGAAATTTTTGATTAATTACTAAGTAAAAATAAAAGCTAATTTTTTGACTTTGATTTGCCAGGAAATAGACTTGAAGCAAAATCGATAGGTGTCATAAACTTATTTAATATGCTCCTAAATATTATTTATAAAGCACTTTTTAAAATTCTAATAAAAATTTTCACTCCAGGTTCTCTTTAAATCCGCTTAATTTCCTCTTATATCATAATCTCTGGCTTTTGGACCAAACATGAATTCTAATTAAATACTAAATTTTCTATTTAACTTAATTAATAATGCTGATTGTTAATACAAAGTTTAAAGAGCCTTATAAAACTTAATTGACTATGTAATAAACTAGAAAAAAATTTTTTTATGAGACAAGATAAATTTAATTTAAATATATAATTTATGTTATTGAAAAATAGGAAAACGATCGACTATATCAAAATACAAAAATATAAAAAGATTGTATATAAATTAGTTTTAAAATTATTTAAATAAGTATCATGAAATAAGTTATTATCTATCCCAAATTTCCTTTTTAGTATATAAAACTTAAAAATAAAATTATTCACCCAAGGCATATGTGTCGAAACTCGAGCTTCGGTAAAGCTTATTTGCATTTTTTATTTGCCTATTGCCAATGATGGGGTGATCTTAAATTAGGAAAATTTCCAAATGTTTAATCAATTTTATTTAAAATGCAAATAGTTTTAAATTTTTTGGAATTTTTCCACAACCAATTAGTCTGAAATAATCGAATAGGTTATTGCTCTGGCTCGAAATCGAGCTTATTAAATATATATGTAAATATATTAGAAAACTTTCATTATACTCTTACAAGAAAGCATTATTTCAACCCAAATGTTTGAGGAAAAGATAACTTGGAATTATTAATTATCTATTCAATGAATTTTTATCTAGAGCAAACAAATCATGCAGCTGATTTCAGTATTTTGCTCTTAATTTCAGAGCCAACATTAGTTTTCTTTTAATAGCTAAGATTTGATCGATTGTTTTTTAAATTAACTAAGCCTATATCCATTGATCATTTTCCTCCTCTTCTCATAAATAAACTAATAAATTTATGCTCTAACTCATAAACTTTCTTTTAAAAACAACTTAAAATTATTCCCCCAAGCACCAAACTAATTATTATTAAAATTAAAAATTCAGAATTTCAAATTAAATGCAATTTATTAAAACTTTATCAATGCCCCATCACTTAAGAAATTAACCTCAAATCATTTTATTGATTTATTTATTTTTTATAAGTGCTACACAAACACAACTCACTTAAACAATATATAATAAAAAAAATATATTTATATATGTATATACATGTATATGTAAAACATGTTACTAGTTTTTATTTTCTTATTAAAATAAAATTGCGGATTAATTCGATTGGAATCAACCAAAAAATCTATCATCGCTTAGAGCTTTATTAAGCAAACAATTATTCCATTATCTCAAATAAATGTTTTCCCTAAAAGATATAATAATTAAGTTATTCCCACTAAGAATATATTGCGAGGAGCTGGGATTACTTAAAGGTTATTAAAAAAATTCTAATCTTAGATATTTCTTAACGATCTTAATTATCGTCTGAACGATTAAGCTACTATCTTTTCATGGGTTGTATTTCATGTTCTTAATAACAGATCTTTTTAAATATATTTTTTGAATTATTGGGAAAAATAGACTAGAACTTTGCGTGCCATCAACAACTAAAAACAAAGTAAAAACTTTTATTCACTTAAGAAAAATGAATTAGGATATTTGTATTTTAGGAATAAGATTAATTTTTTATGTAATTAAAGTAGATCATCTTTTTACGATTAATTAAATGTTTTTATAGAAAATGACAATCAGATTTAAAAACAAATAAGTTTAATATAAACACAAATTATTTTTTGGAAATAAAATGTACTTTTAAAACAAAAAAATATACTAAAAGTATCTATGTGCTTCTAGCGATGAAAGATCTTAGCTTAAATTTTTTGTTAAATTAATAAAGATGCTTTATTAAAATTAAATAAAAGCACAATTTTTATATTTATCACGTATTAATTCAAATAAGCAGTTTAATAAAAATCCCATTTGTTTTATGCAACAAAAATTATTATTGTCTAAATATTTGAATTTCAACTAATATACGAATTTTAAAATTAGATTAAAAAACATCTTTTAGGAACGAAAATTTATATTATCTGTTGTATAATTTTTTACTTTTGAAAGTTTGCTTTAGTTTTAAAATTCGATTAAATTATTCATGGAAAAAAAATATACTTAAAAAATTACTAGATGTTTTTTTTTGAGCTTCTAGTTAAAAATAAAAAAATGATAAAAAATGAATTAAAATTTAATACAAAAATCGATTCTTATATAAAATCAAAAAGATTAAAAATGAATATTCTGCTATTATAGAGCGATACAAAGCATTGACTATTATATCAATTTATGTAAAGCCATAACCTTTGGGTAAAGTAGAATTCCTGCTACAAAGACTTACAAGTTCCAGTTTAATTTAGAATCGTTAAACTAGCACAGCTTTTTGATCATACCAATGGCATCTTTTGATCAGAACTTTGGAATATTGCAATATAAAAAAGTACTTTTTTTGAGAATGGTGATAAACTATTTGCTAAATTTAGAAATTGCACTGTAATTTCGTTTTATTTTTTAATAAAAGAAGAGACATTTACAAAAACTTTGAATTTTGAATAATTGAAAACATTTTCAGCAATTAAAAATAATTTTATAAATTAATATCAAAATATTAAACAATTATTAAAGTTATTTTTTTATTATTCAATTGGTGAATAAGAAACTTGAGTTAAAATTATGATCAAATCCTTAATTCTGAATTATAATATTAAAAATTTTGCCTTAAATGATTTAATAAAAATAACAAAGTTACTTGAAAATTTCATTTACCTAGGGTTTTTGTTTCAAATAAAAGCAATCAATTCAATATTTTAAAAAATAGATATTTAATTTTTTGCTAAATTAAATAATTATTTAAAAATTAAATTAATTTTTGTAAAATTTTTAATTAAATTTTGAATGGTGGTTCAGAAAAATATTATTAAATTTTGCATTAAAAAAGAATATTAATGTAGTCTCCTAAATCAGTTCACTCGTTGAGAAATAATTCCCCATCTTTTTGATATAAATCGTTCACATATGATGAATAAGAGTGGTTCAAATACCAAACGTACGGTTTTTCCAAGTTAAAATTTCCCAATATTACAAATTAAAATCTCTTTCAATTCATGGCATCAAGAACAAAAGATTTCCGTAAATTTAGATTTTTAAATGGTTAAACGATGTCATTTAAACATTACAAAATATTTGAACTTAGAAAATTTTAAATCCTCATTTCTTTTAAACAAAAATTACAAATTAAAAAATCTTTTTTGAATTATATTTATTCTTTTTTGTATTAATTAATCACTCGGTAAAATCACTTAGATTTTATTTTAAATAATTTTATAAAAATATTTTATCAATTAAAAAAACAGGAAAAATTCTTGATTGCTTGGTGAATCAAGAATTGATCTATAGCTAATTTCAACCACATTTTAGAGTTTAGAATCTAACTATGAATCAAAATTCTTAGCTAAGAGCTTATCATATATCATTTATTAAAAGGCATAAAGTATATTTCGTTTTGAAGATAAAAGATTTGAAATAGATCATCACAATTTAAAGAAAATAATATCTGATCAACGAAGAGAATGTTTTCAAAGCTGATTTTAAAAGCTGGTCACAAAGAACAGAAGCTGATAAAGTGCTTATTAAACATTAATTTGTGATTTTTAGCTGACTTACTAACTATTAAGTTGTTTTTATTTAATTGACTAACTTTAGTGATTTATTAAATCTAAAATCTAAATTTTATTTACTTAATAATTCAATCTACTTACTGAATAAAAGAAAAGTTTTATTTTCATATTATTGATCGCGCATAATTTAACACTTGTTATAAAAATTTGCTTTAAATAATGTGCCAAAAATAAAAATTCTTAAAATTGTTGATTCTTTTTTTTTTGATAATTAATAAATTTTAATTTAAAACTATGATAAATTATTTTTTAAAGACAAATTCTCACAAAACACAATCCCCTAAAATTAATGAAGTCTGCAAACTAGGTCCAAATAAATAGTTCACAGTCATGATTTGTGCACATTTGCAGATATTTTCTTAATAGCATAAAAATAATATATTTGCATTAAATGAATATATAAAATCTAAATAATTTTTACATTTTAATAAATCGATATTGGCAAACGTACAATGAGCAAATCTGACAGCGATTCGGGCAGTTTTTCCAAGACATGGGAGCTTAATGTGTACGAGCTGAATCGAATACCGCATGAAATAATTTACAACGAAACCGAGATTGCAGTGAGTCCAAAGATTCTCCAGAACGAGCTCATGTGCCCAATTTGCTTGGACATACTTAAACAGACCATGACAACCAAAGAGTGTTTGCACCGATTTTGCCACGATTGCATCATAACAGCACTCAGAAACGGCAACAAAGAGTGTCCTACGTGCCGCAAAAAACTCGTCAGCAAACGCTCATTGCGACCGGACCCTAACTTTGACGGCATTATTGCCAAAATTTATCCCAACAGAGAAGAATACGACGCCATACATGAAAAAGTACTCGAAAAGCTGAACAAAAAGCATCTAACTTCAGTAAACGGACATTCTAAGCGAAGGTCAACTAATCCGGGATCCTCTCGGAACAAACAAACTGAACAAGAACTGCCAGAAAATCCAAATGCTGCATCAAGCGCATCTTCAACTTCTTCGGACACCAATAACGAAAACAAGCAAACCGAAAAGCCAAAAAATACCGAAAATCACAGAGCCATCAAACGCCCTGTACACTCAGATGAAAGCGACATGGAATCGCGGGCCAGTACCGAGCAGTCTTCGCTTCATTTGCCAAATGACAGCGACGAGATCGAAATTGTCCTCAAGCCACACCCACAAAAAGAACTTCTTTTAAAGTCTAAAAGATTTCTTAAAACTACATCAAACGCCACTATAAACCATTTGTCCAAGTATTTATGGACAAGACTGTGTGTAGAGGCCAATTCAAGCACTTTAGAGTCAGGAGTGAGTGAACAAAATGACGAATTTCAATTGTTTCTTTGTCCAAATGAAAAACTTCCAAACACTTTTCAATTGATGCCGCAAAATTTAGCTCTAGAACAGATACTCGACAAATACTGGAAATTCAATCGGCCTATTGAGTTATTTTACCATCAGATAAATGGCAAAAATCCGGGAACTTCAGGCGAACAATTGTCAACTAATTAATTACTTCATTTGTCTAATATTTATTTACCGACTTAATTATGGCCTGATGTGTTGTCTAAAAATGTGTTTATTAAAATTTTTATTTTTGTCAAAATTTTAAACTTATTAAGAATATTGTTTTTTTTTTCTTTAATAAATTGTAATTATTTGAATAAAATAGAAGGTTAAATTTAGTTTGAGTATGAGTTCAAAATTGGTAATAAAAAATCAATTTTTATATATTTTGAAAAATTTCTTTTTATTTTAAAAGTTTAATAACTCTGTACTGAATAAATAAGCAGAAATATTTTCTTATAAATTAAAAAAACAAATAGATAATTTGATGTTTTTGATTATAGTGATTGTAAATATAAAATCTCGATGCGGATAATATCTATCAAAACTAGAAAATGATTAGAATTGAATTTTAATTTATATTTATTTTAAAACTACTCACTCAGAAATCAAATATCTAAGACTATCAAAATATTTAAAATTTTACAGCGATAATTCAAATAAATAATGAAAAATCTTAAATTTAATAAAATATTTGTCAAATACATCCATGCAAAGTTGGGTATGTTTTAATTCAAATGTATTTTGAATTTTTTTAGATATAAAATTGTTTTTAAATTATTAAAAAAACCAAATTAAAATGAAACTGTTTCTATTAATTATTATAGTATTAATTAGATGATTTGAGAAATATTTTTTCCTTCAAGATTTAATAAAAGTATTTTTTACAAAATCAGAAACATCAACCAGAACATTTTTCCTTGGAAGAATAGAAGCTTAAATATTTTTTCTAAATTAAATAGGTTTATCCGTTTAGTGATTTCTAAAAAATGATGTGAAAAAAAATTTTTGAATGAGTAATGCTATTGACTTATTTATTTTGTTTGAATTACAAAATGAAAAAAACTTATATAAACAATAAATTTCTATCAATTTCTATAAATCACTGTTTAGTTATTTCATAATTATCTGAGCATTTTAACTTTAAATGCTCGAACCAAGGTTTTGATCTTTTTCAAGGCTTGATCCAGGATCTTAACCGTCTCAGATTATGATCAAAAAAATTTAATTTATTAAGTACCTTGAATGTTTGTTTAATTTTTGCGTAAATCATTAATTTGAATTAATTTTTCTTATTTTTTCAAATTTTTTTTTTCTAAAAACAAATAAAATTTCAAAATCTCCAAATTAAGATTTTAACTGTCTACAAAAAATGAAAGTTAAATTTAAAATTCCATTTATTTTTAATCATCAAATAAATAACAATAATTTTGTTTTATTCTAAGATTGATTTTTTTTATTATGGCAATAAAAAGGTTATATTATACAAATAGTTTATATGATCATTTTTTTAGATATTTAAGCAAGAAAAAATTTAAACATACTGAATTTTAGAATTAATTTGGAATTAAAATTATGACAATTTGGCTAGAAAACAATATTCAAGTTACAAGTTATAATTATGACCAAATCAAATCCGACCCTTTGCTAAAAGTAACATATCATATTTTCTAATCATTAATTAATAACCATTTATTTCCAAGGCGAATTCAGAAGATTTTTTAAGTAATAAAAGAGAATTTCAGGACTCATATAAGTGTTTGTATGTAGCCCAGCGCGAAATTGGAACAGTTAGCTTTTTAGACCCCTTCATTGACATGATTGGGTCAGATGATGCAACAACTTGTCATATAGTTCTAATTGTTGATGAAACCAATTCTAATGTATCTTTATGCCATTTCGATGGCTCTGAGACTGATACTGGCATCGGTGAAATGGTCAAATCGTTAAAAAGTCTAAGGGGAAGTCAAAACGCCGAATATTCACTGTATATAGTTGGAGGTTTTGAAGACGATCGAGGCTTTTCACAAAATCTTAGTAATGAAATATTTGGTAAGTCAAAACCGCTTAAATCATCAAATTGCCTAAGATAAATTTTTAACCAAGATTGCCTATTAAAAAGAAAAGAAAAATTCAATTTAAAACTTTGTATAATTACAAAACTAAATAACATTATCCAAAATGGAATTGATTATCCCTTAATTTATGGAATTGGTTATGAAATTAAAAATAAAAAAGCATTTTGGTGCAATACATTTCTAAATAAAGGCCCTGACATGCATGCCAGAAGTGCTAGACATTTCTCTAACGAAGGAGTAATTTCAAAAAAAGTGAAGAATGCTTAAATTAAAAAAAAAAATTTTTTAAGAATATGAAAATTTATGATCCTCTATCATATAAACTCACAATAGGACCATTTAGTTACGTTTCCAATTTTGTAAAAGATTGTTTATCTCTGCCAGAGAAATCATTATTGCAGTATTTTTCAACTTCACCTGAACAAGAACCAGCTCATTTTATTCCGAATTTGATTGAAACTTTTAAATTTATGTACGAACATCAGTCACCTCTTTTGACATTTTTTATTGACGAAAAGCCTAGAACATACACCAAGCAATCAGATGGCTCTTGGAAACCACCAGATTGATTCTTATTAATTAATTTTTTTATTAGTTTTTTAATAAAAACAATCAAAGAAGCAATTTATGAATATATTTTATTGAAATATTTATTTAAATTATTAAAACTTTGTTCCTATCTAACCAACTCTTGATGAATATCCAAAAATAATTATAAATTGAAAATTCTAATGGTATGTGTATTTTTTAAAAATGATTTTTTACGAATCAATTATTTTTTAGAAATATTTTATCTATTATCCCATATTATAATATGTTACATAGCTAACAGATTAATTTATAAGGAGTTTGCAAGCAGAAAATGGTGGTTGTCCTTCAACACACTTTTTTACCCTTTTTTTCAGACCCTTAAACACAGATCTGGATTTAAACAAAATTGAAAAAGACAATTTAGGGTTTAGGGTAAATAAGTTTTTTAGAGATAACCGAAAATGGTTATTTACCTTGTACATCAAATAAAGGAAATCTCAGAGGTGACGTAAAGTAGAACTACCAGCGGAAACATGGGTGGTCAACAATCACGCAAGAATTCTATAAAATAGAGATGGTATGAGAAAGAAGGAAGGATTATAAAAGGAATTATTAGGGTGGAAATCAAAAGGAATGACTCTATGGTCGACAAGAAGGGAATAAGGAAATAACTAGATTATTGAAATTATATTTTCAAGAAAGGAAAATAAATTAAGTTTTTCTATTTAATGAATTTAAAAAAATAAATTCTTCAATTCAATCTTCAAATTATTTCTTTTCGAAATAATAAGCTACATTGAAGTTTACATTGAAGAGCTTTATTTGGTACACAAGGTAAATAACCAACTGGAAAATCGAGGTATATATTTACTTAGATAAAAAAATTTAAAAAAGTTTATTATTTTTCTTTATTTCTATAAAAAGACCAAATTTTTATTTGGCAATTTAAAATTAATTAATTTAATTAAAAAAATGAACAATTTAAAAAAATAATTTTTGATTTTTCTAAAATAAAAGCTATGTAAAAATTACTAATTAAATAATTTTTTTCACTATAAATTTTATAAAATAGACGGATAAAACGTTAACTGATTCATTTTCACCAGATTTATTTTCAGACTTTTTACAACAACGGAATCGAATTGGATGATTTTTGTTTTCTAAACTCAAATAAATTCTTAAATAATAAATTAAATTAAAGTATATCTTTGACTAGTTTAAAATAATAAATTAAAAAATTACTTTTTCATTTTGAAAAAACAAAAACCAATTTACTCTTTTCTTAAACTTTTTTTTAAAATAAATTGGCAAATTTTTATTCAGTTTATTCAATTTTCGGCTTTTAAAGTTCAAAAAATGCAATCGATAATACTCGTTCTGATTCATCTGACACAGAATGCCAAGAAATATTTTGGAATCAAGACTAGACTTTAAAATTGGATTTATATGTAGACAATCGTAAAAGTTTAATCCATAATTTCGCGACACCTTAAACCGCCTATATTTGTTCATATAGTAGAATATGTCTGTATTTTTTATGATCAAATTTTGTATATTCAAACACTTATCTAACCAAAGAACTTTAGATTTATTTGATTGATAAGATATTCGGGTTTTGGGCAGCTCGTTTTTGAAAAGTTGTTTCAATAGGGGCTTAATTTTTCGCTTTGAGGGCTGAATATTCAGCTTTTTCTCATGGTTTATTACGTTCTCTTCGCGTTCGTCAAGTTCCAGACTAATATACTGTAGTCGGTAGAATAAGTTCCTGTAGTCTTCTTTTTTTTGTTCAATGGCGTTGCTAATTTTGAGCTCTTCTTCTTGAAGACTTTTTAGAATAAGTGCTTTTTTATCTATTTGGTCCTGTAACTCGTTAGGGTCAACGCTGTTGAAAAAGCTTCGGCAAGATCTACGAATGTCCTCTTTCCAAGAGGCATGATTTTCTACAAAGTCCTTATCTAGCTGAGAAATGTCTTCATTTTGGCAAAAAATTTGTAAATGTTTGCTAATATTTTTAAAACTTGGACGATTCTTGGCTTTGCTAAAGCATTGAATGAGAAGAATTTTAATGCCATCGGGCACGAAATTAGGTATCTGAAGACGAATTGTGTTTCTGCCTACACCGAACATTACCGATTTTGTGTCTAAGTTATTGTAGGGTTTTTCACAGGTTATAAGCTCCCAAAAAACTACACCGAATGAGTAAATATCAACTTTTTCAGAATAGTTTTCGTTTCGTATTAATTCCGGTGCCATCCAATAAACTTGGATAAAAGGTTAATAATTTTTTATTTAAAAAATTTTTTTTATTTTTTTAATTAAATGTATAGAAAATATCTATGTAAAAAAAAATATATGTCAGTCTTTTTAAAAAGAAATAGTTTTACTTATTTTTTTTTGGTTTTAAGTAGATAAATAATTTTAAATAAATTAAAACTATTTAGATTAAACATAACAGATAAATTATTAATCATAAATTTTACCCCAATTACCAAATTATAATTGAAATTAAACATTTTATCTTTCAGAGATAATGAAATCGAATTTTTGATACATTAGCGTCTTCAATATCAAAATGTAATTTTGAAAACATGATTTTTATTGATAGATGATTTTAAACAATCACGATAAATATATTTTCAATTAGTTATTTATTCTATTTAAATATTAATTTCTTTTTATTTCGACTAAAAGACCAACAAAAGAGCCAAGCTCTAGTTTTTTAAAGAGAATCTTATTTTATTTTTTCAATTATTTGTATCAGATTCTTTTTTGAAAATGTGATTGACTCAATCGATCATTCAATAGATGAATAAAAGCAATTTTTATACTCAATTTTGACTCATTTAAATCACATGCAGCAATCCGAGTGTAAAATAAAGATTTTTATTTATTTAAATATTTAAACTTAATAAAATTATAATTCTTTAACTAGACCATATATAAATCTAATTTCGTGTAGTAAAGTTTATATCTAGAATAGTTCTATATTTTGTGACAAAATATATTAAACATATTTTTCCTTATTTGTAATTAATAATCTATTAATAATCAAACAAAATTTACAATACTTGAGAATCTGATTAAACCAGATAAAAAATAAACCATAAAAATTAGATTTTAATTTTGTTGACGAGCTTGTATTCGAAACAATATATAATTGATAGTAAAATAAATTAATTTAAACTAAAATACTCAAGGAAATAAATTTAAAATTATTTCTAATAAGTCATGACTTACCTGTGCCTTTAAACGATTTTTCAGTGCCTTCATCCGAAAAGTCTTTACAAGCTCCAAAATCGGTTATTTTCAAAATGTCATTCTCAGCTAACAAGATACTAAATTGAATAATTTTTCTCTAATAATAAAATTTAATTGATCAATTAATCAGTTTACTTGGGTGACTTGAGATCTCGATGAATGATTTTTTTCTCATGTAAGTAGTTCATTCCATCGGTAATCTGCTGAGCCATGTTAATTATTCTAGACGGCTTAAGCAGATTCTGGCCATTTAGAAATTCGTACAAGGATTTATTGGGACAAAATTCCATAACAATGGCGAAAAACTTTTTTTCCACATTAATCGAAGTGCCTCTGAACTTAACCAAATTTTTATGGTCCAATTTCATTAGATGCTGTATATCAGCATCTTCTTTTGACTGGACTAATTTGACTGCCACACACTCATTTTTATAATTCGCCTTGTGAACAGATCCCTGAGCACCCCCACCCAAATACTCTTCTAAATCCAAGTCTTTATCTGATATATGTTGTTGATTTTGGCTTGGGAAGTTTATTTTTCTGGGTAATATACACGACACGGAAAGAATATTGCCAAATAAGCGCTGAACAAATGAAGCATAAAGGCCCTGCTTAGTTTGATCTTTGGGTCGTTTTTTTCTATTTTTGTGCTGAATTTTTAGTTTCTCCAAAGTAATCAATGATGTTTCAATTGATTTCAAGTCAGTTTCACTTTTGAATTTTTTTATTGGGAAATCTTTGGGTAAACTGTTATAAGATGGTGGTAATTCGTAGTCAGTTTCATTATCGATGACTTCTAGTTTGGCATTTTCGAAGTATTTTTGTCGATTGAAAGTATCATTGAGCTGAAAGTTTACTTCGCCTTTAAGACGCAGAGACCTGTTTATCTTGTCAAAGCGGGTTTTTTTTGTTGTGCTGGCTAAGTTAGGATCCGAATGGCTTCTCCTTTCCATTTAACTATCAGCATAAAAATTTTTGCCAATATTCTAATTAAAAAAAATCAGAGTATATTTTAATTTAAATTTCTAAAAAATATATATATGGTTAAATCAGGGAGCGGATTGGTAAAAAAGTTTTCGTGATTATGTTTATTTTATGAAAGTATTTTTAAAAAACTCTATAATAATTTTAAAAGTATGCTTAGTGAGTGAATGAAAAGAGACTAGGAATTTTTAATTAAAATTGAAATTTTCTCTATTGTTGATATTATTTTATTATATTTTAATTTTTTAATTTTAATAAATAAATAATCAAGTTAACATTTTTATTTTTAAATAAAGTAAAAAAGTTATTTTGCCTACGTTTTATTGACGTAATAGAATTAAATTTTAAAACTTTTTTACGGAATAATTTTTTTATTGCATCGCAACATCCTCTCTCTTTAAATATCTGGAAAAGGTGCCATTTACCTTTATTTATGCTTTGACAAAAAAAGTAATAAAATTTACGAAAAATTTGCCAGGGATGGGGATCGAACCCATGCTCACATTCGTGAATTGGATCTTAAGTCCAACGCCTTAACCACTCGGCCACCCGGGCTCACTAAAACAAAAGACAACATTTCGCTACTAATCAATTAAGTTAAGCGCTTATTTTCTTGATTAGTTGGTGTCTTTTTATTAGCTTTTCTAATATTTGACTGCCTCTTTCAAAATTTATTACTCTTTTTCATCAAAACTGCGTTCACTAAACATTTAAAGCTAAATTTGCTTGGAAAAATGATGAGCTATGCTGAAGCTTTACGGCGACCTCCGCCAACAAATTCCTTCGAGCTCAAACAATTTAACACTGACCAAACAAATGTATGTGATAAAAATTGACCAAAATATAAAATTTAACTTAACTCTTAAGGCTCTTTTTCGTCAAATAAAAGGTTATGATGGTACACCATTGACAGTGGTCAGACAATTTAGCTGTAAAATATGCTATAAAGCGTGGTGGACAAGAGTGCGAACTTACAAGCAAGTGTCTAGATGCAAAAAGTGCTATGTTAAATTTGATCCAATACCGACCGATCTTGAGTTTGGTAAATTTTAATCAAAATAGCATCAGAGCAAATTTTTATCTAATTTTATTAGGTTGTGGCTATTTTGAGTGCAACTTTTGCAATAATACATTTTTGTAAGAGGTAGAAATTATTCTTAATTGTTTAATTAGTTATTTTAAAGGGGCAAAATTCAGTATGGTCACACTTCTAAATGCTTTTCTTGCCAAACGGAATGTTTGCCTAAGTACATTATTAACAAGGTTACTGATCCAAACTTTCGCTCTGCAAAAAAGCACTCATGTCAAATTTGCAATGGCGTTGGACGATGTCAGGTTTATAATAAAATATTGGCCTTCAGCGAAATACATGTACCCACAGGCTCAACTATGATGTCACTTAATTTGCAAGATGATTTGGATGAACGCTTCATCGATGATTTCAATGAACTAGACCTGCCTGATATTCGCGAAAGTGGGGATGAGGATGGATCATTTTAAAATAATTTAAAAATTATAAATTTAAACTGTAATTTAAACCCAATTCGATTTATCTAACCAATTATTTAATAAAATTAATTTGAATTTTTTTTCAATTTTTTTATTTAATTAGATAGTTAGGCAAATGAGTCAGGATTTTGTACAAGTTCTTTGTCAAGTATGACTTTAGCTTCCGGTTTGAGGAGAATTTCTTTCTTTTGACTGAATTCAAGTGCTATTTTTTTCGATTTATTCACCTCATTTGTCAAAAAGCAAACTTGCTTAGTGATGTGAAAAATTTTTCTATCTGTTTCATTAAGAGACTTGCTGGTCTTCGAGTATTTGAACAAATTTTCCAAATCTTCTAGATCGTCCTTGCCAAGACTTATCCTTCTACTGAATTTAATTAACAAAAATATAATCAAAACTAAAATAAAAATTTAAAAACAGTTTACATTGACAAAATAGTATTTACCTAAAGACATGGCTGAGATTAAAAGACATCCGGCCAACTCCCATATCTTAATATTTCCTAAAGATTTAATCGGCATATCGCTATCCAAGACATAACTTCCATCATCCCAATCTTCGTAAAATGTGTCATAATCTTGGCTAAAAATCTTGTCCAACCCGTCCATTAGAATATTTGAAAAACTAAACTTGAACAAGTGGTTTATATATACGCGGTCAAATTTTATTTTATTTGATTATGTTACAATTTTTAATCAAAGTCAAATAAAAGTTTGAAAAAAAAAGTATGTTATCATGTCAATTTGTGTCTATAAATCTAAATAGTCAACAAAATAAATTTTGTTTAAAATCGCATTTTACTCTTAATCCTCATATCCTAAATCAGTGTTTAGAGTAAATTTGTTAAAATAAAAAAATTTAATAAACATGATCCTTAGTCTAATTGAATAGCCAACTTTTGGGATTAATGGACAATTGTAGGTACTAATTTTGGGCTCAGGTTTAAGTATTTACGCAGAGTGATGATTGTTTTACTAAAGGTTAATTAAAACTGTTTAAACCAAATTTGAAAATAAGTTGTATTTGAATACCATTATTGCAAATCTTTTCCTTCTTAACTCTAGCATTTATTACATAAATATAATTAGTCTTTATTCAACAATTTAATTTAAAAAAATATATATTTATCCACAATTAATAAATATTAAAAATTAAATGAATGATAAGCTTTAGAATTTTTTCTTCAATCTAAATAATGATGGTATATTTAAAAAAAATTAAATATTTAATATTATTTTAAGAATATATTAATATTTAAAAGTTGTAAATATCATGAACATAAATAGCCAATTTTTGTATTTTCTTTAGGAAATTGTATTTTTCTAATACTAAAATTTTTAATTTCTCCTAAACTCTTTAAATGAGTTCCACCACATGGAACTGGCTCAAAACCTTCAATCTGCACCATTCTTGGTTTTTTACCATCTTGTAATTGACTTTGATCAGATTGGTTTTTAAGCTCCAAGAGATGAGCTTCTCTAGCATTAATTTTGATATTAGCTTCAATTTTTTCTTTCACTAATCCAGTTACTTTACTGATGAGTTCATCAACACTTAAACTCGTTAATTTTCCTTTGAACTCAACATAAGGACCTTCAGGAAAATGATGACCCTTAATTCCTACTAGTTCGGGAGCGAGTTTTTCGACTATGCCTGCTAAAAGATGACCACCTGTGTGAGATTTTGCATTCTTAAGTCTTCTATCTGAATCGATTATCAAACGACATGAGCTTCCACTTTTCAAATTCTCCACACTTTCGTTTACATAGTGATGTACTTTGCCATTATTAAATGATACAAAATTAACATTTAAACTTTGGTTATCTATTTCTATTGTACCAACATCTGATGGTTGACCTCCTCCTTGAGGATAAAAAATGGTTTCTTCAAGAACTACATAATTTCCTTTAGCGTCACTACCAGAACCAAGCAGTACGCTTTCGGACTCAAATTTGTAAGTATCAGATAGATAATCTAATTTGGTTTCCACTTGATTGTCTATTTTTCCTGTTTCGCTCATTTTTAGTGTTTTTTCTGAACTTTTTGTGTTAATTATTTGAAGCTTTTTGAATATTTTAAAATTATTAATTATAAATGTTCATGAAAAGTTAAGCAATTGAGTAATTTTTTGACTTAAAATCTAAATCCTTATTTAATGTATGAGAATGCCATTAAAATATATTTTGAAGCACTAGAAAACTATTATGTAATATTAAAGATAAATTGAGACATAAATTTTAAAAATAAATTTCTTAATTTAAATCAAAATGACTGAATGATTAATTGATTGCATTTTTCCCTTATTTTTTATTTTATCAATTCAAAAATTCATTTAAAAAATAAAAAAAAAAATGAACAAAATTTTATTTCTTATTTTTATTTTTGGATTAAATGAAGCTGTTCCTCTGGATGATTTTGTTTTCGACGATACAGATTTGAATATACGAAAATATAATTTGGTTAAAACAGTTAAAGAGAATTTCTTGACCAAATATTTCCTAAATTTGACTTCATGTGCTTGGTTCGAAAGTAACTAAAAACCATCTGAATTAAATTAGGTTTTAATTGAATTTTGATTAGAACTCGGACTATTGCTTGATCCAAATGTGCCTTACTGGAGCCATGAAATGATTATCAATGTACCTAAAATTTTAGATTTAAGTCGGCCTGTTTTCTTTTTTATTGATTCGGGAAGAATAGATAAAAATGAGACTGACAATGTGTATGAAAAGCGGGTTAATCTTTTGGCTATTAATTGTAAATGTATTACAGTAACAATGAAGCATGTTCCTAACCAGCCTTTAATGTTTGCCACGGATCCTAGCAGAAAAGAAAAGCTTGAAGACGAATTGGTCGCATGGACTTTTCATATGTACATTTTTTTGAAACCATATTTTCCAAATGACACATACAATTATATACCACTAGAATTCCCCATGACCAAAGTGACTTAAATCAAAATTGAGATCTTAAATTATAAATTATTCATTTTTAGTCTGTAAAACGTGGGTTTGATATTTTATTTGAATTTTTAAGAAAAAGAGATATAGCATTTACTGAAAAAATCATCGTTTCTGGTCACGGCAAACGAGGTTGGACTGCATGGCTAATTGGTGCCATAGACGATAGAGTAATCGGCATAATACCTATCAATTTTGATATTTTAAATTGGCATAAAGTAATGATACTTTTTTAGAATTTTTTAAAATATTTTATCCTAAATCTAATAGAGCTTTCACAGTCAATACAGAAGCCTAGGTGGTGGTTATTCGTATGCTTTTAGGTTCTTTCTAATTGCTGGTCTTTCTATTTTCATTGACGATGTAAACATTTATCAGCTTGGTCAATTGGTAGATCCTTATTGTAATATTAATCAAATGATAATTTATTTTTAAAAATAAATTAATTTTTTTAAGTCTATTTTAATCGTTATCTAAATAAAAATATTTATCTTATATCATCGACAAGCAGTGAATATTCGATGGTTGAGAATATGAGGTTTTATTGGGACGATCTGCGCATACACTCAAAGTATTCGTTCATAAGAAGAGTGCCAAATACAGGCAATAATTTAGGGAACCATATAAACAGAGTTTTTATCAATATAAACAATTTTATAAATCTTTTCTCAAAAGTAATTATAAAATAAAATTTAAATGAAAATTTTAACTATTTTCTAGCATACTGTGACTGAGCCAGCTTTTCCCGAGTTCCACTGGAAATTTATCAATAACAAAGACACTGGGCAAATTTGGATTTATCTTAGTGGGCTCCGAATGTTCCAATCATATGATGTACGAGGTTTTTATGCAATGTCAATGTCTAATAGATCTATAGATTTTAGAAATATGTATCTCAATGACAAGTTAGAAGTTAAAAATAGAAGAATTGTATGGAACTCGAGCTTGATTACAAGAGTAAAAATTTCAAACTATTCAAAAGAATTTGTTCATAAGTTTATTGTGAACAGAAATGATTTTAAAAATAAATACATTGCCTTTTATGTGGAAGTTAATTTAAAACTAAAAAAAAAATCAAATAATAGATTATTGTCTATTTCAACGGATGTTAATCGATTGCCAGAGTACTATCCGGTTGGAGATTGCTTCGAGCGCGAATGCTTAGGCAAACAGTTTTAGTAAAACTTCAACTAATTTTTTATAATATATGACTATTAAATTTAAAAAAAAAAATTTTCAATTTTTCACTTGAGCTTTAAGATAATTTTAAAAAATTGAATAAATTTTTTTTATCAATTAAATAATTGAATATAAAAAATAATTTTTTTTTCAAATATTTATTTATTTTTATTTAAAATATAGTTCGGCAAAGCTTTGGCAAGTTGGCTTGGAAACTTAGTCCTTCCTTTCAGTCAATTTTTCAAATATTTGTTTTTCAATATATCAATATATGAGAAACGACTTTTTTTAAGCTAGTCAAATCTTTTATTAAGACTGAATAAAGTCCATTCTTTGATTTGAGTTAAACAACAAATAGAAATAAAAATTTCAGACTTTATATGTTTTTATTGAAATATTTTGACAATAATTTTATTTTATTAATTCAAATGTTAATTTTATTAAAGAATGATTTATTTATTTAAAAAACAACAGTCTTAAATTTTTGATATGCTAGGGTATCGAACGGTGGTGGATCTTGGTAGGGTAATCCTTTCTTTTGGCGTTCTTCCTGCATTCGCATGTAACGCTTATAGGCTATGTCCATTCGTTCACATTCTTTCAAATCTTGCAACTCAAATTTGCATTCTTTTTCAGCCTTATAAAGACCCAATTTGGATGCACAGTTTAACCATTGTTTTTCGAAAATTTCGCATCTACGACCGCCATGTGAGTTAATCCAAGCAAAGTTGTAAGTGAGCGGCGTTTGTACTGGAACAACTTGTTCCATTTTTTTGCCAAAATCTTCCATTTTTATAAATCAATCAAAATTAAATTAATGAATGCAAAAATTCTCTTTGGAATATAACTAACGCCAATAATTACATTCAAATATAAAATTATCAAAATTAAACTCACAATTTTTTTGCTTGTAACTTAACTTTATACTTTTATGAACGTGAATTAAATTAAAAATTTTGGTTTTATTTGAAATTATTTAAATAATGTCGGATTCCAAAAAAGTCATACTTACTCAATCCGAATTGGAGCTTGGTCAAAAATGGGACCGTTGTTTACAAGATACTTTAATTAAAGTCGGCTCTGGTATAGGCCTCGGTGTTGTGTTTTCAGTAGTAATGTTCAGAAGTAAGTTTAAACCAAAAATATTCTATATAAATTCTAATTTTTTAAAGGACGTCCCTGGCCAGTTATATTTGGTAGTGGTATCGGTCTCGGCATGGCTTATGCCAACTGCCAACATGACTTTCAAACTCCGTTTTTACCACCTAGTCCAGAAAACACTATTAAAATATCTGATCCCAAACTCATCGAAACAGTTTTGAAAGAAAAAAAGTGAACGCGCGGTCAAAACATATTTTCAGGCTTTTAGATTTCCGAATTTAATAAAAATAAAATTAATTTAGTTCAAGTTTTATTATTTTTAGTTAGAAAAGAATCAAAATCAAATTAAAAAAAAATGATTAAAATTAACTTAATTTCAAGAAAGAAAAAAAAACCTGATTCAGGTCAACTAAATATTGTGCAAATGTTTTTTAATTTTTTGTTTTTTGGAAAGACCAATTGTAATGAATGATTTTTTTTTGACTGGTTTGGTCGGGATTAAATTAAGAGACAATTGGGTGGATATTTTTGGACAGGCGACTTGGCTTTGAGCAGGTTGGCTCGAAAAAAAAATACTCTCACTCAAAATCGGATTCAAATTGTTATAATTTGGGTTGAAATTTATAAATTTTCGCTCTAAAATTTTTTCACTAGAGTTTTTTTTAAATAATTTTAATTTTTTGTTCTGACTAGGAATCTTAGGAACTTCATCCTCCAAAACTTGAGTCTGTACAATAGAGGAATCTAAACTTTGCTCTGTAATAAGCGAAAAAGTTTGAGATTCGTCAAGTTCTTTAACAGGCTCAAAGCAAAAATACTGTGTAGGCGCCAAATAAGAAAATTCTTGAGTTGGTTCAATAAATGGTTCGACTTGGAAAGGTGTTTTGAATACAAAATCATCAATATTTTCATCTTTATTTTCTGATTTAAATATTTGAGTGGAGCATATGATTTCATCTTCAAAATTTTGATTTTTGGAAGATGGATCAAAACTGCTTGAGATATCCGGTTTCATTATTTTTTTACTTTTTCCGGTTTCAAATTTAAAAAAAAGTAGAGCCGAATAAAATATGTCAAAAAAATTATATCTGAAAATTGTACTTAAACCCCAATTGATATTTTCACTCTTTAAATGAAGCAAATTAAATTTAAAATTAATTAATAACTGATCGAATTTAAAAATAAATTTGTATTCTAATTTAAATTTTTCTTTCTTGACTTCCAGGCGTTTAATTTTTGTCGTTATCAATTTTGGAAATATTTTTTTAGGCTTAAAAATAAATGAGCCAATTTGTTTCTCTGTGGTATCGAGCATATATTTTAGACAAAGCATTGTGTCAGTATACAGTTCCACATTGGTATTCATTATTAACTTGATTTTAAATTTTTATGAAGCATGTGTAAGTGCTAATTTTCAAATTTAAATCCTTGATATTTATAACTGCAGTCTTAAAACCATAAAAAGAATAAATTTTCTCGGTTTAAAAATTGATTATTATATTTTCAATCTTATATTTATTTTTTTTTGATTCATAAAACATGGTTTATCTATTTATTTACTAGTATTGTATTTGTAAGCAAAAAAGAAATAAAAAAATTTATTAGAAAAAACTTCTTAAAACTCATTTAATAATAAATTTTTTATTACTTGTATAGTATGATATACTTTATTGTCCTTTATATTGATTCTGGCCTGATCCCTAGCTTTTATGTTTTTAATCTACAGGATAGATATATCTATACTTTAAAATTTTTAATAATTGTCTGCACTTAAAAGACGATTTCCAAGACTCATAAGTATTTCAATCTATATTCATAAAACTTGGTTCTAGTAAAATCAATTAGTTTAGTCGCTTTTGTTGGTACTTTTTAAAGAATTTTAATGTTGGTTCTTAGATACGGACTGCAGCTTCCTATTGCATACTCCAGATGGGATCTCACACATGATATATAGAGAAGTCTCAATGATTCTCGGCTAAGGTTCTTAAGAGAATTTCTGATGTAGTTGAAGATATAATATAATATGAATTAAATTAAAAATTGACAAATCTGATTATTGAATTTTTCATTTATATTTTTCTTTTTAAAATGATCAAAAATAAAGTATTGCAAAGTAAATAAGGTTTTTCGTTGAAATATGCGGTCCAGCCAGAATCAGAAAAGTTTTTAAATTGGTCTATGCTAACACCAACATTTTAATCTATTAAATTTTTATCTTCTATCCAACTTTTTTTAAATAACATTGTAAAAGATTTAATCTTATTTAGATTTTTTGCGCATATTGGTTTTTACTATTGCCATTGAAAATAGGTCGAAAGATCTTGAAGACTGCAGTAATATGTTCTTTCTAAGGATGATAAACTTTAATTAAAATGTCTATTTCAAATTAAAAAAATTATTTATTTTATTTTTTCATTTTTCTTCTTATACAATTACAACAATGATCGTAGATAAAGAGACAGCTCAACAGCAATGGATTCTCATAAAGCAAATAATTTTTTTATTTTTATGTGTTATTGGTAAAATATAAAAGATAAGCAGTAACAAAATAGCAATTGACTTAACTTTTATCTTTTATTTAATAAGTCAATAAATAAAATTTAATTAATTCTCAATTTTTTTTTTCGTTAAACTCACATTGAATTATTGATTTTGTGCTTAAAAACAGATATAAATCAATATCTTAAGATAATTTTCCACAATTAAAAAAATCAAGATTTTATAATTATCAGAAAATAACTACATTTCTACATTAACTAATTTTAAGATTTATCAGTAATCAGAAATAAGTGTTCTTATTTTATTGCCTTGTATTTTTTTTTGTATATAAAAGAATTTATTTTAATACTTTAATAATTTAACTTAATCTCGCGCACTCTTTTTTAATAGTACGATATTTATCTTGACGACATTAAATCATCAATTTTAATGAATTATTAATTTTCCTGTTGTATTAATTTTTATTATCTTTGAAATGATTAAATTAGATTTTCTCAAAAATTTGGTATAGAGTCTAGATGTAAGTGGTATATGAATTAAATATGTCATTAATTAAATTACCATTAGGCTTATTTATATTTATAAATTACTTTCAAGTGTTTTCCAACTTACACATAATGAAAATTTCAAATAAATAAAGTTTTCAAATAGCTCAGGCTTTGTAGTAGCAAATATTTTTGTCATTTGATAAATTTAAAAATATGAAAATTGGCTAGCAACCGATTCAGGTATACATAATTTGTTATAATACATACGTAAAACAAAAATACATAAGCTTTTATTTTAAGTCAAAGATGCCAAAAGCCAAGTCCAAGAAGTCCAAAGAGTCAAAAGTCAATTATTTTCAGGCAATAACTGGTTACAAAATAAGCCTAGCTGATAAAGAGCTCAAGGCAGCAAACGAAGAGCTCAACAAGCTTGTCGAGAGGAACTTTTTTCTCAAAGAGCGAACAGATCGTTTGCACCAAACCAGAGAGCAAAATATTCACAAGGCTTCGACTGAGTATAAAGCATTTACTCATCAGCAAATCTCACAACCACGATGCGAACGGGACGACGTAGTGGCCGAACTTAAAAATCTTTGGTCATTTAAAAGTTCGCTTAACAAAGAATTGCTTGATATAAAAAAAGAAATTAAAAATACAGATAAGGAAATATCTCAATCAAAGCGGACACTTAAATATTGGACAAATTTTAAGAAACAAGGCACCAAGGAGCTTGAGACACAAATTCATCTGCTCAAAAAAGAACTTGACGACATGAATGAGAACTATGAAATAATATCATGTAAGATTATTAGATTTTTGCTTCAAAATCTATATTGATTATCTTTTGTATATAGCTAGCCTTAGAAATAACATCACGAACACAGTTGACGAAATAAAGAAGAATACAGAGAATATTATTGAAAAAAAGAATAAAAGAGTTGCCGAAAAGTGCCTAAAATTTTTAGACCGGGACTCGGTTGAAAAGTCAAAAGAAAACGAATGGACAAGGGACAAAGTATTTTGTTCAAATTTTTTTTGATATAATTTTTTTAACAAAAATTAACAAATATTTAGCTTGAATTGTTTAGAAATGATTTGGAGACCTTAAAAACCTATGTATCAGAATTGGAACAAGAAAACATCAATCTAATGTCTTATCTATTTGAATGTAACAATCAAGAAGTTAAATTTGTTCGCAATTTGATCACTAACCAATTTTTGGATAGTGATAATTTGGAATTAAATAGTATAATGGATGTGGATTTGGAAAAACTTGACAGTGGTATTTTTTATCAAAAAATTGAAAATGGCAATGAATTTTAAGATTTTAATACTAGTGAGACCGCAGAGTGCCTTGAAAATGACCCTAAGAAAATTAAAAGAATTTGAATTAAAAAATTCAAGTCGAGAAGCAATAGAGAATCAAGTAGATGATAGCGATGACAATGATGATAATGATGTTATTACCAGTGCTAGATTTGACAACAAGCTGTTTCTTGATGGACACAAGAAGCATTTAATTAAACAGCCATCAATTACTCAGGAGGAATATGACGCTCAGCAAAACGCCGGAGAGTACTGGCCTATCACTCAAGAAATGCTCAATTCTCTTTTAAATGATCAATAAAGGTTTTTGAGGACGTTTACTATTTTTATATTTTATGAAAATTATGAATCGTTTTTTTGTAAATATAAAATTTTTTTTCTTAAATTTAATTCTGGCTAGATTGTACAATTGAATTAAGTGTACAAATTTTAAAAAATTAATTGAAAAAGTTTGATTTAAGATATTTGAAAAAATTATTTTTTGAATTACTAAACTTCAAAAAGAAAACAAATCAAATTAAAAATGAAGGGAACAAATTTATAATCTTAGCTATGAAAAGACAGATAATGTTGGCAATAATTTTTTAAAAAATGAAATTCAAATCAGATTTGTTTGAGAGATACAAAGTTGAAAATTTGAACAAGGTGAATTTTAAGATTTTTATTGTCACTACTTAAATAAATATTATTAAAAAATCAAATAAAAATCAAAAAATTACGAGATACGATAATTTTTTCTCAAAAGACTTTGATTGATCCGTAAATATTAAAAGCTAGACTAGATTTCTTTTCATTCTGACACTACATCACCAAGAACTACTCTTTGCTTTCTATCAAGAAGAAAGGATTTAATACATTCATATGGTTCATACCATATGTTCTTATATTATATTTTATTAAAAGTTTTCTAAGTGAGACTTTATGTTACTCTGCCAACAAACTCAATTAGATTTATGGTGCATGACTTATTTTTCAATTTCAAGGTTAATCAACAGGCTAGTGCCCATGTCATAAAGACCGATTAACACTCCATTTATTTAAATAAAATAAGTTTTACAAATTAAAATTAATTGTTTATATAATTATTTAAAAAAATAAAAAATTTAAATATTTAAATTAAATTTTTTGAATTTTTTTACAAAATCTGAAAAAATAAGATTAATATTATTAAAAATTGAATGCTTATATGTTGTAAATTTCAACATAGATCTCTTGATCACAAAGCAATTTATAAGTCTTGAGTAGAAAAATCCAAAAGTTTTTTCACCATTTAATGATTTTGATGTTGGTTCTATCAGATTCTCACAGTTCCTTAAATTATATTTCAAATTTCTTGAGTCATTTTTCTTTAAATTCTGCCTTAGATCAGGTGAGTTATGAAAGTATAGTGTTTTATAAGCAAAAGATAGCATTCTATCTAGTATTCTATGTTGGAATGCATATAGGCCATACTTTTCTAAGAAGTTATTAATAAGTATTAATAAAAAGTTATTAACCTCAAATTTGAACTTTTACATATTGTCAAATAATAACTCTTAGTCAATTTAATTATTGCCTCTTTTGAGAAATAGCACAGGAGAGTCGAGCAATAATCAAAATTAGGCAATATAAACGTCTTAAAAAACTGTATTTTTACGGATGTTGATAGATAGAAAAGTCTCTTAATGCTGAATAATTTTTTATTTACAATTAATGAGATACTACATGCAAAATTAGAAAAATTAAGATTTTGATCAATTTTATAACCTAAAAGAGTTATTTCATTGACAACTTTTATTTCATTTCCACAAAAATTGATCATCTTGGGAATAATAGTCTTTCTATTTGAAAAGATCATACAATAGGTTTTTGACCAATTTATATCAACCTTGTTAAAATAACACCAATCACTAAGATTGTGGATGGTACTCGAAAAATTTTTCAAAACACTATCTAAGTCCTTATCAGAGTGACTAATCGTAGTGTCATCAGCAAACATTTTTATGTCAAATTTCCTTAAGAGATAAGGAAAATCATTAATAAAAATCAGAAATAGAAGAGGACCTAGAACAGAACCCTGTGGAACGCCTAACTTTAGAGCTGTAGGTTTCGATCTTTTGTTTCCAAGATGAACTATTTGAGATCTATTGACAAAATAATTTGAAAGAAGACCTAAAGAATTATTGTCAAATCCATAGTGAAATAATTTCAAGAGAAGAAGATTTGGATCTATCACGTCAAAAGCTTTTCTAAATTCAAAAAAAACTGATAAGGTAGTAAGTTTCTTTTCTTTGGCTTTCATTCTGTAAGATCTCCACAACTTTATCAACTATCGAAGTTTGTTATGAGACTGGTCTATATTTTGAAACAGCAGTTTTTGACCCACTTCTATGAAGGGGTGAAACATTAGCTAACTTTAAACAATTAGTAAAAACACTATCAGAGTTAAACTTGATAAAAATTTTGAACAAAGTGTTCGCTAAAGATGCGGAAAAATTCTTAAGTATTGTGTATATTTTCCTAGCTAAAGCTACTACACTAGATTACTGGTTACAAAAGAACAAGAATTGATAAAGTCATTTTATTGCCGAATTTCTGTATTTCTAAAATTCAGAACAAGTAGCAGAAGAATGAATGCTGTGGAAAACGCGATTCTTCAAATGATGGCGCCCTATTATCACAACCAATGACCAACCATTATGTGGTGTCTCAACCACAATTGTAAACTTAAGTTTACAATCATCTAATCTCAACTTCTTTTATTTTGCTTCAAAATTACTTATCTTAAACTTCTTTATTTACTAGTATTATATTCATTGGAAATTTTGTTCATTTTTAAAAAAATGAAAAATGAACTAAGCTAAAACTTTAAAACTCTTTTTAAGCTTTATTTACACCATTTACAAAAAAATCAAAAGAGAAAAAAAAAAAACATATCATAATGCCACACCGTGCAGAATTGCCGTTTTCTCTTCCATTTAGAATAAACCATTTGTTCAATTCCAACTTTATTTGATACCCCCTCCCCGATACAATACATTATAGCATCTTGTCAATTCTCGTTTTGAAGATTTTGTAATCTGTCACCCTTTTATCTTCTTAGTCATAATCAAAAAAATAAAAATCTTTCCTAAAAGATAATTATATAAAAAATTCAAATTTTTAAGGAAAAAAAGAAAAATTTAAGACATTATAATTATAATAAAAAAAAAAATAATACAATACATTATAATAACCCATGTTATATTAATTCATGTCATCAACCAATACAATTTAACTCTTTGATGTTTGCCTTTAAATGATTTTTCCCAATTTATCTTTAGGGTGCCCGATCGACTTACTTTAAAACACTAATTGAAAAATTAAAGTATGAGTGACATGAATTATAATGTTTCTACTTGAAGCTTCGTTCACTTTAAGCTTTTGATTTACTTAGCTTGATTAATTTCTAAAATTTATTTTGTAATAACATTTTAAAATGTTCAGGACAAACAATTATAGAATTGCTGACAATCAAAAAAGTTTTTTTTTTATTTCTTAATTAAATTATCTATTTTAACAATGAACTGCATCAGTGATCATAATTCTACAAATTTTGAAATAAGTGTAGAATGATATGAATTCGATGGTTTATTCAAGATAGAAGAGTTTTCCAGGTGCATAACTGTAGTTTTTTTCAGGATATTAAATTAATAATTTAATAATTATTAATTTTTTATTTTGATTAAATAATCAATTATTAATTTGAAAAATTTAAAAAATAAAAATCAGATTTTTTCTTTGATAAAAAATAATATTTTTATAAAAATAAACATTTTTGATCACAAATTATTAATTTAAAACAAATAAAAATTAAAATTTTGAATAAACCAATATGCTTATATATTAAAAGTACAGTTTATTAGGCTATAATATTTTTTTTCAATCAAAATACCATGTTAATGCTATTTATTACCATAACAAGCATATTTTATATTATTTTTAATTTTTTTAAGTTCGTGGATTAATAAAAAACAATTTGAGTGGTTAATTTTTTAGTTTAGTTTTTTTAAAAAAATAGTGAATAAATTAGTAAAATATAATGAATTTTTAATTATCTGCTAAGTCAAAAGCTTTCATTAGATAAACAAGTTGACATAAAATTTTTGTCAAAAGTTTAAATCTAGAATTAATAACAATTTTAAAGTAGCTTTTTGGCAAAAAAATGTATCTTGATTAAATTTTATTTTTATTTTGATTTTTAAAACCTAAAAGGATAATTATCTTAAAGAGACCATTTATTTAAATTTCAATTATATTGTAACAAATTCAGTATCAATTGACCAATGGATAAAAGGATAAGAATAAAAAGCTACGGATGCTTGGACATGCGCTTTGAACAAAAAGAACACGTATAAACAAGAGCCCTTTAATGGAAGACACAGTTTGGAATACCATCAGTAACATGGATGCAAGCACCATCTCGAAAGTGCTAAGTTGAGAGATACATGGATTATGAAAGTAATGACCATATGCTCAACAAGGAATGATTCAGAAAAAAATAAGCTTTAAATTGGTAAGCAGGGAGGCCTTGGAAAGAACTTGACTTGACTTCGGCATTTTTTCTCTCTCAGCGCCAATTGCGGCAATGTGACATTAAGTGCAACAAGGTAATTTTACTCTGAAATTTTGAAAAACATTGAACTTTATGTTCAGGCGTGGTTGAAGCTCAGCCATTTTGATTCAGTTAATCTTTTTAAATTAAATTAAAATATAGTTTTTTAATTTTATTTTAAATAGATCAGTTCATTTTTTTAAATAATGTAAAACTTTTTCTAGATAAAAAATTTTCATATATCAATTAAATAATATAAGAATATAATTTTTTAATAATCAAATAATGAATATTACTCCTGGACATATGTTCAAAATTTGCTCAAACATGGAAGATAGACTTTAATCCAGCTAAATCTGCTGCAATTATCTTTCAAAAAGGTAAATCTTTGAGCATAAATAAATTTAACCTGAATGGATATGAGATACCACAGACTCAAAATGCAGAGTACCTAGGTCTCCCTATAGGTGATAGTAATTTTATCTGTAATTTTATTGAAGAAAAGTGGAAAAAAGTTGAGAGGAGTTTTTACTCCTTATATGGACTTGGTTGTAAATCAAAATCGGCAAGTCCCAATTTAGTCAGTTTTCTTTATAAGCAGTTTTGCCAGTCAATATTTCGATATCATTTAGATTTGGTCTTTATTAGTGAAAATAAACTAAATGAACTAGACATAAGACAAAATTTACTAATTAAAAGAGCACTGGGAATTAAGAAATTTTCAAGAATTAGACCTCTGTTAGAAACCTTGCACTTAGAGATGGTTGAACAACTTTACATGAGACACAAGGTATTCTTTTTAAAGCAATTAAAAAATAGCTCAGTTTGTTGGAATATCTTGACTTTCCTTCGCGATAACTATAAAAAGTTTGATCAGAAAAATACCTCCTTTTGCAAACAACTAAATAATTTGGAGAAAAAAACTCATATTGATGTAATGGACTATAGTTTAAAGACTTCTCTAGCAATAATTGATCATTTATTTATCGAAGAAAATCATGGTTTAGTTGATTCAATTAAATTCATTGTGGCGAAAATCAAATTAAATATGGAATTAAACTTAGCTTACTTTAAATTTTATGATTTATTAAATGATCTTTTAAAGATAGATTTTTATAAATAATTGTGTTTTTTTTATTTTTTTAATTCTCTTAAATTTATAAATACTTTAATTTGTCCATGGGACTTAAACTCAAACTTAAATAAATAAATAAATAAATGAATAAAAAAAATGTCCGTTTCATCTAATGTTCGAGGGTTATTAAAGTTTTAAAAAAGTGATAATTTCATATAATTACGAATTGGCTTTAGAGACATGTCCTGCTTAATATCCCAAGGATATTACGCGAGAAAATACGGTGAAATTATATAATGTAAATTTTTTTTTATTAGGAAACTTGGCAGTAAATTGTTGGAAAGAGAAAACATTTTTTAAACAGCGATCATGAACCAACTAAAATTACCTAAATTAAAAATTAACTTGATTGACATAAATTTGCCAATATGCACGACTTATTGCTTCAAAAGATCCAAACTGTTTTATGTATATATTTTAAGAACAAAATCTTTTGCAAAAAAAAATCAAAAATAGATCCAATATGAATTTTATTTTAAAATAGAATATTGAAACATTTATCTAGAATAATAAATAGACAAAACAAAAACTCAAAGAACAAAGCTCTTTATATTTATTAGGTGCAATAGTCTTAATGTAACTATCAGATTGCTCTGGGCTAAAAATCAAATCTCTAATCAAACACAAAGATACTAAAAACAAAAATTTAATTAAAACGTGATTTTATCTTCAGAGTTGTTTGCGTGACTTGCTCAAGTTACAAAGTTACATGCTCTTTGGACAAAGTTGTATCGGCAAATGGAACAACAAGAGCAGTCTTTTAATTTTTCAATTTTTCATTCATTCATTCACTCAAAGATTCAAATTTCGCTTGTTAATTTTTTAAATCCGAGCTAGCACGAATCCAAGATTAAACAATACAAAGTTAAATTGCTTACTTGGCCAAATTTAAGCCTTTGCTTGAGCATGCAAGACTTAACCAGCATATAAACTAAAGCAACTGCCATCAGTCAGAGCATCAAAAATTTCGTGTGTCGAAATAATTGAGTGTGATCAATAAATTAAAAGTTTTATTAAGTTTCATGATAATCAAGAAGATTTGAGTTAATTTAAGAAAAAAATGAACGCCAATTGAACTTTTTGAGCCACTATTTTGACAATAGAGAAAATAGGAACGATTCAAGCATTTGAACAAATTTGCACTTGACGAATTTTAATTAAAATTAATTTTCATTCTTTAATCTGCATATTTGCCTTTCAAAAAAATATAGAAAAAAATAAAGAGAAAAAGAGAGAGAGAGAGAGAGAAAATATATGTATGTATATACTATAGAATAATTAATTTAAATAAATAAATAAAATAACTTGATAATTAAACAAATTTCGATCTCAAGTTATTTGGCCAAGTTTTTCCCTATTCTATTTTCGATTATCTATTTTTATTTGTTAGATTTTCGTTTAATCTCAGTTTCAATTTGCTTGAGCATTCAAGTGAAAATCAATAGATCAATCGAGCATTGCCAATCTCTGTCTCTTAATATGCACATCATAAATTAAATTTGTATATCTGCACCTAGTCAAGTGTTATTGAGTGTCTCCTTATGCCTATGATTTATCATAAATTTTCAAACATCATTTTCATCATTTGATTCACCATTCTGCAATAGAACCAATTAAGGCCAGCCAATCATTGCCAAATACTAATTAACAATCGGCAATTGTGTTTCAAGCATATTTAGATTGGAAAATTTTATTTCCGCTTACAAATATTTTGCTACTAATGAAACATGTTTTAAGAAATTTAATAGATTTTTGTCGGCTTCGATTAGCATTTCTAAAAAAATCCTTTTTAAATGATAATTAGGTAGATTTTAGTTGTCTTCAAGATTAAGACATAGTTGTCAATAAACCTGTTTTCTTTGTATTTGATTTTTTATCATACAACATTTATCTCTTTAAATTTTATTTCACCCATATTACTAAAATATCATGTAAATGTAAAGCTTTTTCAAATTTTCTTTTCGTCTAGAAATTTTGTTTGTAAAAATTCGGTTTAACCAAAGGTGTTGGTCTTGCGTACGAACCCTAACCCTAGGGAGCTCCTTAAAATATATTTAAAAATTCTTTAAGCTTAAGTTTCCAAAGTAAATATTAAGATAGTGGAGGCCGTGGTGTGGTGCGTCAATCAGTTGCCATTTAATATCACAAAATTAAGGTACAAAAAGTCTCCTAGAGGAAGTGGATAACTTATTGGGAAAAACTTGAAGCGCGTAGGGCTAACTACCCGACCCCACAAGTATTGGAGATTTACAAAGAATTCAAATCCAATGACCCTATGCTCCAAAAAATCTTAAGTAAATCCTTTTAACTATAGTAAGTTAAGATTTAGATTTAACCAAGTTTGTTTTTATTTTTTTTAACTATGTGACTTTTTCTACTCATAAGCAATTAAATAAAGTTATATTTTTTAAAAAATTTTTCTTGGCAGCCCTCACTTCAATAATCTGAGATCTACTTTTCTAAAATTTGTGCCAACTTTGGTACATTCTTTAGTGCTAAAACATCCAATTTTCTAAATTATTCTATTATTCTGCTTTTTGCACAATCTACATACAAACAAGCTAAGCTACATAAACTTCATCAACAGTCTTAGTTGGGTTCTGGAAGAGGACAGTAAAATGTTTCGAATGTCTGTGCAGTAGGGGACTTGTGGACCAGTTCAAATTGGGAAAACATATGGTGTAGAAGACCAACTCGATAAATTAGCCTCTGTGTCAGACCGGAGCTGTTGCTCAAAAAAAGGTACTTGGTAAAAGCTTGGCTAAACGTTGGCACGCCACTCTGGTTCAAATTTCTTTCTTTAATTCTCAAGCATAAACCTTTTCCAAGTGACATGACAATCTTCTTGAACAGTTAAATTAGAACCAAATTTATAGTGATATAATAATTTGTCTTATGCTATCCACCAACAGAGAAAAAGTTAGGACGTTCAATTTTTTCTAGTACCTTTTAAGCGATGTATCCGATCTTACAGAGATAGCTGTGTCCAGCGTATTGGTGCACATGGTCGCTATTTTTGATATGCAGCCAATTTTTCCTTTCCAAACACTTGCTATTAATCATATCATCAAATTTTGGTAAACTTTAATTTTCGGCTCCCAGGCAAATAATGGTCGTCGTACTTCTGGCCGCCAATTTAAGAGCTCTGCTTGGTTCTAAGCACATGCCCAAGCCACTGTAGCTACATTAATACTTTGTAGGTGAGTGAAAGGGCTAAGCTTCTTTTTTAAAAAAAGCAAGCAGAGCTTGACCATGGTAAAAAAATCATAAACTGCCTATAGTTCTAATTAAATTTGCTATTTTAAATAAACAGTGCCTAAAATTACGAAATGGAGTACATGGCTTGAGATGGGAATAGGGAAAAGGAAGAAAAGGATTGGTCTGTCTTAGACAAGATACAGGCGCATGACTTTTTGAGTTTTTGCTCAATTTGAACCAAATCGAGCACGATAAAAATAAACAAAAAATAAATTTTAAATTTAATTTTAATACTGTAAATAATATCTATTGTTATCCGAGAAAATATTTTGTTTAATTAAACACTGGGTTGACACACTAAGCGAGTGCAAGTTAAGTTAAGTAGAGAAGTGTTTATGAATCTTAAAATAGTATTTACAAATAAGATATTAAAATAGGTGATTAACTCAATTTAATTTGAAAAAATAGCTTATCTCATTTGGATTAAAATACCTCACGATTTGGCCAAAATGGGCCTAAAGTGGTGTAATCGAAGGTAGAAGCGCACAGACCCACTAGATAATCCATTGATCTAGAGCGCCATTCTGGGTCTCAAATTTCAAAACTTAACAAGTATTTAATTAATTAATTTAATTAATCAGAACAAAAGATAAATAAGGATCGGCTTTCACTTGTTCAACTGAGACACCGCCTTGCGACAATCTCACTTGATTTGTCAACAATCATAATAAAAATAATTTTATTGGCTTGGCGCTAATCCATGCAATGAACCAATGGGATTTTTTTCTTCGTCGGCTCAGCTTGTTATTTATTCTAAATAAAATAAAAGAGAGATAAAAAATGAAAAATATTTTTTGATATTCATCTTGTCTATAAAATTTTATTTTTCTAAACGCTTTATATTCTTTTAAATTTAGAAGTAACAACAACAAAAATAATAATTCAGTATGGATGTATTGAATGACTCAATTGGTGACATCAAGAATGGTAAATATCCTCTTACTGACAATTGTGCATTTTGTCTTTTGATCAGTGCTTGTTAATTAAGGATTGATAAAACCGCATTCACTTTTTGCATAAGATTTTGACTGTCTCAGCCAAATTGTCTCCATAAAAGACAATTACATAGATAATCCATAACTAAAAGCATACACACACACACACGCACCCATTCAGTCACTCACACATAACAATAGGAAAAAAATCAATTTATTTTCCCAATCAAGCAAAAATTTATTCTAAACAAATTAATTAAGAAAATGGCTCAGAGAGTGCACAATTGGTCCAATCAAATAATTTTACTCTATTGAGCTTTAATTTTTAACTAATGAACACTTTTTAATTATAATTAGAAAATTTGATTGGCTCTGTGTCATCTAAATCGGACGATTGCGACGAGCATCAGCTAATATCGCCGCATTCGATTGAGTCCTCCTATTTAAACTCGAACTCGGACTGCTCATCGCCCAATCGGCATACACCTGTCAAAAAAACCGACTCATTACACATTGACAATTTGATACATACACCAATGACTCAATTCAAACCACCAGGACTTGTTTCGCCCCAAGACTACTTGTTCAACATTCAAAACTCGCTGCACAAACAGCCAAACCTGCGTCTGATAGCGGCTAGCCTCGGATCCATGTACGGCAACTTCATGACTCCAGCGCCTGCATTCTCACTGCCGCACAACTACTTTGCCAACATGGCAAAGTACGCGGCGTCCGTCTCGGGCGTCCAGTACTCGCCCGAGGAGTCCGAAGACTTCGAGGAGGAGAAAAAGTCGCAGGACAACGAGCAACGAGAGGCCGAGAGACGCACAAGCACTACTCCCAACTCGTTGACATGTGTGGTTTGCGGCGACGTCTCGTCTGGCAAGCACTATGGCATTCTGGCATGTAATGGCTGCAGTGGATTCTTTAAGAGATCTGTGAGGCGAAAATTGATCTATCGGTGCCAAGCCGGCACCGGAAATTGCGTTATCGACAAGGCTCATCGAAATCAGTGCCAGGCGTGTCGACTCAAAAAGTGTCTTCGCATGGGAATGAACAAAGACGCTGTTCAGAACGAGAGACAGCCGCGCAACACTGCCCAAGTCAAGCCTGACTCGCTCATAGCTTATGTGAAAGATGGCGCCACTGTGTCCGTGCTGCACGACGAGCAAAGACTGGCCGATGAAGCATCGGACGACGAAGAGGACAGAGACGAGAAAAAAAGACCCAGAAAGAACAGATTTGGCCAGAAGAGAAAATTGGACGCTGATGGCGACGACCGGAGGGAGAAAACAAGCCGCATTGACAGTCCAATACCTGCGGTCAATGTTGACACTTCTCTACAGGAAACATCAGCTAGAGTTTTGCTCATGTCAATAAAATGGTGTAAATCATTACCTTCATTTGCCGCACTTCCTCTACGAGATCAAGTAATTAATTTAAATTTTAATTGAATTTTTTGTATCAAATCAAAGATTGTTTTGAAAATTTGTTTACGAGAGGATTAGGGTTTTTTGAAGAGAGGGCTTAGGGGGTAAGCAGCAAAATCTAGTCAAATAATTATCTATTAATTTGATAGCTATTCAGCGAAAATGTCACATGAACAAATAGATAAAAATGAACATTTTTGTGTCTATTTTTATTTTTTATACATAGGTAAACAGGAAAAGCGAGCCAAAATTTGATATTCGGCACTTAATGTTCAAATATCAAACGAAATTAAATTTTTGAGTTTTTATCTATTTGAATTTCGTAATAGTAATCTTTGGGCAAATAAAAATAGAATTTAGGTAATTTTGACAACATAAAGAAGAAGCCTACGATCAGTTCCCACCCTTATGTTTTGGCAAATTATTCTTTTAGAACTTTTAATTTATGTTCTTGTCAGGTCTCGAGTGGCGCTGGTATATGGCGTCCAATTTAGCTATGTTAATCAGTCTTTTTTTGATTATATCTGACTTATTCCAATTTATTTTACCAAAAAACTTAAAATTAAACATCTGAGGTATGTTTCATTCTCATCGAAATCAGTGCCAAGCGTGTCGACTCAAAAAGTGTCTGTTCAGAGCGAGAGAAAGCCGCGCAACACTGCCCAAGTCGAGCCTGACTCTCTCATAGATAATTAAATAAGGAATTGATGGAATGTTTATTTTTTTTGAATTTTTAATTTTACTATCATTTAAAAAAAGTTCATTATTTTGGTAATCACGCAACAGAATTACCAAAAGAATGTTAAAACATTAAAAAAATTAAATATTTATAAAATATTAAATTTTTTCAAATTCTTTTCATTTTAACTATGATTCAAAAGTATCAATTTCAAAATATGGTATTTTATTTTTCAAATTCAGAATTTTCTTTACTTTAATATTTTATCATTCCTTTTTCCAATTTTATGGATACTCTGTTTCCAATTTTAATGGTTAGCCCACTATTTTAATTCGAGAATAGTTCAATTTTAAGTCCGAAGGCTCTTCTTTTCATTTTAGATAATAAAAATAGCTAAACAGTGATAAAATATAAATTAAACTATTACTGTTCAGCAACCCATAAACCCTAGTGTATTAAATTATGATACTAGGGCTTAAAATTTTATGAAAAACTAAATATTTTGACCAAAGTTTGTGAAATTTTAGTAGGTGAAAATAATACAAAAACTGGTTCATTGGTAATATTAAAAGACTGTGTTTATGGGTTGCTGAACCTTATTAAGAACAAAATTACATGAATCTATCAAATACTAGATTTTGCTAAGAGTCAAAAATAGTCTTTTTGAAGTCAAGTAGTCGATTTTTGCTTTTTTGTTTAAATATTTGTTCGAAAGTATTTTAAGAAACGATAATAAATTTTAGTATTTTAAATTAAAATCAAGCTGATGAGTTTGTATACAATTTTTAGCTTGAATTTTAAAAATATTTATAAAATAAACAAAATTAGTTTACGAGCTTACACTTCATACAACTTAAGCTTGATTCATGACAAAATTTAAATTATATTTACAGAATGCATTTAAATATAAATAAAGATAATTTTATTGATACAAATAATCAAATAAGGTAATGATGGAATGTTTATCTTTTTTGAATTTTTAATTTTACTATCATTTAAAAAAGTTCCTTTAACTTGAATCTATTAAGCCGTTACGTATTTCTTTAATAGTTTTAGTAATAGTTCTCATCTTAGCTTATTTGAGCTATATTTTCCCAAGTATTGCACTCGAAAGTGGATTAGTGCTTGGTAATTGCTTAAATCTTCATTGTTAGATGATCTTTTAATTACAAAAAACAAAGAACATTTTACTTGCTTATTTGATTTAATCTTTGATTATCTAGATATAATTATTATTATTTTATGTCCTGATATAGTCGTACATCTTATTTTTACCCTTCAAACGCTGGTCTGAATGGACTAAGATCCGTTCTGAGAGGCCTGAAGATTTCCTCAAAATAAATAAACTATTAAATAACTTAGGCGATCTTTTGATTTTTCTTTCTCTCTCTTCTTCATATTTATAATGAAATAAACCACAATTTTTATTATTAATTTGTTTTATTCGAATAAATAAAGGAAATGAATATTAATTTAAATATCCATATTTAATGTGTTCATTTGGTGAGAGAGGCGAATTCTATTATAAATATTTAAAATAGTAAACTAAATTTTTTTATTCCAGTTGATATTCTAAAAATTTTCAGTATTATTAATTTCTTTATATATTTATATTAGCAAGGCTTTTCTTCTATTCAAATAAGATATAACAAAAATATATTCGATTACATATTTATTTAATTTCTAGACAAAGGTAATTTTTTGACATAATAGAATGCGATCATTTGGTTAATTCCAGACCCCTTTAAATAACTTTAATCATAAAACTTAAATGTTTCAAAATTATTTTTAGGGAATATTTTTCAAAAAGTTTAATAAGCATTCAAAATTTTTTAAGAATTTGTAAAATTCAATAAATTTAATCATTTTTAAAAATTAATTTTTAAGATCATATTGTTGGAAGAATCATGGCCTGAAATATTTTTACTATCGGCATTACAAATATCATTACCATTAGAAGTAAATCCGTTTTTGACAGCAAACGATTATGCCGATGACAAGAGCAATGTAAAATTAATTACTGAAGTATTTTCCAAATTCAAAATACTAAACATTGATCCCAATGAATTTGCATTTTTGAAAGCTATTGTCTTGTTCAAATCAGGTAAGCAATTATTATTTAAAATTAGATGAAAATTTTAAAATTTATTCAAATAAAGAGATAAGAGGCCTGCGAGATGCGCAAGGAGTTGAGAACTTACAAGATCAAGCTCAAATAATGCTATCTCAGCACATAAACTCACAGTCAATGCCGCCAAACAGATTTGGCAAGCTTTTGCTCGTTTTGCCAATGCTAAGAACTGTTGGCGGACAGCGCATTGAAAAATTGTACTTTTCCCAATCGATCGCAAGTCTCTCAATTGAAAAAATCCTTACCGATTTGATCAAGAACTAAACTATATTATGGTATCTTGGACAAAACAGTGAAGGAAAATTTAAACTGAAAGTTTCCCAAAAATGTTTATTAAATATAAAAAAAGAAATTAATTTTTATTTAAATCTTGTGTTTTCATTTGTTGAAGAAGTTTATTGATTTCGAATTGTCTTTCTCTTTCTTTAAGTAAATTATTAACTCTATCTCTCAAATCACGCTCTGTAAAATATTCTTTTAAAAAATAAAAATTTTAGAAAAAATGTTTTAATCATTAGATTTTTCATTAGAATATTAATTTTGAAAATTTATTCTTATTTTTATTAGATAAGCCAGAACATATGGAATATTAAACCATTTCCCAAATTTTAATAAACGTCTGATCATTCAAAAATAAATTAATAAAATATATAACATCTTATAAATAAATTTTTGCTGAAAACAAAGGTGATTTGATTTAATTGCTAAATTAAATTTATATAATTATTATTAAATAAATTGTCGGATTTAACTAAATATTGTCAAATGAATTTAAAAATTCGTTTTTTAGGCAAGCTATAGTTGCAGACTATTTTAAAAAGTTTCTTAAACTGACAAAGCTAAATCTTTATCTAAAATGAAAGATAATTTTTTACACTAGAAGCACCAAAAATCTTTCGTGACTTTCGAATCCAAATTATTTTTTAAATATTTGTAGTAATATTACTGTATATTAAACTTTTTTAAAATATAAAGGATAAAATCTACATTATTCATAAAAAATTGATTCATTTAAAAATCTTTCCAAAAGATGTGAGGATTAAAAATTTTTACTCGTTTGGTGTTTCTAATGTTAATTCAAAATCTCAATATAACTAAAAAAATTTTTATCTTAAATTTACAGCTCGTTAATTTAGCTAAGAGAAAGTTAAAAATTAATTTTTAAAAATTGTTGAATACTAAATCAGTGATTAATTGATACCAAAAATTGCCGTGAACCCTTGCAGATAAGTGCCCCCAAAATCGTGTCTTTATTGAACAATTTAAGCACTTAGATGACAGAAAATTTTCTTCAAATTAAATATTTTATAAAGATCAAAGTATGCTTTACACGAAAGCAACATAGATAGAACTGAGCCACTTTTGATTAGCTTTAAAAAAGGGGGTCTTAGGAGCGCACTTACTTTGCAAGCGAATACGGTACTTTCAAAAATCATTAAATGTAACTTACCAGCAGCAAATTCTCTAACATCTTCCGGTTTATTTAAATAAGCTTGTCTTTATAAATCAATAAATAAAATTTTAAAAGGATATATTAAAATTCAAAACAATACTTTAAAAAATCATTTATCAATAGTGTAATCTCTGGATGTTCTCTTAGATACTTTTCATTTTGAATCCTTAACTCAATTTTTTTGGCATTTGTTTTTGAATGTTGGACCTGAGTCAATGCATCTCGGTCATAATCCTCAGTACCATAAGGTTTATTTAGTTTACCACTCGACATATTTTATTATTCTAATAATGAAATAGTTTAAAATTTTTTTTTCTAAATATCTGCTGCTATGGAAACAGAGCAAATTATTCCAAAAATAAACTTTGAAATATAAATCAAAATGAGTCTTTGTGAAACTTGCGAATCGTCCTGCTATAATTCCAGCCAAAGCGTAAGCTACGAGGCCTGTATCTGGACCAGAGAGACTTGTCTTAATAGTTTGAACAAGAAAACTCTTTCTGAAAAATTTCCACACGGTATAAGCGAACATGGAGAGCTAATTCTTGTTGGTAAAACACGATCAAAATTGAGCTCATCGAATCGCATAACAGACCAAATTGGTCAAGCTAAAAAGTCATTAAATAAGCTGGAAATTTGTCATTTAAATAAAGTTCACCAAATTGATTCATTTGCTTTGCTTAGTTTTTCAAACTCTGATTGTTTCAAATGGTCTAATTTTGAATCAAAGCTTCCTGATAATGCGCTAAGAGTTGGCTATGACACAGTAAACCAGAGTGTTATTTATGTGGGACGAATTGAAGGAAAAAATTGTAGCCTAATTGGTAAATTAAGCTCTGATAATTCAAAACTTATCACTTCCGTGAAGCATAATATTAGAATTTGTGATTCAAAATTTCAAGTTCTGTGCCTTAAACCATCACCTCAGAGTCTCAAAATTTTGTGTCGAAATCGAATACAATCAATTTTAAAATCAAATAATTTAAACTTAATAAAATTGAAAAATCATATAAATAATTCAAAAATACTTGATTTTATTATGATAAAAAGTTATCTCAAGCCTGGCGAATGTTTGACTAAAAATCAAGCAATACAATCTAATAATAAAAAGTATTTGCTTTTTTTAGACAGTTATGGAAGACTAAAATTTTATTTCAATGAGAATAATGACTTTATTTACTTGTACGAAAATGTTGAGTGTCTTTGGTTTTGTGATCTAAAACTGGTAGTTTGCTTTCAGGATCAAAAATCTGTCAATTTTTTGGCAAGCTTTGGTGCATTAGGTGTCACATACGAACATGGTTCAAAGCTAAATTTGTGCAATAAGGGCTTTTTGAATTTAATTTCGAGTAATGAGGAAAATAAAATAGTGATTCAGTTTCGATATGATTTAAGTAGTTATATTAACCCAGAAAAGCCAAAGTATGACTTTACTTATTACTATGCACCAAATGAAGAGCTTAATAAAGATTCAAGTGATGAGAGCGAAAATAATGAAAGTGATGGGAGCAAAAATAATGATAGTGAAGATAATACGGATGATGATTCAACAGATTATGACACTAGTGATGATTCTAGTATTAGTTCGACTAGCGATTCTACAGAAAGCGATTAATTTTTTTTTATCTTTGGCTTTTTTTTAAAATAATAAAAAATATTTATTTTTTATTTTGAAATTAAAAACTTAGATATATATTTTTACAGAATTTTTACTTAAATAGTGTGTCTTAAATAAAGAGGAAAAATCATACAATTAATGATTGAAATAATTTTTGAATATATTTTTTTCTCCGAGTTTATCTGGTAATCCGAAGTTTCAAACTTGGTGAAATTATAGACAATCTTATTTTAAAAGAGCCATCGATCTAACCTTCTTTGTACTACTTTTTCAAAATTTTGATAAAAGTATTTAATATACTAATTGGTTCATAATAATCAGGATTAGTTTGATCTAAAATATTATGTATTAGAATATTTAAAGATTTTAAGTTAATAAATTAATTTAATGAATTTTTTAAAATTAATTTCCATAAATTTGCCAAAAACCGATTTATATTGTTTTAATCTTAAAAGTTCAGATTTTAATGTATAATAAAATAAAACTAAATTTTGATTAAAATTTTTTCTTTCGAGCAAATTAAAAACCGTTCTAACAATGACGCATAACCTAATTCAATTTGGTTCGCATCAAAATCTTTGTCTTAATGATTCTGAATTCTTAGAGTAATTTTCAAGGTTAAACAATAATTTTTGTCATTAAAGGCCGATTTTTAAAGTTCCTAAAATAAATTTTTTGAATTTGTTTCAAAATCTTTAAAAATCAAATTGATTCTTCTAATTTTAAATATTTTTGTAAAAAAATAAAAACAATAATCTCAGTTTGGAAAAACAGGCAAGCTTAACGTTCTAAATTTCTGAAAATTATTAAAATTAAATTCCAAAGCAAAAATTTGAAAAATTAATTTAATTTAAAAAACACTTAGTAAAAAAAATTGAAAACTGAACCAAACGAGCATTTTTTTTTTAAATTAATTAAAATTTAGAATTTTTTAGGGGCGAAAAAATTAAGTTGTTTTCAATAAAATATTTTTTAATCACTAAATCATTAAAAAAACTTATATTTTTTTTGAATGTTAGTAATTGATTTTAAATGAAGAATACTTTGTTTACTCACATGTTTATTTCACTGACCACTTTTATAAACATATCAAAAACTTTAGAATATTACTAATTCATTATGGTTTACGTCACAGATTAAAATTAAGAATTATTTTACGTCATTAAAATCGAAAAATAGTCATTTCATGCTTGAACACTCATCAACAAAATAGAATTTTTTCCTATCAAGAAAAAATAAATAACTAATGCGATATGTAATTAAGAAATATTATATGTATAAATATTCAACAAAACAGAACCATGAGAACCAAACTATTCAAAAATTTTGAGAGCGAACTTAAAATGAACCAGAATCAGGAATCAGGGGAAAGCCGTTCATTCAAAAATTTAGAAGAGCCAAAGCGAGCCTTGGACTACTACTTGAAAACTTTGGAAACTCTTCAAGCAGAGCTTCCTGGGGATAACGAAGATGTGGCCAATATACTGGACTACATCGGCATGGTATACTCCGACTTAAACGAACCACAAAAAGCCTTCGAGTTCCACCTTAAATCTCTAGAAATGAGGGAACGTCTTTTTCCAGAGCCGAATGCTCAAGTGGCCACTTCGTACAATAACGTAGGCTTGGTCAGCGTATTCTTGAACAAACCTGAACAAGCTCTGGAATATCATTTAAAGGCTTTGGAGATCAGAAAAAAAGAACTTGATCAAGACCACCCAGAAATTATCACCTCTCTTGACAATATTGGAATTGCATACAAGGAAAATGGTCAACTCGACAAGGCAATCGAATTTCATGAACAAGCCTTGGAAATAAAGCAAAAAACCTTGCCTGAATTTCATCCACATGTAGCCACATCTTTTGAAAATTTGGCAGAACTCTACAAGTTAAATGAACAAAAGGAAAAATCAATTGAATTCTTAGAAAAAGCGTTCGAGCAAGGAAAATTTTTGCTAACTGCTCAACATCCATATTTAGCTGAATTGGAAAAAAAAGTCCAATTAGCCAAAGCTTAATTTTTTTTACATTTAAATAAATTTTTATTTTATACTTAATTTTGTCTGTCTATATTCCTAAAAAAGCAAAATTTTGAAATATTACAAATTAGATAAAATTTAAGTTTGTTTTGATTGAATTTAAAAAATTTTAAAAATTCCTAATTATTTTTTCAAATTTACATTCGGAATTTTTCATAGGTTAGAAAAATGTTATCTAAAGCGAATTGTTTGAGTCGAATTTTCGTTCGTAACTTACCGACTCTGAACCAAAATTTTAAACTATCCACTTTAAACAAAAATTTTAAAGTATTTGCGCCCATTACCAATGGTCATAGTAAGATTCACACTGCCGTTTTACTTAACAACAAGGATACTCAAAAAATTATCACATCTCAACAAAATTCCAAATCAGCTCTTTCGGATGACTTGAAAAATATAATGAGTAAAAGTGTTGGACAAGATGGCCAAGAAGAATCATCAAATGAGCAAAAAAATGACCATGAAAATAAACAAAATGAAAATGAATCAAAACTTGCCAAAATGTTCAGTCGCGAACATGCTTGGAAATTTTCTTTGGCTTTTTTTAGTTCATTATTCGGCGGTTCTCTAATCTATGTGCTTGTTTATTGGGGTTCACCCAAACAAGATGAAAACAATAATCCGATAAGAGATGAATTTTCAGATTGTAAAAATTATATTCACTTTGATTAAATTTATATTTTAATTATTCTTCAAGTACCGGTGTTCTTTCAGTATCCCCAACGAGCATTCAAATCGGTCATGGAATATTACGAGGCATTAAAAGATCCTTCGACTGAGAAACTGCTGCCAGATCCGATCCAACCTCCCTACTACCAACCACCTTACACATTGATCATTGAAATGAGCGGAATACTCTTGCATCCAGAGTGGACAGTTAGTGCTTTTGGCAACGATTGTCTTTTTATTTTATTAATCTTAATTTAAGTTTAGCACTGGTTGGCGATATAAAAAACGTCCTGGTATGGACTATTTTATTGAACAAGTAAAGTATCCTACTTTTGAGGTTGTTCTATTCACCAGAGAGCCATTTTTGTCAGGAGCACCGATTGCTTCATCTCTAGATCCACAACAAAATATTCATCATAAATTGTTCAGAGAGAGTACCAAATTTAAAGATAACAATTATGTTAAAGACTTGAGTTATATGAATAGAGATATTAGCAAAATTATAGTAATTGATTGGGATGATAAAGCGTACCAAATGCAGCCACGAAATGCTTTGCATAGACTTAAAAAATGGGAAGGAGATGAGAACGACACTGATTTGGTTCATCTTGCTTCATTTCTAAAAAGTTCTTATTTTCACATTTAAATTGGTTAAATACACCTTTTTAATTGACTTCTTTTTTACTTAGTGATTGCATCAAGCGGAGTAGCGGATGTAAGAGAAGTTTTGGATTATTATAATTCCGAATTAGATCCACTAGGAACGTTTAAATTAAATCAAGTTAAATTGGCAGTAATTTAGAAAAAAAATAAAAATTAATTTTTAATTGACTAAATTTTATAACTAAGGAAGCAGAGATTGACCGTAAAAAGCAAGAAGAAGAATTGAAGCAAAAAAAATCCTCATTTTCTTTATTTAGAAGATAAATTATTTTTTCTTTTAAATAAATTAAAAATAAAATTTTAAAAAGCAAACGATTTTTAAATTGTTCTAAAACTTTTATTTCTGTATGTTCTGTATTATTAATTGATTAAAGTAATTATTTATTTATCTTAAGTATTATTTAATTTAGAACATGTTTCTTGGCGTTTTAATTATTATTTCTTACTATGAAGTTCGAAGAAAAATTTTTATAAACAAAGAATTTTAAAGTCTGAAATATTCAGATCCTAACGAAATTCGAATTCTATGCTAGTTTAGTCCAGAGCCCAGACTCCAAAGTGATAAAAACCATAGAGTCTTGCGTTTTAATATACCAATTTAAAATTTTTTCAAATATTCTTTTGAATTTGATTTTTTTATTTAGATAATATTAAAGATATTTTTCTTGGTGCATTAAGAAAAAGCTTAAACGAAATGTATTGAAGATTTTTTTTCAAGCAAAATCATTAGATATTAAATAAAATACATTAGTAAAAAATTTAACCAAAAAATATTAACAACTGTATTTACTTATATTCGAATAATGTGTGATCATTTATTTGGCAGCAGCATTTTTCAAAAAAAAGCATAATTTTATGATTAGATCTATCATAATTTAATTTTTTTAAGAATCTTTGATTTTAAAACCTTTTACGAAAAAAAAAACAAAATTTTTGTATTTTTTTCTAAAAAAATTTCAGAAATTTATTTTAAATATTTTTTAATGTGTCACTGATTTAAATTCTATCAAAATAATCCTTAAGATATTTCATTTTATAAATTTTCATCTACATATTACATGTATTTATTTGATATATTTGAAAAGTCTAATTAAACTGTCATATCGAGTTCATATTAAATTGAAAACAGAATATGTTCTCTTTATTCTCGCTATTTTAAATATAAAATTAAACTAAGAAAAAATATAGATGTATTTTTTTGATTTTTAAGATAAGATTAATTTTTTTCGCTATTAAATTTTTTACATGAAATGCTTCATTTTTCCCTTTGATTTAACACCTAATCTAAATAAAATAGACATATTTTAAAGCTTAAAATAATCTTATAGTGTCTAAAGAATTCATATTTTAGACATTTTTTAAAATGGCTTCCAAAATTGAGCTAAAACTATTAAGCGATGAATTTTTTAGATAATGAGTTTTTGCATTCAAATATTAAATTTAAAATAGATTCTTAAATATAAATTTAGATTTCATTTTTTAAATTAAATCAAGAAATAAATATGCATATAATTAAATTTACAAATAAAAATATGTTTAATAATTTGGTCGTAAAATCAAACATTTGGTCATATTTAGGTAAATTTTTTATTAACCAAAAAACTGTAGTTGAAAGGATCAGTTATAATGGTGTTTACAAATTAAAATCAAAGCTTTTTCAGATTTTTTGATTAAATAGTTATTTTCAATAATCACAGATAATTATTTCTTCTCTTTTTAGGTTTATTTCGATTAGTAATCTCAGATTTTTTGATGATTCCTCCTAAAATAACTTAAAAATCTGAGTCATTAAAAAGGAATTTTCGCAATTTTTTTCCTGAGATGAATAACACAATTATTTTCTCTTAATTTCAAAAATTTTAGTACTTTTGAAATTAAAATAAAATTTTTTAAATATAAATTATTTTTCGAATACTATGCTAATTAGTAAATCATTTACTAATAATAAAAATAGAAACTTTATTTTTGTATCCTTTTGTATAAATTATTTAAATTATTAAATTAAGCATATTTATATATTTTAATTAGTATAAAAGATAAAATATGGCCTAGGATTATTATAATAATTTAGCATTTGAAATGTTTGAAATATGTCCAAAGTTTAAAATCATTCAAAAGAATATTATTTAGTTGAAAGAAAGGAGTAAGTTAAGTTTCAAACTGCCTGGTTGTTACCCAAAATTTATTTCTAATAGCATTAATAATATAATTTGGTCATAAGGTTAAATTTTAATTAAAAATTCATTCATTTGTCAAGCAATATTAAATTTTTCTTTACAAAAATTTTAGCTTTTTTTGGTAATTAACTAAAATCAGACGATTATTTTAAAAATGGTTCGATGTTTGTCTGTTAAATAGCATAATAGTGTAAAAGTGGTCTTATGTTTTTTTTCGATTATAAATTTACAAAATTTATGATTAGACTTTTTTCTTTAAGGGTCATTAAAATTTATAGAAATTTCGCATTTAATATTTTACATTGAATTTTTGGTTTTTATATAATAAAAGATAAATTAATGGTCGAATAGCTAAAGACAAAATGGCTAAGATTATGAGGGTAAAATAATGTATGTGCATTTAGCCTAATTGATCTCTTTCAAGCATATATTATATCTATATATAAATCGCATTATTTTTCAATATATATCGTATGATTTTTTTTAAAGAAACTAATTAAAAAATAATTGAAATATTTCAAAAATTTACTTCAAAAATTTTATTCTATTCTCTATTCAAAAAATTTATACATGTCACGCAGGGACTCCTTTGGATGCAAAACATAATATATTCCGCTTTATGTATGTTTTAGCATGCTTTGAAATAATGATTTAATATTTATTCATTAAAATGAACCGTTCTTATTCAAATAAATCTTTTATTTAGAAATAATAAAAAATGGCGCCTAGAATTGATGAATTCAATGTGCCTGAGAAGGTCGAGACTCTGGAAAAGACAACCACTCAAGAACAGAACAGCCAATTGAAAAAAGAGGAAAAAATCGATCTACCAATTCGGTGGAGAAATGTAGCCATATTTAGTGCGCTTCATATGGGAGCCATTTACGGAATTTATCTGTGTTTCTATTCTAAAATTCAAACTTTGATCTTTGGTATGATAAAAACTAATTCAAAGAACCAAAATAAAATTATTTTTATCTAGCATATTTATTGTACCTTGGTGGAGCTTTGGGAATTACTGCGGGAGCTCACCGACTGTGGGCTCATAGAACATATAAGGCAAAGCTTCCATTGCGGGTATTTCTTGGCCTAATGCAAACATTGGCATTACAGAATTCGATATTTGAGTGGAGTCGAGACCACAGAGTGCATCATAAACATGCCGAAACAAACGCTGACCCTCATAATTCAAACCGAGGATTTTTTTTTGCCCACATGGGCTGGCTTTTGATGAAAAAGCACCCTGATGTCATCCAGAAAGGGTCACGTATTCCTCTTGATGATTTATTGGCTGATCCGGTAGTAGCTTTTCAGAAGAAGTTTTACCGCCCCTTGGCCATATTGATTTGTTTTGTCTTGCCAACTCTAATACCGGTTTATTTTTGGAACGAATCATGGTCAAATGCATATTTTGTGCCAGCGATTTTGAGATATGTAATTACACTGCATTTTACATGGTTTGTAAACAGCTTTGCACATATGTGGGGCATGCGGCCATATGACAAGAAAATAAATCCTGCTGAAAATTTGTTTGTAAGCATCGGTGCAGCTGGCGAAGGATTTCACAATTATCACCACACTTTTCCAATGGATTATTCGACCAGTGAACACGGAAGTGCATATTTTAATTTTACAAAATTTTTCATAGATTTTATGGCTCTCATTGGACAAGCTTACAACAGAAACAAAGTATCTGCTGAACAAATTTTGGCACGAAGAAAACGAACCGGAGATTTATCTGAGAAAGAGACTCAGAGCTATGGTGTGGAACATGAGCACGATTACTAAATCAGATCTTCAAAGACATACTTTTAGTTTAATTAATGTTGAATATATTTTAGATAAAAATATCTTAAAGATAAATTATCTTAAGATAATCTTTGAAAAATTTATTAAATAATAAATTTAAAATTCGAATTTCTTTCGATTCCTTTTTAAATCTTTTTAAGATATTTGGCTGATTTTATAAAAAACCATTCTTAAAACAATAAGTATTATTGGTAAAATTTTGATAATCTTAACGCTAATGATAATAATAATAATAATAGTTAATATTATAGGATCAACTTAGTTTAACTAAATCAACAAAGCAGAACAACTACCATGTTGCGCTATTGTAGACTTTTGACTTTTTTAGTTCATTTCTGACGACCTATTTAATTTAGAAATCTATGTCTACCGACATCGTCAAGTCTATTTTTGAATTGGTTGATTGAACTCGCCGTGACAATCTATGTAGGTAACGCATTCCATTTATTTACTATTCTGTTAGATAGGAAGTTTCTCCTTGCTCCACGTTTTGTTAGTTCCGAGCGAATTCGATGCTTAGCTCTCTTTACTCTTCCACTTGGACCATCAAAATTCACTGAAGCACTAAACTCTGGATCATAATGCCAATTGACTGGATTGAATTTGATTTGAATTTTATAAAATTGTATCACGCTGACGGCTATCTTTTAGAGTTTCTAATCTCAGATTAGCTAGCCTTAGCATTTGATCGCTAATATTTCTAATGACACTGATCAACTTGCTGCCATCTGCAAACAGCTTACAAAATTGACTTGCTAGTTCCGGAAAGTCATTTATAACAATCAAGAATAGTAGCAGACCAAGAACTTAACTCTGTGGGATCAACACAATCAGATTCGTACTGACCAATTACTATTCTCTGCTTCCTATTATGAATGCATATCTTTTATTAAATATTAAACTATTATAAAGTTAAGGGTTCAATCATATGAAACTTTAAAACTAATTTTAGTGTATTTACATCCAACGATTAAGCCTTTTATCTTGGCATCACTTAACATTTGATTTTTACCAGTGATGTTTTTCATTAAATTATTTTTTGTTTCATATAATCGTTTTAAACAAAAATTTTAAAGGATATATTTTCTTTTTGCTCATTAGTGCTGTTATGTAATTATTGAAAAAAAGATCAGCAGTATTTGTCTAGTGATATGTAGAAATGAGTTTAAAAAAATCACAAAAGATTGGTTAAAGAAATTTAATTGTGGTTTAGTAATGGAATTTTTAACAATTGCCACAGGCACAATCATATTTCCTATTAGTCATATTTTCTTTTCGATGGCTCAATTTCTGAAATTACTGACTTTTCCAATAAAAATATTTGCTTACCGATAGATGGTTAATTACCAAAGAGCATTTAAAAAGTCAAATTTTCTGATGTGGTTGATAAATATAAAATTTTAGTTACTTTGATTTAATTATTTGCCATAACTTATACCATAATTTTTTTCTACTATTAAATCCAAGTGACTGCATTTTTTGTGTGATATTAGTAAAATAATTAAACAAGTAAAATTTTATTTATTTTATCAATTATTATTAATAAAAATATTTATATGAGTTAATATTTGTTATTAATTTTATTTTAAGCCACATTATTGCCTGGTAGTCCGCATCAAGCTTTTTATCTGAGAAAAAAATATACTATTTATGATCGTGATCGGGTTCTGGATCGGGATCTTGATCGTGAACGCGATCTTGATCTAGACTTTGACTGCGATTTTGACCGATTTCGACTCTTTCTTGGCGACGGGCTGCGCTCATCCTCACTTCGTTCTCTTCGCCTGTATTTACTTCTAGATGAACTTCGACTTCTTGAATAAGACCTTCGTCTCCTAAATGGACTTCTTAAAAAAAATGATTAAATAAAGAAAATTTAATTAGATTGAAAACAAATTAAACACGTTTTTTGATAGCAGCGTCCCTTAATTTGGACTTACTTTGATAAAGAGACGAATTTAAGTTAGAAGAAGATGATTAAATGATGATGAGTAGTTGATGGTCGACTAACGATTCGTGTAGTCGTGTTATATTTACCTTGATCTTCCACGTCTTGGTTTACGGCTCTTACCATGTGAAAGCTCTACTCTGGCCCGGACACCACAAATCATGCGGCCATCCAAGGCCTTTACTGCATCGGCCGCATCACGCGGATCATCAAACTCAACAAACGCGAAGCCAGGTGGATTTCGTGCAACAAAAATATTTGTTAATTTTCCGTACCTACTAAACTCTTTTTCGATTTCGTCCTTTGAAGCGGTCCGTGTCAGACCACCTACGTAAACTTTGCAATCCAAAGGACCTGAATTTCTCGACATTCTAACTTATACGAAATTATAATAACTTTATAATCACTATTTTATATTATAACTTGTTAATTGCTATTTTTATATACTAAACGTGATGGTGCAGAATTTTTGACTTCATTTTTTTGCTAAAAATACAAAAATTTAAGGTCCTACCGAGACTCGAACTCGGATTGCTGGATTCAGAGTCCAGAGTGATAACCATTACACCATAGAACCGTCTGAATGCTCAAATCTCTCTTTAATTAATAGCTTATTTCCAAATAGGTTTCTTTTATAAATAATATTAAATAAAGCAATTCTTAAATTTTTATCTTTTTTTATATCTAATGTATGGAATTAATAAAAAATTTAACATATTTATATTTGATATCATGAATAACAATTTAAGTGGTATATTAAATTTTTTTTAAAGAAGAAAAGTTTATAAAATTAAATACTTAAAAATTTTTACCAAATATAAAATTTAGTATTTACAATAATTTTTATTAGTGATTATTATTTTAAAATTTCTTAATAAACGAATAAGAAAAAATTGAACATTTATTAAATTTAGTGATAGTCAATTCAAAAAAATTGATAAATTTAATATACCACTTAAATTGTTATTCATGATACCAAATATAAATATGTTACATTTTTTATTAATTCCATACATTAGATATAAAAAAAGATAAAAATTTAAGAATTGCTTTATTTAATATTATTTAACTATCATTTTGTTCTAATTTAGCTAAAAATTAAAGGTTCGAAGAGCTTTTCAAAATTTATTTTTAAATAATAATTTTAAAAAAGTATTTTATGTTTACACTCGGAAAGTAATTCAAAACAAGATATTTTAGGACAAAAAATTGGTCTACTCAATTTTAAAATTATCCAGAAAAAATATCGATTTGCGAAAAAAATAGTTCAGACTCCATGAAAAATTCTCATTAGTATAAAATCGATCAAAAAGAATCCATTAAAAATTAATCGATTAATATACAATGTCAAGAAATAGTGGTCCATTAGAGTGCAAAGTTTACGTAGGTGGTTTACCTCGAAACGCTTCCAAAGAAGAAATAGAGCGAGCCTTTGGCGACTTCGGCAAATTGACCAATGTTTTTGTAGCCCGTAATCCACACGGTTTTGCATTCATTGAATTTGAAGACCGGCGCGACGCCGAAGATGCAGTTAAAGCTTTAGACGGAAGGTAAGCTATTTATATCACATTAAATACTAAAATAAGTATATTGTCTTAAATTTAAGAATGTTATGTGGGTCAAGAGTTAGAGTTGAGCTATCCCACGGAAAGAGTCGCCCTAAAGGACCTTTTAGACGAGGCGGCCCGCCACGAAGAAGACGCTCAAGGTTGGTTCTTATTACTCAATCTCCTTCATCAAGAACTTTAATAAAATTTTTGCAGGACTTTACTCATCTGTTTAGTCATCTAAATTTAAATTAATATCTACTACTATTATATCATCTGAACCAAAATCTGTTTCATCACCACTCTTCACATTCTTCATCATCTTTAGAAACAAAACATTCATCTCTCTCCTATCATTCTATAAATTATTTGTATGATTAAAGATCGTATGAGCGAAGAAGTCCTGGATCGAGAAGTAGATCTAGATCGAGGTCAAGAAGCCGAAAGGACGATGAAAGAAGCACGAGACGGAAGCCACGTGATAGGTGAGAATTCATTTTATATCAGACAAAGAATTTAAAAATTGTTTTTAGATCAAGAAGCCGTTCATAAACCAAAGGTGGTTTGTAAATACATTAATATGTGTTTTAATCTTTTTCTACAATTTATAATTATTGAATAAATAAAATTTGTATAAAATATTTTCAGTTTTATTTTATTTTATTTTTCCCATTGAATTTCCAATTGTCCATAAAATAAAATGGTTCAATTGATTTGAACGATTTTAAGCTCTGTCCATCATGAACCTGAACCAGTTTCTTCTGGTCAACTGGGTGCGCGAATCATTCAATTTTGTCACTTACTTGGGACCCTCCGTCAGATTTACCAGTAGGAATTTTAGATTATACAAATTGTCCGACCTTCATTCAGCAGGTTTCGAACTCATTTTCTTATTTAACTAAAATTAATTATTATTTAAATTAATTTATTTAAGCTTTATTTGTCGATATTATATACACAGATTTTTCGAAAGTATTTGACATGGTATTACATAGATTAATATTATTTAAAATTAAAAGAAATTGTACTGATTTACTTTCGGATTAGTTACTTTCTCCGCGAGAGGAATCAAAGAGTTATTTTGGGTTCATCCATGTCAAGTTGGTTAATGTAACCAGCGAAGAACTGGTACAAAGAATTTATCTTAATTGCAAAAGGTATAAATTTATTAGTTTTCAAAATGATTTAAGTAAAATAAAACGTATATGGGTATCATTAGTGAAAGTAATAGTAATTTAAGCATTGATAGATTGCAAATGTTCTACACTGGTTAGACCTCATTTAGAGTTTTCCATAAGCATATGGTGTCCAAAAATAAATCTCTTTTATAATAGGAGACTTAATTCAATTTTTTAAAATTACTAACAGTTATGAAATTATGAAAAGCTTCAATGGAGGTTAATGCAATTCTTAATGCAATTCGAAGTTGTGAATCACAGGCCAGTCGTTTATTTCTACCGCCATAAGGTATTAAGGCTAATCTCCATTATCCACCAGGAAGTTTATAATTTTTTTTTTTAATTTTTAAAATAAAACAAAATTATGTTTTATTTATTTAAATTAATTTCTAACTGATTAAATTGTCCATTCCTTTAAAAAGACTCAGATATAAGACATGTCTTGTCAAAAATAATCCCTTTACTTCGAAAAGACTTGAAATGCTAAATTTAACTAATCTCAAAGCTAGAAGGACAAAAGGAGACTTAATCCAACTTTTTAAAATTATTAACGGATGTGAAATTATCAATTTTGAAAATGTCATAAATTATTCACGAAATCAGTCCTATAACTTAAGAAGACGTGACAAATGTATAGTTAGAGAAGATGTGAAAAGTTCCATGTAACGATATCATTTCTTGAAAAATCGATTAGTTAATGTCTGCAATCATCTATCTCATTACATCCTCAATTCCTAATCAATCATTAACTTCAAAATTAACTTGGACAAATGGCTCAAGAAAAAGTCTAACTTACTGCCATAGCTTCGAAGAAGCTAAACCTCATGCTTCTACTACAATTATCATATTTAGATAAAATAATTCTTAAGGAGCCTAAATAAAATAGAATTTTAAAATAAAAACAAAATATATTATTATTAATTTCTTTTTATTTCTTTAATCAGTAAGTAAAAATTTTTAAGAAAAAACCAACCAGGGGTTGGTCAAGTGTGATTTGAATTTGGTGTACGGATAAATATACACAAAACTAATTAAGAAAAAAAGCTTTATTCAAATTAAATTTAGAATAAATTTTTCATTTTAATCAAATGAAACAAATAGAAGAAACTCAAATGAAAGAAAAAGAAGATCGAAAAAAAAACAATCAAGAATTTAAATCCGACATTTAAGAGTCGAACAATTCAAAACAATTAAAATCGTCTAGTGATCCTTTGTCAAATAAGTGACAAAATTCTAAAAAAAAAATTCAAGAAAAAAAAAATACATTTAAAAATAAATTAAGAAAATTAGTTTTTTTTGTTGCTTGGAAAATTTAAACATTAAAGAACCGCATTTTTCAAAAATTAAAAATCTAGGCAGTAATTGCCTTATTGGATGGTGAGATGGATATTTCGTCTTGATGATTCATGTCATTGTTTTCAGCAGATGTTGTTGACACTGGCGATGAGGCAGACGAAGCAGAACTATTTGATTCAGTAGATGGCGGACACTCAGTCTCATTGACTTCAACATTGACCTCATTAAGCTGCAGATCGAACTCTACTTTGTCCTCACTTTTGCTTTCTTGATTGTTTTGCGAACCTTGAGCGATTAGAGATAAAGTGGACGAACTAAGCATTGGATCATCTGCATATTTATTCAGTATGGTATTTATACGAGTTTTGCTTAGAATGCTTTGGAGTAGTGGTGTCTTAATTTTTGGCTCATTGGAGCTGCTGTTCTCAATCATGCTAGTGGTCATGCTGGATGAATGATTGGTATTTAGCACATTGGACAAATCGTTATTTGACGCGGTCATAAGCAAGTTAAGATTTGAATTTGACTTGACCATGTCATTTGAACAGCCGTTTGTTTGGTTCGAATCTTCTTTATTCTGAACCCGTCTCATTATCATGTCGAGTTTTTTCTTTCGCTCAAGACGTTCTTCTTCGTCTTTGCGCGCTTTTTCCAATCGTTCGCGCTCCAATCTCTCGGCTTCCAACTTGGCCTTTTGCTCGGCCTCTTCTTTCATTTTTCTTTCATTTTCTTCCTTATCACGTCTCCCTTGTTCTAACTGAATGGCTATTCGAAGCCGTTCTTCTTCTTGCTCTTTGGCGAGCTGGCCCAATCGAATATGCTCCTCTTCTTCTTGTCGCTTTTTCTCCTCTTCCTCAAGTCTCAAGGCCTCGAGTCGTTGCCGTTCGAGTTCGGCCTCGCGAGCTGCCTTTTCCCGAGCCTCTCGTCGCTTCTCTTCTAGCTTGCGTTTGTACTCTTCTTCTTCTTGTGTCTTGGTACTTGACGAAGAAGAAGATTGAACAGATTTAGAAGTGTCGCTCGATGCTCGTTCTTCTTCTTCTTTGCAATCGTTTTCGGCCAGCTTGGCTTCTTCGGCTAGATTGCAGGTCGACAGCGCCGTCTTGACCGATTGTCCATTCGTTTGGTTTATCAAATTCATGCTTTGTGAATTGGTCATCTTGGACTTGCGAGTGGCTGGTTTGGTATCGGTGGGCTTCGCAGCCGCTGGGACCGCTTTGGGCTTTGTTTTTTTGATAGTCGACGAGTCGACTGGTTTGTGAGCGGGCTTTGGCGCGCTCTTTCTGGCTACTAAACTTGAGTCATCGGACATTGACTGGGGTGTGGACGAGCGCGCTGTGCTCGGCTCGGCTGTGCTTAGCTGGTTCTTTTTGGGCATTGACAATCTGTTAACAAATGACTGAAGGTGAGGTGGCAGGGTTTTTGGGGCGTGTTTGGCCGCTGGCTGCGGCTCGCTTACTGAGCAGCTCGGCTCTGTGGTCATGGCTTTAACAAAAATTAATTTAATTCAAAAAATAGTTTAAGACCAAAATTAATAGAATAATTAAACGCTGCTTAAGTAACCGCTTGAAAATGTTATACAGTGAGAAAGATAATTGGGTTACCTTTGCAAGCTCTGGGACACCGTTCGATGCTTTGACTAGATCTACAGTGATTAGCGTGTGTTGGTAGCATAAAATGAGCTGGCGGTCCTTGCCAATAGGAGCAGCCAGATCGACTGCTAGTAGCAGATGTGTTTGAGACTACGGCCGATGACCGATACTTATTACCAGCTAAATTTTCATAAATATTATTATTTTTAGAGCTATTAAAAGAGCGCATTTGGCTTCTATTAGCTAGACGACAAGCGGTGCTGCGCCCTTGCTCTGTAACATTTTCGTATATGGTGTTTAAGCATTCTTTATAATATTAGAAAAAAATCAATTAAACACTGTAAGTTTTGGTCAAGAAAATGTTAACAGAGAGCAATGAACGACACTAAACATCAAAGCTACAAAACACCCAAATAGTTAGTGAGTCAGATAAGCAACGTTTTAGATTTAAGATAAATTGGATAAAAATAAAAACATAAAAGGAAAAAAGTGGGGGAAAATAACCAAAATGCTTTGATTAAATTACCATTTTTGGCCGGCTTGGACGCCGGTGTCAGTGAGTTGTTTAGGTTTTGGTACGATTTAAACATTGCTGTTTTACTAGGCTTGGTGACAGGACGTCGTGAGTCTTTATAGTACAAACAGATAAGTTAACAGCCACAAACAATAAAAAAATCTGACTCGGTTATATAAAAAACACTATAGCAACACACACATAAACAAAAAACAAATGGAAAAGTGTACTTACCACTGCTGGTTTTATTATGCTTGGCAAGACTTGAGTTGGATCGTTTGCTTTGGTTGCTCGAGTCTTGGAAAGTGTTGCTTAAAAAAAAAGTTAAACAAATTAGTTGGCTTGTATTGTGTTCATCAATTCAAATAAAGAGGAAAATATCCCAATTAAAACAACAACAACAACAACAAAAAAATTTCCTTGTTTAGTTATCTATTGAATTATGATAATTAATCTTTGAATAAATTGACTACCTCAGCTCCCATGCATTCCTGACTGACTAATCAAATTAACTTATGAATACAAAACTGATTAGAATTTCTAATTTTTTTGCCTAGTCGAAATTTTATCTGTGAATGAATGAATTGTAGTATCTAGTCCGAAATATCGGACAAATGCCTGGAAGCAGTGGGCTGCGAGACGCACCGGGTTCAAAAGAGTGCCGTCATGTGCTGAACAGCCAAACACTGTTCAGTACATGTACACAAGCAAACAGCTATTGTGTGCGTGATGCAAGCATAATTTGGCGTGTTGTGAAAAATGCTTGAACACTTACGCGCAGCAAATCGCCGTGAAAAATCCACAGCTGTTCGCAAAGAGTTGGCTGTGCTAGCTTTTAAAAGACACGCCATGCTGCTAAAGGCATCACAAAAACCTTTCTAGAAAAAAAATACTTTCATTTTAAGCTTACTCTTGGAACATGTTTAAACCCATAGAGGGTACTTTCTCGAACTTATTACAGTTCAAAAGAAACTAAAAATTGCTATCCTAAAAATGATTTTTAAACAAAGCTAATATGCTAATTATACAAGCATAAAAATATTTTTAAATTAAAGAATAAAAATTGATCAGTGACTCCTTAAATTGATGAATTAGTGAAGTATAAAGTGTGTCATTTGCAAGACTGATACCAGCGCTTTTTTGGAATTTTTGTACACAGCTTAAAAATGGCTCTAGTGCACCAATTTTTGGTCTAAAATATCTTACAAAAAGTGAAAATTAAAATAAAACATATTTTAATTTTTTTTCCTCTTCGAAAAATTAACTCATTAGTTAAGTTTTAGTGGAATGTTTGCTTATAGCTGGCAAACAAGACCGATACTTTACACACATATTATAATATTTAAAAATTATGTCAATTTTATTTTTATATTTTTAAATCTGTAAATAAAAACTGAATTGTTCTATGCATCATTTAGCCAATAAATCATTTATAATTGATGTTATTTTTTCAAGTAGTTTTCCATAATGCCTATATTTCTTTAGTTCTAAATTGGTGAGTCAGATAATCGAAATTCGAACAATCACCAGATATAGTTTGAGTATTATTATATTTTATTTATTGTTTTATGGAATTTTGCAGCAATCAAATAAATAAATTTTTTATTAAACAATTTGGGATATTTACCCACCAGTTCTAATTAAAAAATATTTGATTTTGTTTTATCAGTGGGCTTTGTGATCGCTACTTAAGAAAGCAAAATAAAATTCTAAATGCATAAATAATGTGCACTGTTTTCTCTTATAAACTGAATATATTTATATATGTCATTTGACTAAATTTATTTGAGACTTTTTTGAATACTTTCTTTAAGCAAATAAATAAAATATAATTTTTTTTGCATAACAAAGACACTATCTGGTTAACTGCGTTATAAAATTTAACTATCGGGTCAAGTATCAAGTATCATATGTTGACAATGAGACCTAACTTAACTTTTCTAATGAAAAATTAACCTAAAGTCTTAGGCGATCTATCCTTTCTTTCATTGCTTTCAAGAAGCTTCCCTATGCTTCTATTGATTTATAATCTATTTATTGTCATCTTCAAGTCTATTATGGATAAAATATCATAATTTCCAAAATTTAATTTTTAAAATAGTTCTCATAAACCTTTTAAATGCGTTTCTTGATAGGATAACGATCCATAGAACCCAGAAAAAGTATCAGCCTGAAATTTTAAACGCAATTGTCATGACATAAATACATAATAGATTAAATAATAGCTTGTGTGTTTTAAATCAATATATTATATTTTTTTCTTTATTTTTTAAGTGTTTTTTTTTTTCATCAATTGCCTTGTCCAGGTGAATAGAGTGAAAAAAATTGACAAAATTTGAAAAAAAAAATTCACTATAATTAATTAGAGTAATTTGGCCTCGTCTAATTAAACCTTTACTTTAGGTATTTTATTATTTATTTGCGATGGACATGTGCGGCTATATTGAACAAATTTTTGTATCTCCCAATCTATTAATTCATTTTTATGTTCTATTCTTTAAAATTAAATTAGTATTCAAAATTTGGTTTTGTGATTTATCTACTATTAGATAAAATATTCAATTATTAATAGATAATATCTTAATAAAAGATAAAAGTTAAAAAATTGATTGATGGACCTAAATAAAAAATAATTAGCTCTGATGTCTCCTATTGATCAAAATGTATGCCATTTGTAAATACATTTACTTTACTTAATTAAACTTATTAAATATACATCTATTATTATCAAAGAATTTTTTTTGTTATGTTTAATTAATTAATCAATTTCTTACTAAACAAACATAAACAGAAAATTTTAACAAATTACTTGTGTAATGTATTTCTGTGACTTAAATTATAAACTGATTGAGATTTATTATACGAATTTAAATTAGAGCTTGTATTAGACGAAGAAGAAACTAGTAGTGAGGATGAAAGGTCTGAATTGGCCTCATTAAGAGAAGCAACGACCTGGTTGTTGACCAATTCGCGAGCTTTGGCCTTCTCGGTTGAGAATTTTGACGCTAGCTTGGCAAGCTCGACTCGTTGTATATCACGCTCTTGTTCCTTTTTGAGCATTTCGGACATGCGCTGTCGATTCATTTCTTCTCGTTGTCTCCGTCTCTCTTCAACCGCATGTCGTTTCTCCATCTCTTTGTTTTTCATTTCATCTAAACGCTTCTTCCTTTCGAGCATCTGTTTTTCCCTCAGTTCTTGTTTTCGCTTCAAGTTCTCGGCAATCTCGCGCTTTCTTTTCTCTATTTCCAGTTCCTGCTTCTCTCGAAGCATTCGTATTCGTTCCTCTTTTTCCTTTAGCTTGGCCTCCTTATTCGGAGTGTTGTGTAGCTGATTTTGGTGAGTGCATTGCATCTCTTGACTCATTTCATCAGTATGCACTGAATCGTTTATGTTATTGGTCATTTTTGGGACACTGATACTTTAACTGCTAATTTTATATCGGCTTTTCTTCTTCAAATGCTTGAGATCATCTAAAATTTCATCTAATTTAGAGAAAAAACCATGCTTGATTAGTCATTATAATTAATAAAAGTTTTTTGTTTCCAAACGCGTCCTTACCTAAGCTCTTAATTAAAATAGCCTAAAAATTTGTTACTTTCGTTTGGCAAAATAAAATTCGTCTTGTCTAAATTAGTTAAATGCTTGACTCAGTTAAACATAAAAGATTTTATGCAAACAAAATTATTTAAATTAAACTTGACATTTAAACTCGAAGCGCACCTTGGTCTCTGTTTCGTGTCTTGGTTAAACACACTTCAAACCAAACTCATAAAAAAAACAACAAAAAACTTATTTATTATGCATTACTTTTTAGCTTTAATTAGCTCATAAAAAATTTACTGATAATTAAAATAATAGTTATTAGGACTTGGAATTTTTTTACTTAGTTAGATAATGTTTAAATAAGGAACTGATTGTAACCTAGAAGCTGGCTTGTTCGATGCTGAAAATATTTTGAAAATGTCGCAAATACGTTCACCCCTGAAGGTCAATGCAAGCGAATCGACAACATTTTTGTCTTAACTAAATTTTAACCACATTTCTGTTCATAAATTTTCAATAAAAAAAATAAGCAAACTATTTAAACTCATAAAAATGTTAAACATCTCTAAAGCCTAATTTGGCTTTCTAGTTAAGATGGAATGATGCGAAACAAATTGCTTCATATTGATCTTATCTTGTTAAAATAGAGATAGTAATTAAATAAGTGTATTATGATAAAAGTTTGATGTAGCTAAAACAGCTTTGCTAATCTATCAAGTAACATATTTGTTCAAGATTAAAAAAACAAAAAGTACTCTATATTTGAGATGTGCTCATAATAGTACCTTTAGGGACATTTATCAACCACAGCTTTAAGCATAAATCGATATTTAGAGCTTAATTTGAAAATTGGCCAATTTCGCTTGAAACCCAAAATTCAAAGAGCTTTTTATTTTGACTATAAAATATCAAGTTTCGTTTATCTATTCTTAAGAGCTGCACATGATTTAGAATCGAAAAAAGATAAAACTGAAAGTTTATATCTTTCATTAAGCTTGTGTACACCATAAATCGTCTTATCCGTCTCGGCTAATCCTTTAATTACCAATAGGTCGAGCTAAATAAACAAGTTTGTCCATTAATTAGATTTTCTAGATTTTTGATTTCTATGTTGGCTAATCCATCTAATGGATGATCATAAAAACAATCAGTTCTATAAACAAATATTACGTGACCACCAGCGCCCTATCATGGTTTGTTTCTAATAAAAAATTAAAAATTGGTTCATTAAAAAAATATTAATAACAGCATTTTATGTTGGATCTTATGTAACACCAAATTATAATAATTGCTCTAGAACAATTGTATTTAGTGTTCTTGATGTGCTTTTATGTTCTCAAGGCTCATTTTCATTCTAAACGACTCATATCCAAATTCATAAAATTATCATTTAAAGCTAGGTTTAATTATCTGTTCGGACTACCTGTCATTCCGACTCCTTCATTTATTTTAATAAAATATTTTCAAAATTTGCTACTCACTCCTAAATACTGCATAAATTCCTTAAATTCTTAATTTTATCTTGTTTGATGAATTTTTTTAATTAATGATAAAATAAAGAAATTGAAAATAATTTTATTTAAAAGTGAGCCCGTGATTATGGTACAAAATTTGCTTGCATGATAAAATTACAAATAGAGTTGCAAATCATAATCACTAAATTATCATTTAGTACGGTGTGTATTCGGACAATATGTCGTTTTAATCTCTTTAAATAAATTTTAATAAAAAATTTTTAATTATGAAATATTTATTTGGTTTGTGCTGTGTGAAATTTTATATGGGGCAAATAAAAATTAACAGAATAGGTCATCTGTGAAAGTAATTGCTTTCAAATTCAACCAGAAACGCTTGCCAAGTTAAAAATTAGTTTTGTCGGACAAATAGTTATAAATTTTTTACTTATTCTTAACTTAAGTGAATAATTATATAAATTTAAAAAATAATGTGTCAGAAAAAAAAGGGTGAAAAATTATTTTATAAAATAATTATCCAAAGGTATTTAGATTATTACTCATAGTAAACATAAATTTAATTAAAAAAATTTACTTGAAAAAGATCTTAATTAATTTTGGATTATGTTGCGCTAGTCGAGCTATTTTTTAATCATTATATTTTTACTTTCGATTTTATCCATATAAAACCGCTACAGCTTTATTTTATATATTTAGCTTGTAAAAATTATAAATCTGACCCTATAGAGTTTAAATAAATTAAACAGATGATTTTAAGTTCGAATGATTCGAATAATTTTAGAAAAATGCTTATTCATCAAAAGACAAAAATCTCGTCTACGTGTATTTTTTAGCGATAGCTTGTTTCATGCTATCTAACTGTCCAAATATCAGCATATAATTTTGTTAATGTCTTTTATTGATTACATGCTTAACTATACTATATTATTTGCTAAATTAAATTTTAAAAATTTAGATAATAAACCATTAATTGAGAGAATACTATTTGGTTTTATTTTGTTCAATTGATAAAAACTAATAAAACAATCTTTTCTTGGCTAATTACTGTCCTCATTTTTATCATCGTTTATCTTAGAGGAAATCAATATTAAATTATTTTAAATTAATAAATAATTAACCATAAACAATTATAAACTATCTCACCAATTTTAGCTTTTTCTCTGTGAAAATAAGAAATATAACTAAAGGATGAAGCCATATAAAAGTGAAGCTCAATGAGTTTTGGGTTAACTTAAATTGAGCTCAAGTTGCGGCTTATTCTTGCACTATTTCTTTAAATATTCTCCTATGTAGGACAAAATATAAACGAATATTCTAATATGACCAATTGAACTAAAACAACTAGTCAATTTTCTTGACACTGTCAAATGGTGAATTAGTCTCTCATTTCGGACAATACTTCTTATTATTTAGAAAAATAAAAAGCTAAATATTCTTTACTTTACAACTATGTTATAAGTTCTTAACCTAAAAAATTTTCAAAATTGAAATTATTAATATTTTGAAAGTGATATTTAATTAACTATTTTAGTATTAATATTGATTTTACAAATAAGGATATTTCTAAAATTGACGATTAGACCATAATAGTTTATTCTTAAGAATATTTTTTTTAGAATTTTAATTCCAAACCTGATGCATTGACCTAAAGAATGAATTTATCACATAAATTAAATTCAATTATATTCCGAAGCCTTTTTTGTTCCTGTTTTTAAACGCTTTTTAGACTATAGGTACAAGATATCTTACAAATTTTGCTTATATACTTAAAAAACCAACCAAATTTTAAAAATATTTTTAATTAAATTCTCTAATAAACTAATTTTTAAGGTTTAAAAAAAAAATTTACTTTAATAATTGAATTTTAAAAATTATTTTTCTCGACCAGGATATTTTGTAACTAATTAAAATTATTTACAAATATATTTGGTTTAGTTAAAATAATTTATTTTTATATATATAAATTGTCACCAACATAATGGTTACGTTTTGTTAAATAATCTCAATAATAACATTTAATCCAGCCTATTTTAAGCCTCACAAAGTTTGAAATTTTAACTTTTTCAAATAGCCCTTATTTTCTCATCTTTTAATTCAAGTCTTTTTTTATCACTCTCATTATTTAAAGATAGATATTTCAAAAGTTTAGAAAGTTCAAGTAAATATTGCTTGAATAATTAGATCACAGGTGAATATCTATCATCTAATTCAAATATTTAAATTTTCTCATATTAAAATTAATGTGGATAAATTAGGCTTTATAAAGAAAAGACCATCTTATCACTTAAGCCTAAGTCTAAATATACCTATTAAATCAAAAATATCAAAGAAAGGCTTGACCCAAAACAACTCAATTCTAATTTCAATAACAATACTGCAAAATTTATTTAATAAAACAAAATCCATACAAAACACATTCAATAAGTTTGAATCTTTAATAAAGTAAGAAAAAATACTTAGACCAAGTATGACTTTAAATCACTTAGTAGAAATAAAAACTATAGAAAAAATCTTAAACCTGATTTTATTAATTTTAAATTTAATAAAATTTTAAAAGATAATGTGAATTGTTCAATAACTCTTATAACAATAATAATAGGTCCAAAGTTCGGCTATATATTCTTATTGGTTATATGGTTGATTAATTAACTAAGAAAAAAAGTTCCTATCATTTTTACTTGGATATGTTTTATATCTTACAAAAAAATATTTTTACTATTTTTTAAAACTTCAATTCACTATATTACTAATTATTAAAACAAAAGAAATTTAAAATATTTAAAAAAATATAATTTAACCAAACTCTAAATATTTGATTTTTTCCTGATTTAAATACCACTTTTGACAACAATCAATTACATCTATCATTTTAAAATCTATTTGTAAAAATTATATTAATCAATGTCTTTTTCTAATTAAGCTGAATTATTCATATTTTATAACCTATAGGGATATATTTAGCTTTACCTTTCAATCAAACGTTTTGTTTAAATTTTGTTTCCTTTCTATCTAGTAAAATTAACTGAGTACAAAAATTTATTCTTATTTTTGCACGTCTAAAATCGATAATGAAGCTGTCAAGTTAAATGTCAAACAAAAAGCTTTAATCAATAAATACCTCTCACGTATTTAAAACTATTTCCAATAAATTTAACTTTTTAAAATTGATTTCATAGCATCTGCTGATTATTGATTTTTAGCTTTTTTTTAAATTTTAATCACATCCTAATTAATAATATAGTTAGCTGCTTTGAATTGTAAAAACCAAGGAACCTGAGAGAATTTTTCTTTGAAGAACCTAGTTTGGCATAAATATTAAGTCTTTATTTAAAATGCCCACTGAACCGACATTAAATGCTATATTTTATCGGATATCGTGTTATTTAGACACGAACAAGCATCCAAGAGTATTAAGTCATCGTCTAGACAATCAAAAATTATTGAATACTTAGAAGAAATTAATTAAAAATAAACTTATGAAATTTTGGAAAAATAAAAATTTTTTTAAATTTAAATCTTTTTTAGAGCTTGTGAAAAAATTAAAAGCTAAAATTTGTATATCGATAAAAGAAATCAATCAAGATTAACACTATGATAATTATGCTCATTGTCATGACAACTTTCTAAAAATGATAAGGAAATAAATTTCTCAAATTTTCTACTAAAGAAACCTTGATTTATATTTTTCCTTAAGTCATTTAAAACTAAACTTTTGAATGAATTAAAAGCTTATAATTGAAAATTATTTTTAGAAATGGATCAGATACTCTGTTCAGGTCATGAAATGCACTCTCCAAATGAGAAAATATTTAAATTTTAAAATATGGTGGATTTTTAAATATCATATATCGCTTCTGAGAATTCTAAATCAGCTTTTTCATCGAATCTAATTATATCGAATTTAACATTCCATTTTTAGTTATTAATCTAGTATTTCGATTTGAATAGAAAACAATTATAATTTTTGCTTGTTATTAATGGTATACAGAAAAAATATTTTGTCTAAAATGACTTTAAAATTTAGAATAATTTTTTGCTAATTTTTCTTTTAAATTAAAAAATGATCACATTTTAAAATTAGTAAAAAATGAAGCTATTCTCCCATACAATAATCTATTTTGAATTAAAAAAACAATAAGCTTTTAATAATTTATTTTTAATAATGTTGTTTTGATAATTACGGCAAACTATCCATTAATAATATGAATAAAAAATTCTTGTTTATTTTGATTTAACTATTTTAAAAGTATTGATTTAAAAAAAAGCATTCGAAAATAAATTAACTAAATGAATGAGGAAATTAAAAATATATTCTTAAAAAATTGATTTTCAAATTGTAATCATTGAGATGAGAATGTAAAAATTAATATCAAAAAATGATATGATGAGGTTCAATTTAATTCGAAATGAAAATCATCGGACCGATATAAATGATAGACATATAAAACAGGAATTTAAAAAAATCAAATATATATTTCATCTGTATATGATTTGTAAGCAGCAAACTTAATCAGACATTTAGTAATTTATTTGAAATCAATACTACAAAACAAAAGATATATAATTGAAAAAAATTTTAATTTAGATAAAATCGTTTCACGTACTAGATTCATAATCTGAATTGAAATTTTTTGATCAATGAGTATTTAATTGAACCTAATTAATTCTATTTATTTGACTATTAGTTTTTTTTAATTTTGACTTTGCTTAAACCGAATTTTTTTTGAAAAAGTTATTTTATTCTTAAGATAAAAAATCGGAAAATCTTAAATAAATAAAGTTTATTATTTGAATTTTTATCTTCTGCAATCTTATATTAAAAAAACAAGCTTTTTTATATTTTAAATAAACCATATATTTACATAAATCGTTAACTTTCTATTTAATTATAGTAAAAAAAAAAAATTTTGGTTGAATTTTGGATGATAAATTCACAAATTTTATTCAAATTTTTATTATTTTATACTCAATTTAATTTATAACTTTCAAAAAGAAAAATAATGTTCAGATTAAAAATATTATTTGACCATTCTTTTTTGGTGTCGTTGTTTGTAAATATCCATCGAACCAGTTGGGCGTTCCACATCTTCATCACGTTTGGAATCGTTACGATTGGACACGTAATTTTTATAAAATGTTTGAAAATCACTTGGTATATTAAGAGTTTGAAAATGTGTTAAAAATTCATCAATAGATACATAAGGTCCGTGAAAACTACCAGGTGGAGGAAGTCGTTTAATTGTTTCAGCAAAAATGGAAGGAAACAAAAATAGTCCACCGCCTGGAACTGGTTGTAAAGCAGTTATATTCTCTCTACTTTGTTTAAAAGGATACATTTTAGATATGTCAGGTTCAGGATACCTTGGTCTGCTAACAATTGCCCCAGTGAAGGGATTTGCACTCAGACATGTTTCCAATACTCGGCTAGATACAACGTCCTCTTTAGAAAAGCCTTTCTCTTTTGCAATCGGCTTTCCAACTGTCGTATTTGATGATAAATTGTTGCTCATAGATTCTCCAGGTTTATGAGTTGGAATCGAATTGTTCGGAAAGTTGTTATTCAAATCCTTATAACCAATTGATTTTAATTCTATTCTTGTACAAGGATACAAATTCATGAACTTAAATCGATCTATTAACAATTTGGTATCTCTTGTGTCCAAGTTAGAAGATTCGTCATCAGTTAAAGATAGACGTGCTTTTTCAACATTTATAATATTTTCATATTTACCAACATAGTTTTCAAATTGAAGCCATTCAGTCCAAATATCACTTAAATTAACAAAAAAATGCATATTTATTTGCGAAAGTTTTTTTATTAATTTAGTTTTTCTTATAAATATTTCTATCAGCTATTTAATATAATAAAGACTATTTGTAGACATATTTTCAGTACTTTTTTAATTCGATAGAATACAAATAATTGAATAATTTTAAAGAAAAGTAAGCTTTCCTTATCAAATATTGTTTGGAAAAAATATTTAATATTGTCAATAATTAATGATATACTAATTTTTTACCCTGTTTTTTCTTTCGGTATCTTCGATTCATTAAGTGTATTTTCGAATAAACTTCTGCTAGTTTCATTCTCTTAAAAATAGAATTACAGCCTTAAATAAAATTAAAACCAAACATTTATACCATTGATATGCTTTACTAATTCTATAAATGAAAGAACATATTCTGGAATATGGTCAAATTTATTTGATCCAAGTTGGAATATCTTATAGGCTATGTTTTTGTCTTTGGTGCAAAAGTATTCCATAAAAGCAGCAGCTACAAACACATGATGGGATATACGAGGATCATCACGAGATTTCTTAAATATTTGTCTTGCTGAACGTATGCCTTCGACTCTACGCAAAAATCTCATGTACTGAATGTAGCAAAGGGACGGATCAGCATCTTTTATATCCAAGAATTTCTCATATATTTCTTTGCATTTGGCATAATTTAACCTACTCTAGAAAAAAGCTAGAATTCAATTTTCTAAGAATTTTTTTCCCATTTACCTCCTCAAAATCACAGTAGGCAAAATAAATGAGGGGATTTTTTTTCATAAAGCCATTTATGGCTCTTTCATAAATATTAATGGCTTCATTGGCATAAAATTTTGACAAAACAGCATCACTTTTTTCTTCCATTAGTGTACTTATATTCTGCAAATAACTGGTAGCTTCAAAATAAATGTCTGGATGATTGGCTAATGATAGCAAGCATTGCTCATAGGCGTACATAACTCTTTTGGCAACAACAGCTAGATCGTCTGTTTTAAGAGGGTTACTTTTTTCCCATTCGATGTACTTTTTCCAAAAAGTTTTCTGTTTAATCTCCTCTACTGTTCCTTGAGGTGGAAAACATGGAGAAGTTCTGTCCAAATGTCTCGTCACATTTTCATACTCTTTGGAGATTTTTCTCACAGTCATAAACTCGCGACTACGGTCATCAATCATTCGTTTGGCAATCAAGGGATTTATTTGCTTCAATTTTGACAATTAAAAATTAAAAATATTTTAAAGAAAATTTTTTACATTCTCAAAAGCACAATAGTCTTTCCAAAAAAGGTCTACATTTATCATTGGATTCATCACTCCTTTCTGATATACTTTTCGAATAGCCATTATTTTTTGATTCTCGGCAAAAGAGCCCACAGCTTCACTTAATTTATTAAAATAAAATTTCAAAAAAATTATTTTCCAATATTTTACACTGATTTTAAGAAGCTAACATAATCATTCCATATGCTGTATGAATTGACATCAAGTCCAATTTTTTCCAATGCAAAATTGTATGCTTGAGCAGTTTTTTCTCTTGAGAAATAGGTAAAGTTTGTGTTTTGGTTAAATTTTTGAAACAAACTTACTTAAAGTTTGGCAATTTTGATTTTATGTCACGGACATAGTTCAAATAAGTACGCCAAAGGTCAACATTTAAAACTTTGATTACACATCTTTGAAAAAGTTCTTCGACTTGTTCAAAATTTCTGGCCTTTAGTTCTTGTTCGATATAAATCCTCCAAAATCGACCACAAGTTGGGTAGTCTAAGACTAGCTGTTGGAAAAATTCCCGAGATTCGGAGATTTTTTTTTCTTGAGCAGCTTTAATTGACAAATTTAATGGATCCATGTTATTATGAATTTTAAATTTAAAAATCTATTATTAAAAAAAAATAAAATAAAATTAAACTTTTATTTGCATTATTTGAAATTACAAGCGTTTATAATAAACAAATTTTAGTTTTTTCATTTAATAAATAAATTTTTATCTCTTGGACAAAATGTCTGATTGCGATGATATAATGGAAGATGATTATGACCCAAACGAGTTGGTTTACTCGTCCGAGTCAGCCTCAGAGCCCGATGTCGATTTGGAAAATCAATATTATAACTCCAAAGCTTTGAAGGAAGACGACCCAAATGCTGCCTTGGAGAGTTTTGGTAGAGTCTTAGAACTCGAACAGGAAAAAGGCGAGTGGGGCTTCCGAGCCCTCAAACAAATGATAAAGCTTTATTTTAAGCTTGTAAGCTTTTGTTAAAAGATTATGTTTGTCTTAAATAAAGTTTTAAAGGGGAGGTTTAATGAAATGATGAAAAGGTACAAGGAATTATTGACTTATATTAAAAGTGCTGTTGTGCGTAATTACTCAGAACGATCTATAAATTCCATCCTTGATTACATATCGACATCTAAACAGGTTGGTTGATACTTATATTAAGTTTTACATGAATAAAGAAATACAATTTTAAAAAAAAATTTATTTAATTTCAATTTTTTTTCGTAATAAATTGATTATATTTTTAAATATTTAATTAAATTATGACTTCGAAGATGAGCCTACTCCAAGATTTTTATGAAACGACACTCCTCGCTTTAAAAGAAACCAAAAATGATCGTCTCTGGTTCAAAACAAAACTTAAGCTTGGCAAACTTTACTATGACAATGAGGAATATGTTAAACTATCCAAAGTTCTAAAAGAACTCCACAAATCATGTCAGGTATTACTATTGGTAGCTTTTAGTGGAATATTTTGATTTAATATTAAAAATAAAGACAGATGATGGCGAAGATGATCTGAAAAAAGGTACCCAGTTATTAGAGGTATACGCTCTTGAAATTCAAATGTACACTGCTCAAAAAAATCATAAAAAACAAAAAGAACTATACGAACAATCGCTGCACATAAAATCTGCCATTCCACATCCATTGATCATGGGGGTGATCAGAGAATGCGGCGGCAAGATGCATTTAAGAGAGCAAGAATACGAAGAGGCTCACACAGATTTTTTCGAGGCGTTTAAAAATTATGACGAATCAGGCAGTCCGCGACGAACAACTTGTCTCAAATATTTGGTTTTGGCAAATATGCTCATGAAGTCGGCCATCAACCCTTTTGACTCGCAAGAAGCCAAGCCGTACAAAAATGACCCGGAAATTTTGGCCATCACTAATTTGGTCAAGTAAGAATTACAGAAAATTAAATATTTTTTTTATTTTTTTTTAAATTGTAAGTGCCTATCAAAATAATGATATAAACGAATTCGAACTAATTTTAAAGCAAAATCAAAGTATTATGGAAGATACATTTATTAGAGAACACATTGAGGACCTACTAAAAAATATAAGAACTCAAGTTTTGATCAAGCTAATTAAACCCTATACAAAAATTCATATTCCTTTTATTGCTCAAGTAAATTTGTTTCTTAATAAGATATTTAATTATGAAAGACTTTTAATAAAGGAGTTGAATATTGATGTGGAAGAAGTTGAAGATTTGCTAATAGTGTGCATATTGGACAAGTATGATACCAATTAATGCAATAAAAGATTCGGATTTTTAATTTTGATTTTACTGTAGTACCATTAAAGGCCGGATTGATCAAGTGAACCAAGTATTGGAACTGGAGAAAAATGCCCAGGATGATGAGTCACGTTATAATGCCTTGCAAAAATGGTGCGAACAACTTTCTAATTTAAACAACTCTATTGCGACCAAGATTGCTGTCTAAAGAAATTCTAGTTTAATGACATTTTAATTTATTGTAAAACTCAAAAATTTATTTTCTAAAATTTCGTTTTTTTTTTCAAGAAATTTTACAAACTTAAAAAATTTTTAAGTATTTGTTGCCGAGGGTTTCAGAGCTGATTTGTTTGTAATTGCTTGTTGAAAATTGAACTAAACTTAATCAGCTTCCTAGTTATTCAACTAAAATTTTTTCTTTAGAAAATTTAAATTAGCTAAAAACGAGTTTTTCTATGATTCTTTTTAAATATATTTTTTTAGCGGAAATTTAAATGTCTTTAAGCATCAAAATTAGGCCAGGCTAATTTAAAGTATCACAAAATTTATTAATATTTTCTTAAATATTTTAAATTAAATCAAAACTTTTGACATTATTTTGCTTTTAAGTATTTATAAAGGCGACTAATCGCGGTTTAACCTGGCTCTAACATATCTAGTCAAATAAACAACTGATTATTTTCTTTTTTTAACTTCTTACAGCTACTTTTTCTAAACTTTGATCATCATTTATAAATTTGAAAGGAATATTAAGCGTTTTCTAATGACAAAAATTATCTTTGGTCGAAATCGGTCTAATTTGACTCATTAATACTATTTTCTTTAATCTGAAAAATAATGTATTCTAAGGTAAATATTTTTTTCAAAAATAAATTTATTTTGAGAATAAATATTCTTGAAAGAATCTATTTGAACAAAAAAGTAGAGATTTTTTGAATTTTAGAACATTGTGTTGTTTAGTGATAGAGTCCATTATTAATTTTTTTTTATATTTTTTAGTCTATACAATATAGAGTTAGTTTAATTTTATTTTTTACAAAAGACTCGAAAAAAGTTAATAGAGGCATATTTGATAAACAAAAATTTCAAAAATATCAATTAATATTCATAATTTTTACCTTGTTTTACTCTATTCCATTTTAAATTAGTAATTTTTTATCTGCGTATCAGAAAATATTCCATAATTTAAAATTTTAAAAAAGATTAATCTAAAATTAACATGCTAAAATCAGCAATTATAATTGCTAACTCAGCTGGTAATTTTTATACTAAAAACAAAAATAAATTGATTTAGAAAGCTTAAATTAAAATAAATAGAATCTGAGAGAATTAAGAAATCAAAAATTTAATAACAACAAACATTTACTAGTTGTAAATTATTTTAAATTAGTCAGGTCATTATGAAACCTATCATAGAAAAGATAAGTTTCGTTTATTTTGTTTTCAAAGACTTACAAGTTTTACGGATTTAAAAATCTTAAGTTTAGAAAATATTTTTAAAAAACAATAAACATCCTCAGACAAGCTAGGTCTTGTTTTATTGTGGATACCGTTACCTTTAAGATTTTTTTATAAAATTAAATCAATTCAAACTGAAAATTTTAAACTAAAATTTAATTAAAATTAAATATTCTTTCAAAATAAGTATAGAGTGATTTTTAACTAAAATGAAAATTTCAATTATTTTTAAAGTCTTTAATAAACGTCAATCATTTATTAATAGTACAAATTTAAATCCAGAACAACTTGGAAGATTTTTTCTTAATTTAACTAAAATTACAATTTAAAATTTTTATTGTTTTCGAGTACGAAAATTTTGTTATATTTTGAATATAAAAATATATTTTTATATAAGTAATGTACATCTTCAATTGGCACTATAATATGAAATAAATAAAATATTTGGATAATATTTTTTGTTTTTGGTGAGATAAATTAGACTATTAATATGAGCAAATTAGATAAGACTAGTGGTTTAAATTTTATTTTCAACACAAACCATATTTTACCAGTTGCCTAAAATTTACTCGAAGCAAAATTGGCATTAACTCTTAGATGGTTACAAAATTTTTATCAAACCAAGACACAAAAATCACTACAAAATTATTGATTTTTTTTTGCAGGTAATCGGCAAGACATAATTTATATTTTTTTTTAAACACGTTAAGTAATAATTACTAGAAAATTTCAATGACATAAAATCAGAATTAAGTATAAAACAGTTCGCTATTATTTCTCGTTGTTGTTTTGTTTTATTATTTAAATTATTATGTAATACATTTGAATTTGAGCTGGGACTTGATTTTGTATTTGTTTCTATAGTTAAAATTTTAATTTACAAAAAAAATTAAAATTTGCTTAATATATATCAGGCAAACAGTGTATTTGCAACCATCAGTGTAATCACTTGGAATCATCTACATGCTATTCGATGGAAAATAAAATGGGAAATAAAACAAAATTTTACATAATTTTTTTTTTAAATGAGCACTAATGACCAAAAAATAAAGAAAAAAATTTTTTTTTCAAAAGGACATTGGCAATTTAGATCAAAAAAAATTCAAATATCAAGATTTCAAAAGAGCCTAAAGCACCCTTAGTATTTTTTGTTAATTAAGATGCTTTTTGTGTAAGAGATATTCAAGTTATTTTACCAACTAATTATTTTTAAACAATAAAAGGGTCATTTCTTGTTACTTAACCGGTTTCTTATTATTGTTTTTGTTTTTTAGATTTTCAATAGGAGAATAAACAGACCGTCGAGAGTATGTTTAATATAAAATCTTAATTTAACTCAGCACAAAAATTAGCTAATCAAACTACCAAACCAAAATTGGCACAATGGCAAGTTCGAATGGACCCGGACCTGTTGTTGACATACCAACTACATCTCAAAAAACAGACTCCTCTAATCGATCAAAGTATACCTTGTTTTTCTAAATGCTCTTAGATAAAGAAGTACTTTTTTCTCAGCATACCTACACAACTCATTATATGGGGTATGGTTGGATTCATACTTGTTGAGCTGATCGCTATTCTATGCCTCATACGCTACTGTTGTCGAGCTAGATATGTCAAGAAAAGAAAATTTAAAGAAGTATTAAATTTTTTTTTATTCATTTTTCATGAACACCTATTTACCTGTAATGTTCGGGCTTAATAAAATTTTTTTCTTAAATAAGCGAGAAATAATTTTGTCCAACCAAACCGATCTGTACTATGCAGATGGTGCCAAATCGGTCTATACCGATGTCAAGAGCGAGCCTTTGAACAACACCATAATGGTCGACGATGTCCACTCTATCTATTCTACATCTAAGCCCAAATTGTCAACATTTGAGCTTCACTTGAATATAGACAAGCCGCAGCCCAGACCAGAACAGGAATACACTATGCGGTACTCAACCGCCGCGTCCAGACCAATCGAGCAAACAAAATATTCCTATGATGGCTGCCTTAATCGTCCTGTTTTTGAAATAATGAGCCATGCTGATCAGAGACCCACTACACCAGTTAAATACGAAACAGTCAAAGAGTTCAGCTTGGAAAGACCAAATAGGAACATAAGCAAGAAATACACAGGCTCGTTGACCCAGCCAATCGGAAGAGTCAATTTCGCCTATGAGAACAGCTTTTTGGACAGTGGCGAGCGCGTCGAATGGCAAACTACTAATGAAATTAAGACTGTTGACTGGGATGGACTGAGAAAAATTACCAATTCGGACAACGATTGGAATTATGAGCCCAGATATGACTGGAAACAAGAGTTTAACTATTCTAGTTTAAATGATAGCTATTTGAATGCATATGAACGACTGTTGACTTCGAATATTAGAACCAAGGCTAATTTGGAAAAGCCTCAGTTTAAGAAAGTAAATGAACATGATTTAACAGAGACTAATTTTGTCAAGAGAGTGATCAAAGATCCTGATACTGATGAAATTTTGGCTGTTCGTAGCGAACGTAGCCCTGATAGGTCAAATGTGAGTATCATTGATGTGAAATATGAGGAAAAAGATACAGCTGAGGAGCCCAAATTTCCGCCACCTCTTCAGTTTCAACAATCGGTAAAAAGAGACTCCATTGAGTCCAAAGAAACAAGATCACGGTTTAACTCATTGAACAAGAAGCACGAGAGCGAGGCTTTTTTGTCCTCGCATGAGATCAACATTCAGCCAGACGCGATTAGTATCAGCACCAATAATCAGCTGGACTCGCCCGATCACATAACTGATTATATTAAAAAACTGGACAAATTAGAACCAAATATGGACAAATTGAATTTTAGTGAAATGAACAAAAATTTTTTGTATGAGAATGAAATTTATGAGAGCAAAGAATTGATTGAGACTGACCACGAAACAGGTATACCTATCCCGCCTCCGTTGCCGGACTCGAGTCCAATTATTGTGAGGAAAAAGATCACTGACGAAGATAGGCAATCGGTCGCCAGTTCAATGAACAAGAGTTCAGCTCATTTGTACTAATCAATTGTTTAGAGTAGAAATTTAATTAATCAACGAAGTTTTTATTTTTTTTCAATTTTATAAGATTTTATTTATTTAATAAACAATTTTTAAACTTTTTTCTTTGAATCTTTTATTTTAAGATTTCAGGTTAAGAGCACTTCTATATCTATAAGTCTATGTTTGACAAACAATATTGTTTTTTAAATAATAAAAACTTCACATAATAAAGCTAAATTATATTATGTATCTTCGTGTGTTTCGATTGTTATACTTAGGTATCCAAGAAAACAAATTACTTTAAGAAATTTACTTTTCAAGTTTTAAATATCATTTAAAAGATACTTGATCAGCTAAAATTTTTTTGGTTTGTTCAGAGATTTTTTGGTCAAATTTGTTGATATTTATTAAAATTCAAATTCTAATTGTATTTTTTTTTCGCTTTTTTCACAAGTTTTTATGGAGCAAACAAATCATTTAAATTTTTCTCTTAAATTAAATTATTTTAATTTCTTATTTTAAAACAATAATGTTTGGTAAAACCTTAAAATAAAAGTCAATTTTTGTTAAGTTTTATAAAAAGTTTATTTTAATTCAACATTAATGTGTAAAAAACTCATTCATAAAAAAATTTAAACAAAAAAGTTTCAAAACCAACCGCGACCCCATCCATATCCGCGACCCCATCCAAATCTACGACCCCATCCAAAGCCACGACCATATCCATATCCACGACCCCATCCAAAGCCACGACCATATCCTCCATAGCCACCATAAAAATGTCTCACTTTTCTTTCATCTGGGTTGTCTATTACCAACAGACCAAACAAGTCAACATTTTGGCTATCGCCGACTAAATTTTGTTGAACGCTTCCTCGATGAAATTCCTCAACATTTTTGATCAAATTCAACAATCTCTCAAAGCAAACTTTGTCGGTCACACGAAGACCAATGTCAGTTTCGGTCAGTGAATAGTACAAACTCAAATTAACAGTTACTCCATTTACTACGATCCTGTTTAGAAGATAAACAGGCAAGTCCAGAACCCTTGGATACAGTGAAATTTTGACAGATTCTGGATTTGAAACATCGCCTAGATTAACCACATTTAATCCAAATATTTGAATGGGAAGGACAGTTAAATTGACAATGCTAGAGATGGCGTCGCATTCAACATTTTCAGCTTGGTACTGGCAGCTTAGTAAATTTTGAGCAAATGTACAGTTAATGCCAGTAATGTTCGATACCGATTCATTCATTGGTAACGAACTACCAAGTCCAACCAAAAAGCTAATGAGAGCAACTGCTAATAGAGTGTTCATTTCTAAAATTTAAAATGAATATACACTTCTATTTATACTGATAAAGACAAAAAAAAGAGTAATCCATTACATAAGATTTAGATTCAACTTAAAAATTAATTGAATTGGATGCATGATCTTTGTTATAAATCACATCATTATTTTGTTTAAAATTTTATTGAAAATTAGAAACTTAAGATATATTCATCAAATATTAAGAATGATATTTTGCAAAATACTGAAACCATAATGTAATTAATTTTAACATACAATCATTTAAATTAAAGTTTAAATAGAAAATGGATTTATTTTAAGCTTAAGATCAAAAATAAAATAAAAATCTTGCTATTATTTGAAAATTTTATTTTAAATTCAATTAAATTTATTAATGGTAAATTTTTCCCATTAAATAACAAATAAAATATAAATTTTAAAATTTATGAACAACTAAGTCGATATTAGCCGAAATTTGTTTAAATATTGGCTTAAGGATAAGAGGTTTGATTTATTGAGAAAAATCTACCAATTTGTACAGAAATTCTGGAATAACAGGTTCATCAGTCTGATCACTGTCCATCGCGTTAATTAACTTAGTCAACTTTCTACTTAGAATTATTGATATGATTGATAGATTCATGTTATCTAAAAAACTTCTAGAACTTCTTTCAATTTCAACATCACCAATTCGGTCTATAAATTTTACAATATCTCTTGGTAGAATAAAATTTTGTTGAATTGAATATTTGTCAATATTATACTCATTAAATGTATTGAAGAGAATTTTAGATGTTTTTGATTTGAACTTATCCACAAAATGCATTCTTGTGAACTCATCATCGAAAATGTTTTTTCCAATTTTTAGTTGGTTTTCTTGGTTAAAAAATTCCGATTCAGAACATACATAAAAAATTATATTCGAATTTTCCATCAACTTAGCTCTGTCAGTTAATTTTGTTTTTACAAACATTATTTCAGTTTTTATTTTTTTTAAATTATCCTTTTTTAAAAAATTAAAATAAAAATGACCCTATTTGTTATTTTTATTTACCGACAAAATCCTGCAAAATTGTTCGGTTGCCTGCTCATAATTTTGACCACTTCTTGTAGATATATAAAAAAGTATTTTTTTTTTGGAAAAAAGCTCAATTATTTTTTTACGAGATTTTTCACATATAACCAAAAACCAAATCCCTATGACTATAAAAGTCAATGGGACAAAAACGATTAAATAAATTAAGATCTGGTAAGTACATTCAAAAAATCCTAAAGGAAGCTTTAACTCATTTACATTGAATTCCAGATTTACGTAACAGAAATAGAAATCGGATCCCAATGACACATTTGATTGAGAAAATTTTACTATTTGATCAAATGAAAAATAGTTCCTTGAACAAGATCCATCATGAAACGAGTTGAAGTATGCCAAGAGTTTTTTGTCCCAAGGCCTGTTGTTATACAAACCATGAAATTCTACTTCAACCAAATAATTGGCATCATCTGATAATTTAATACTTTCAAAGCTAATTGATGACACTAAAAATGGCATTTTTTTTTCAGCTATTAATTCTAAATTTATCAGATAAAGAGTGGATAAATCTAAATTAGATGATTTGGGACAATTATTGTTAAAAATTCTAAAAATTCTAAAAATAAAATAATTATTTTTTAAGTTTCCAATCCTAACTGTATTAAATTCATCACGTAGTTTAATAACTAGACCATTTTTCCTAAATTGAACGCAAAAACTTGAGATCAATTCAATTTTGTTGTCCTTTATGTCCTTATTATTGAATTTATTGACCACTTGAAGACCATCAAAGATAGTTTTATTGCCGAAATAGGCAGAAAAATCTTTGGAACATTTAGAAGAACTGTTATTTTGAATAAATATATAAGGCGGAAAGTTTTCATTTAAATCTGGAGATTTGGAGCACTTGTGTGGTTCGGAGGTCTTAATCTCTTGTCTATAAATAAATGTTTTATCCGACTGGAACAGTTTAAACACCAATCCATTTGGATAAGCTTCATTAAAGTATGACTTAAAATTAATCTTAATATTTTGCTCTGGTAATTCAATTAGAGTTCCAACTGTATGGTCCAAATTATTGCTCAATTTTTGAGCTAAAACAATATAGGGCTTTTTTTCATTTGAATAAAACCTGCGTAAACAAGTCGAGTTCAGTAGGTGAACATTGCACAAATCTTCGATCAGACCTAAATGGTCACCTTTTAAGTCCATTTTTTTTAGAGCTATTTGCTGAGAAAATTTGTTGTGAAATGTGCAAATTAAACCATTCTGGCAATCATCGATACTGTTTAAATAAATGTTCGCAATAAAAAAAGCATATATTTGGCTATTTAAACTCATAATTGGATCTTTAATTCTCAGTTCTACATTTGCCTTGGTTAAAAATTAAATTAAAAACTTGGATCATTTTTAAATTTATTACTTTTAAATTGATTTTGTTTAAAAAAGATATTTGTAAGCAGCTTGTTTTTTTTTCATAATTTTCAAATTTTATCTGAAAATCTTTACAAAAATTGAGTAATTTTTCAATTAATTTTAAAAGAATATTTACTTTTTGAAGAGGATAAGCTAAAATTTATATATATCAAAAATGATAAATTATAATCGTAACCTTCATATAACATGAGATTAGAATCGAATTTAGTATCTCTAAATTCATTTTTAATTAAATCAATGCAATCTAAATTAAAAATCATTAAAATTTATATTTTATCGTCAAAACTAATGTTATACCTATTGATTCAAGCAAAAAATCGATTGATTGAATAAATTTAGAATCGAACAAACTCTTTTCTTTAGTCGATTGTTTATTTACTATTAATTCGACTTGATGTTGATGATCAAAAATTTTTATATATTGACTATTTGAAAAGTGATTTAGTATTATTATAAATAGTGTAATTTTGTGCATATTTTTAAAAATTGATAAATAGTAAATTTGAAAAAATATAGTTTATATGTTGAAAAAAGAATCTGATAAAAATTATTTGATAAAAATAATCAAATTTATGACTAAATTAGATTTAAATAAAACATATAAACTAGTCAATGTGATTATTAATTAACGAATTAATTTTATGCCTAATAATAAAAATATTAACCCATTTGAAAAAATGACTAATTTTTATAAATAAAAATAAAGATTGTTTACTAAACATTTAGTTTAACTAAATTATCCAAGATAAAAAAAAAGAAGATTTTTAGTTGTGAATGATGATAAACGTTAAAACATTTACTTTTATTGTTTAGCATTAGAATGAAGATTTTGTAAAGCGTTTAGACAGATCTTTGGTACTTGCTTGAACACTGGTCGGGTAATTAAGCTTCTCGTTGCCGTCTAAAGACTTTTTTAACAAATTTTAAACGCTAATTTGTGAGAGAGATCAACATAAAAAGACAAAATCGTTATAAATTTTTAACAGAGTTGTTGAATCATGGAACAAACTATCAAAAAAAGCAATATCAGCAAGGACAGTCAATAGTTTCAAGGCTCTAATTGATAAAAAAAAAGTATAAAAATAAAGCCCTAATGGCTAAGCGCTAATTTTTCGCGCTGGTACAAATCACTATGCCGCAGGAACTACTATTACTACGACTACTACTACTAATTTAAAAATATAGCTTGATTATTAAAAAAATTGTTTTTTTAAATCATCAAAAAAGTATTCATTATTAAATTATTTCAAAAAATATTTTTCTTTAAAACATCTAATAATTGACATCATGTTATTTCTTCTTAATTTTTAGATTTAATTAATGAAATTTTTTATTTTAAATTAAATATGAAAAAACATCATTATGTTTCAATTTTTAATCACTAAATTATTAATTGATTCTTTACCAAGTCCTTATTTTAACAAAATAGTAAAATTTAATTATTTTATTAATTTATTTATTAAACATGGAAATTATTTTATTTTATTTTTTCCTTAAAAACCCTATCCAAAATTTAAATGACATAAATTTATTTTGGATTAAGAGAAGACAATTTTTGTTTTATCATCTTTTATAACTTTTTTTTGCATTTGTTACACAAAAGCGAATTTGAAAGCATACATTTTTGAACTAAAACTATTCTTTAACATTAATAGATTTATAGATATTATTTAAATTGAAAATTCCAAAGCCATTTCGCTAAAAAAATGCTCATTAAAGTAAAAACACTGACCGGAAAAGAAGTAAAAACAAAAAATTCAAATTAAATTATTTAAATTTAAAAATTATTACCAAGATCGAAATTGATATTGAACCTACAGATAAAGTGGAACGAATAAAAGAAAGAGTCGAGGAAAAAGAAGGTATTCCTCCGCCACAACAGCGTTTAATTTTTAGTGGAAAGCAAATGTAACCTTTTTCATTTTATTAAGACTTTGTTTAATTTTAAATTTTAAATTTTCTTATAGGAACGATGAAAAAACCGTTCAAGACTACAAGATTACTGGTGGGTCTGTGCTTCATTTGGTGCTGGCGCTAAGAGGAGGATTTTAACTCATCAACTTACGATCGACATTTTTTAAAATAAACTATTTTAATGTATAAACATTTAATTGTATTTAATTTAATTGAATAAATTATTTTTATCTCTTTCTTAAAGTTTAAATTAAAATTTAGTCAGTGGTTTGACTCAAGATAATTTATGTTTAATTTTAATGAGAAAAAATTCCTAAAATTAAAGCGTTTTGGACAAAAATGAATGACGAACAAACCACCAAACTTCCCGACATTAATCCAGCAGCTTTGGCTAATATTGAGCGAGAGGCATGTCTCATTGCCAAAGAATTCTACAAATTAAACAAACAAATTCAAATATCTCTTAATCAAATATCTGCAGCAAGTGTCTGCAATATGCAAACGTGCCAAGAGATAGTTGAGAAAACATGTGATTCAGTAGAGAAATGTGTTGCCGAAGAAGCCGAATTGCGTAAAAAAGCAGCTGTCTTGAGCAGATCAATGGAGCCGATTTATAAACTTCAATCTAAAATTAAGGCCATAAAAAGTTTAGTCATTAATTTGGATACTCAAATTTAATTTTTATTTTACACAATTTTTTAAAAATAAAAAGTATTATTTTTTTATATGAACAATATTAAACAAAAACTATTTAGTCTTTTTGAATCCGTATTTTTTCCGCTCATAATACAAGTCAGTCTTGGCACTTCCCAAATTGACAATCTTAGGACATCCATCTCTCTTGCAAAACAAAAATCAATCACAAAATATCTTATTAGAGACAATTTCTTACATCTTTTTCTAGTATGGTGCATTCTCTGCAATAATAAGCGTCAGATATACCTGGTCCTCCGCAAATGACACATCTACCCTGATATGATCCATAATTGCACTCATCACAAATTCGTACCAATGTCGATGGTCTTACATATGAATCGCATATTACACACTTTCCATCACATTTTTCACACAACCGTCCAATCGCCACTCCTGGTTGTTTTCGGCAAAAAATTAAATCCGGATGATGCTTAGCCATTTTTTTCTTAAATTTAAATAAAATTGGAATTTTTTTACCAATAAATTAGATCAAGTCGGTTGTTAGTCCGCCTTTTTAGCCTATTTAGATAAAAATAAATTCTAGAGTCAAATGTTATATTACAAAATATTAAATTCTTAGAAAAAGATTAAATTTAAAAAAAAAATTTTCTAGTCTATGTGCTCAAGAATGCCTTGTTTGATTAAGTCTTGTACGTCACTTGCAAGCAGATAGTGTTGACTGTCTTTAATCAAAGAGACCAGATGACCATCGGAAAGCTCAAATTCGCCATAATCTTTCAAACAGCGCACATGAATGAACAGTGATTTCGGTGGTCTTGTATATTGGGTCAAGTCTATTGGATATATAAAACCAGAGCTGACCTGAGTTGCTTGAGACAAAGATTTCATGTAATTTGCCAGAGTTTTTGAGTATTTTTGAAACCATATCACTTCCAAATCGGACATATTCGACTTAATATGCTTTGGTGCAACCACTGTGGCCAATTCGAATCGCAGAGATGCGATCCAATTCATTCTGGTATATACATATGTTAAGAGACATCGTTTATTTCGTTGTAGTGCTGCATGTCTCATTTGAATAGTTGGTAAATTTGAGTTGTCACCTTGTAGAACTGGTTGAACATCGATTTGATTTTGGGCAAACAGTGTCTTGCATTCTTCAAATGTGTATCGCACATTATCCTCATTAAAGGGACTCAATTCGTGCGTACTGTTAAAATTCGAGTCCAGTTGTTTTATCAATTCGAAACTTTTTTGGCAAAACATTCTTATTTTTAAAAAAAAGATAGAATTTTTGAATTGAAAAATTAAATTTAAAATTAAATCAAGCATAAGTAACTATACAAATGTAAAAAAAAAATTAGTTCTTGCTACGACACCCTAACAATATTTTTGAGCCCAGCACTGTTTTGTGGCACCATGTTGCTGTAGAAGCCAAGACTTCGATTTATCTAGATTTTACAATGCTATCAGGCATTTTTCTATTTTGGGCCACTATGCTCGAAAAGAAAACATGTCGAACAGTCAAAGCAGAGCACCATTTATTTTATGATTTGACCAAAAACTTTCCAAGTGCATTCTCATATTATTGCCTCTTAATAACACTCTTTCTATGGTTAAGGTAGATTCTAGCCATTTTGGCATTTTTCAATCCACTTGCTAATTTAAACATTTCTTTATTGAAATCAAATCTCCTCCAATTCACCTTTTCCTTAGTTTGGCAAACCTCATTTTAGCAATCACATTTCATAATTCATAATTCGTTAAGTAAAAGGTATTTTTGTTGCACGTTCCTGGTATTCCTCTAATGCATCACATCCATTTAATAAGAGGAAACATTCAATAAAAATTTTAAGAAATTTTGCTATATGACTTAACGAGCTTAACTCTAGAAAATAGTGTAGTATAATTTTTAGTATGTGCTGACTATTATAATAGTAAAAATTTAAAAACTGGTCCTTAAAATCAACAGATATTAATCAATCAATTTGGTAAAAATAAATTTGTACAACTAATTTAATTATAAATCAGTTGACAAAGAGGTTTAGGTTTTAACATTACATCTGATTTAAATTCTGTCGATAATATGATATAGGCTAATTTTCTATTCAATATGCTTCCAAGTACATTTACACTTTTTACTAATGAGTTTACCAATGGAGATTTTTTACCAATCTTGATTAGAAATTATCTTCTTCGGTTTTAAGAAAAAGTGAAACAGAAATTGAAAACAACATCACCATTAAATCAAGGGTTAATTGATTGAATTTTAAAATCATTAATTGTTGAACAAGGTGATCTGGAAATTTTTTGAAATTTTTTTGATATGGAATGAAAAATTTAAGAAATAAAACAACAAAAAACGACGATTTACAGTAGCGCTACACTTGGATTTTACATAAATTACGTAATTTGACGGAAAAATAAATAAATTTACGTAAAGTTAGAATTTTTTAAATTACGTTTATTAACGTAAATGTACGTAATTTAACGTAAAATCCAAGTGCACTGTAATTCTTCTTAATTTTATAATTATTGCTTTTCTATTATCAATTTCTAAATTAACTGTAAATTTAAAATGTTGAAAAACTAATTTATTTGATAGTCATTTTAAAGGAAAGCTAAAAGTTAATTAGATTGTAAAAATTATTTCTTGCGTTGCAGTTAATGTTAAAAACCAAATTTTATTGCTGCATAGGTGACCATCGATGTCATCATAAAATCATTTTTAAAATTAGTTAATTGTTAATTTTTGAATTTAAAATTTTTTTTATCAAAATAATTTCACATTTAACTTTTAAATTCAAGTCTTCACAAGGTTCACGGTATTAAAATTTGGGTTAAATAAAGAAAAAAAAGTCAGCATATTGAAGTTTATGATCAAATTAAAATGATTATGCTCAAAAATTATTTTTTTTTAAATTTTTGAAACTTTTTTAATTGAAAAATGTAATGCAATATGATCAAAAACTTCAACTTGTCAATAAAGCCTTATTTATTTGATTCAGCCATTAGTTTATATTTTGATTTGGTCTCTTAATTTATTATCTGAAAAAAATTACATGCAATCTTTCCATTTGTCTTTACTTCTCTTTTGAAATAATAAAAAGCATAAAATCACCCTTAACAAAAAAGTATAATAATTATAATTATCAAAACTTTTAAACATGTACTTAAATAAATTCCTATATGATTTTAGGAGCTTGTATTAGTTCCAAAAATTCATTGCTTGGTAAAGAGTTATAATAAATCTCAATTTTTAAAAGTTTTTTTTTTTTAAACTAATAAATATTTTATTCAGAAAAAGATATTTTTTATTCAAGATAAAATTTTTAACATTCATTTAATTGTTTATTTTTATCGATGAGTAACAGTTTTTGACTCAACACAAATGAAAACCAAGTTATTTATATTTAAGGGCATCTTCATATGAAGGTGGATGGTCGTCATGAGTATGCTCAGGTTCTTTTGGTTGGAGTTTGGGACCTTGGACGTTGGGCATCGTGAGGACAACTCTTGGCTGATTCTGTCTGCTGTATCTCAGAGTAATTGACCTGTCTTTATTTAAATAAGTATCGTGGAATTAATAAGATTTTAAAAATTATGATAAAAAATGTTGTTTTCAAAGTAACGATAAATAATAATTAGCTTACTATCTACTCTTTCTGTGTTGGCCTGTCTTCGTTTTTTTTTTCTCAAGTAAAAAATTACAATTCCCACTACAATCAAAATAATTAATCCGACCAAAATTAATAAAATTGGTAAAAAATCTTCAAAGTCATCCATGTTCAAATTTTTTTTAAATTGTAAAACTAATCATTTCAAGTCTTTGAAATGTTATATAAAATTATTAGAATTATCTTGAGATAAAAAAACTGCTAACATAATTTGAATTAAAAAATTTTTTCAGGTAAAAAATAAAAAATGGGTTTTAGGAAATTTTCAATATTTTAGTTAATATTAGTTTTTATCCAGATTAATGGCAACTTCATAAGGTGGTGGCAAATCTTGTTCCATTCGATTTGTCTCGACCCGATTTGGTTCAATTATAAAAATAGGTCTTTGTGGTATTCGAGCAATGTTTCGATTAATCGCATATCCTTTAGAAAAAACATTTTAGATTTTAATAGAAAAAAGGATTTATTATTTACTATATGATCTTGAAAGTTGTTGAGGGTTTTTTTTTGATAACTTCCGACATAACAAAATTAATAATATAAAAAAAATAATTATAATAAAAATTGTGAATATATCTTGAATCATCTTTGTTCAAATTTTCATTCTAACAATAAAAATAAAAATTTATTTGTTAAAGAACTACAAGATACAAGAAAATTATATGAAAATTTGATCATTTATATCCTATTTAAAAACTGGTTAATAATTTCTAAAATGATCTATTACTTTGAAAATTTGAAATTTCAAAAGAATGAAAAAATCCTATTCTATAATAAATATCGCGATATAAACAATATAAAAATTATCTTATCATATTTAAAATTGAATGTCTAAAAAAGATATTGTTTAATATGAAATATAGTTGATTCCATTGATAGAAAAAGTATTAAATTTTTCGACACGATTTCGGGCATTGTGAATTATGGAAGAAAACAAAATTAAAAACCAATACTAAAATTTTAAATCTATCAAACTTTTTTTAAAAAGTCCTAAACTCGTTCTGCAAAATGTATCAGGTGACATTAAGTTTTTATCACCGAAAAAAAATTGTTTTAATAATTTATAATGCATGTAGTTTTTGCAGAGACTAGATCTTGGTAATAAATATTTGGTATCAGCTGATGCATTTTGCACAACAAGTTTTGGACCTTTTTAAAAAAAAGTTATCTAAATTCAAAGTTTTTTATATGATTTTTAAAAAAAGTTATTCTATTCGAGTTTTGAGAATTTGATATTTTCTAATGAGCGTAACATGGATAGAAATTTAAATTATATACCAAAAAGTATTTTTGAATATTTAGAAAGATAAGTTATGAAGACAAAAATATTTAATTTAATATTTTTCAGACCAGTTTTACGGACTAATATACAAATAACAAAAATTGACTTTTAAAAAACGATTTTATTTTTTGATAGAGAATAAAATATTTTTTATTTAAAAAGACTAAAAATTAGTAAATCACGCTTCATTCTAAACTGTCTTTTAAAATCAAAGTGACAAAGCCTCAAACAAATTCACTCTGAAAATAAACATTAAAAAAAAACATTTATAATTTAACATATTTAGCTCAAAATATTTTTTATTTCTCTGTGCAAATGGTATAAATACTCTACATATGACAAACTATTTTGACTAATTCCTTTATCTTCGACCAGCAAGTTTTTGAAAAAATATTCCAAAGTGTCTCCTTTACGCACCACAGTTAACTAAAAAAATACAAACATATTATCAAAAATAGCCAATTTTACCAAAGTTTACTTTTAAATTTGATTTTCGCTCTTGGTTTATCTTATTTATTAAAGAGCGCAGGTTAATCGATATTTGGGTATCGATTTCCAATATTTTGGCCTATAAATAAAATAAATTTTTCCTCTCTAATTCTTAGATTAGATTTCATAAATATACTTTTTCAACATTAAGTTGCTGTACAGCCGAAACGCCGAACAAATTTTGTATTAAATTGGACGGGACATTGGCGCCAATCCACAAATACATAACTAGTCCATTTTCAAGCAAATAGATACCATCGTCTTTAAGTCTTTCGTAAATACATCTTATTGGGCTTGGGATCTCTTCTTCTGACTCTAATTCGTGCTAAAAAAATTAAATTTTTAGTAAATATTTCTATATTGAATTATTAAATTATTAGAAATATATTCAACTTGGTAAGGACTTTTTTCTAATCGATCGCTTTATATTCTCTAATTTTATTTTTTTTTAAAGACTTAAAGTCGAGAGCCTAGATAAAAATTTCAAAAAAATTTTAACACTTATTTATTAGTTTAATAAACTTTTTTTCCAATTTTCCTCATTCTAATTTTAAGCTAAAATTTACATTAAAAACCAACTATCTGATAGTCCGCATCATATCAGCTGAACATCTTTTTATTTTTAAACTTTTGAAAGTATTCATTATCGTCCATTATATTGGAAAAACAAAAAAAATATAAAAATGTAATTTAAAATTTAAATATTTTTTTTAAACTCAAAAACTCGTTCTACAAAATGATCACCTGATACAAAATATTTATCACCTAAATCTAGTCTTGGCAAAAATATTTTTTATACAATTTTTTTTTCTTATAGTTTTGTCAGAAAAAAAGATTTCGGTGAAACATTATGTGTCATACAACAAGTTTTTAAATTTTAAAAAAATAATGCTGATAACTTTTATGTTCTTTCATATAATTTTATTTTAAAACTTAAAATCGAAAGCCTAGCTAAAAATTAACTAATTTAATTTGATAAACTTTTTTAAATTTTCCTCATTTACATTTAAAACTTATATTTACAACCAACTATCCGATAATCTGCATGAATATTTTTTCTCATATCATCAAAACATTAAAATTTTTTAATTATCATTAATTATTTCAAAAATTTTCATTCTCACAATAAAAGTTAAATAATTAAAACCTTCTTTTAATTAAATTAATTTTGCTAGTGTTTTTTTATACAATTAAAATTTTTAAAATCAAGAAACATAGATAAAAATAAATTACCACTGGCAAAATTCTTGGATAAAAGTAGTAATAAGTTGATCTAATATCCATTGACATTAGCCTATACATCAAATAAGCCCGTTCGTCAGTGGTAACTGTTTGAGAGCCGGAGATGGCGTCCGACTTTAGTAAACTATTCGAAAATACGGGAAGTAATTTGAGAGTTTCGGGCAAAATAAACTGTCCTTTGGCCGGTGAATTGGTGCAATTTCTTCGATAAGTAGCCAAAATGTGTGATACTTGATTAATAAGATTTTCCCTAATTGACTTAGGCGTCGAGACTGTTATCGATCTACACGCCAATTTGGCCATGTAATTGATCAAACAATCAAGTTCACAATTAGAATACATTTGTGAATACTGGGTACAGACATTTAAGCTCAAATTGTGAACCCGAATCCTGCGCTGACCAGACAAAGATGTATATAACAAAGCGGCCTGAATGTAGACCTTGGCGTTTTCATTCAATTTGTCATCATGTTTTAGCTCAACAGCCAGCGAAGTTTGCTTATTCACACCGGCTAATTCAATGTCATTGCCGTACATGCTAAAATTGCCAATGTAGTCCACTGGCCTAATGCCTGTGCTAGTTCTAACCTTCATCACAGCGTCGAAAGCCACTGTTTTCTCTATAGAATACTTTAGGTCCTCGCACAAACGCTCGCCATGTGTGTCAGCCATAAAAAAGTCATACTTGTAGATCTGACCACTGGTCTTGCGAGTCAAATCGCTCAATGTGGCCAAATCACAGTATTGATTGGGCATCATAAATAGATCCACACTGCATCCGTTCTCGACGCACTTCTTGCCCAATTGAGCATAGTAGTCATTTTGTGGTGACAAGAGCCCTTTTTCTTTATCAGTTGCTAGCAGTTTTTTGTCATCTCTCATTTTCAATTGACCAGGGCCTAGACAATTAGGTAAATTAGTGTGGAAAACAAATAGCTTTCCGGCCAAATTGGCAGATTTGAGAGCATCTATGCCTGCTTCGATCACAGGTCCGAGCACAATCTCTGTTTCTTTATTCTCTTGGAACATAGATGGCAATGAGTCAAGCAAATTTTCAATAACACTGCGCGATTCGCCCAAGCGGACCAAAAATCCATCCAATATTGGCACAAACACTTCTTCTATGTCGCTTACAATCATCATCTGTGGTGCAGCTAGTGAGCTTTTTAAATTGTAGAAATGTAGCTCCTTGTCATAGGTTACAAAGCCCACTTTAATGTCCGATTGGGTGATGCTGGCTGCTGGATTAAGCAAGTCACGTGGTAAATTGGGCAAAATGACATCCTTAATGTAAGGACAGAGTACATGCAAGAGACCACTGCGTATGCTGTTTATGGACACGTCGATCATGAATATGAACGCTGGACTCTGAGGTAAAGTTTGATTACGGCAGTAGTCTTTGGTAGCAGTGAATTCGTACGAGCCGCAGCACAATTCGGCTCGTTCGTACATGTCCACTCTTTTTCCCATATGATCCAAGTGATTGAAGTATTCTTGTGGCACTTGGGTTATGTCTTCGCAAAATGGACACTGGAATTTTTTGCCATTGTCCACAAATTGCATAAATGGAGACATGTACGCTTTGCATCGTTTGCATCTAATTGGTCCTATTTCTCCCATGTCGCTAACTGGTGGCTCGATTTCTCCCTGAGCCAATTCAGCAAAAGGACTTAAGCTCAAAACTAATGGTAGCTTTGATTGTTTGAGCAAATCGGCATTATTCGGCACTGAGTACATGCTTGAGCGAATAAATCTTGGATTACAATTGCCCATATCTTTACAAAAGAAATTTGTTGTAGTCAATGGCGGCATTTTGCCAGCTTCATTTGTCTCAAAATATTGTCCACCAAATTTGCTCTCATTTACTTGCATTACTTCAATTGGATTTGGTATCTGATCCATGTCCATTTTTGGTTGCGATTGCTGCTGTTGATCGTAAATAGGTTGACCTGGCGCCGGAGGTCTCATAGCGCCTGGATAAGCTCCGGTTGGTGGTTGCGGATAGCCAGATGGAGGCTGATAGCCACCAGCTGCAGGTGGATTATTCGAAGCAAACGGACTTGGTTGAATTGGTTGTGATGCATAAGTGTTTGGGCCCATTGGCGGCATCGGCTGTCCATTTGTAGGTGGCTGATTGAATTGTTGAGTGTACGGTTGATTATAGCCCATAGGTGGAGCAGAGTTTAATGGTGGTGGAGGTTGTGACATTGATGGCGCTTGAGGAGCTAAATTAATTGGTGATGGAGACGATTGAGAGGAAATTTGGGCAGGCTGTTGTAGCAAAGGGGGTCTATTGAAACTAGGGGGCTGTTGAGGAGGAAAATTTGCAGCCGCATGTTGAGAGGAAGGATTGGGTGGTTGCTGACCAGATGGTGGAGGTTGAGAGGCAAAAGGTTGTTGTAGTGAAGGATTGGGAGTCTGCTGTCCAGGTGGTGGAGGCTGAGAGGCAAAAGGTTGTTGTAGCAAAGGGGGTCTATTGAAACTAGGAGGCTGTTGAGGAGGAAAATTTGCAGTCACAGATTGAGAGGAAGGATTGGGTGGTTGCTGACCAGATGGTGGAGGCTGGTTGAAGTTAGCTGGTGGTTGAGGGTAACCATTTGGTGGTTGACTCATTTGTGGTCTTGGCATAGATGGTGGTTGGTAAAAGCTAGGTGAAGCCCTGCTTGGAGGCTGATTCAAAGCTAAATTTGACATCTGTTGGGACAGTTCGGCCGGAGGCCGAATCATTGCTGGATTTGTCTGTGGTAATTGATTGGGTTGTGGTGGTCTTTGAAATGCAGACATTGGGGGTGGCATGAACGCCGGATTCATTGGCTGCTTGTTAAATGGTGCTCCCACAGATGCCATTTCGTTCTGAGGTGGTTGATTTGGCATCGGCTGATAATTTGGTTGCATCACGGAAATAAAGTATTTACTGTTGAATAAATGACAATTTTATGTTCTATACTAATGAAAAAATTTCAAAAATTTATAAAGAATAGAAATTTAAATATAACACGTCAACATTATGATTTTAAATCGAACAAGCAAAAACTAAGAACGTATCTAGATTAGAGTATTTTGCATGTATTCATATGAATGCAAATTTCAAAAAAAAATATTAAGAATTTTTTATACTTATTTTGTATAGGTCTATCGTTCAGATAAGATAAATAGGATTATGAATCTGGGCTTATTTGAATAGCCACATCGATTATTCGGGTTATTTTTAATCAAAGATTTATATTTTATCATTTAAACTAATCAATTTAATAAATTAATTAAAAAATTTACTGATAAGAGTTTAACTTTTTTTAATTTAAATAAAATGAAAAAATTAAATATTAAAAAGTTTTTACTCAAGTTCCATTTGTAGCATTTAACTTGGGTCTTTAAAGTTTAAACAGAGTGCAAAACCAACTTGACTTTTTACTAAATTAGGCATGAATTTCTTAGCTTCAAATTAAAATATAAAATAGAATAATTTCTAATTAGTTTATAATTGACAACAATACTTGCATGATCATTTGATAAAAAAAAGTTATAAAACAAGTTTTACTTCTCATTTTATAAAGATAAGTAAAACAACATAATAGAAAAGTCTCATGAATAGTCTGCAACTCTTGACGATCCTGATCGCTAAGTTTAATATTGTAAAATAGAATTTTTAAATATTAAATATTTCAAACCAATTTAGATTTTTTTTTATTAAAATATTAATTTTTTTAATATTAGTAAATAAAAAATTTTAATGTTTTTTAAGAGGCTGCTTGTGCAGTTAACCCAGCTGGACGAGCTTATGAAACAAAACTAGGAATTAAGAAAATTAAGTATAAATTACTTTTTTCTCCGAAACTAATTAAATTTATTTTTATTATGTTTCATTTTTAATATCTAAAAAGCTACTAAAGACTATGAAAAAAATATTAGGCAAAAATTTTTTTAATCAAATAGAAAAATGGATGTAATTGAAGAATGAATGAGTTAGGACATTTTTATTATAGTTTTGTTTTTTAATACACCACGAAATTTTATAAATTTTTTTTGAACAATTATTTCGAGAGATTTTTATAAATTATAAGCTTTAGAATAATAAATCACATTCATATAATAGTATTCGTTTAAGATAAAAATCTCATCCTTTAAATTCATTAAAAATTCCAATCTAAGATTAAATTCAAATTTTTTAAGATAAAAAAAGTTCGGAAACCAAGTCCCATTTTAAGAATTGACTGATTAATTAAATAAGGCAGAAAATTAAAAATGAAAAAGTCCAATTTACTGCCATAGCTTCGAAGAAGTTTAACAGAAAAGGGTCGCAGTATTATTTACTACTACTCCTACTACTTACTGATCTGGATGGTAAATGGTAATATGGTTATGTCTAATAACAATTTTTTATTAGAAATTTCATAGTAATTTGATGTAATTTTCTGCCTTATATAATTAATCAGTCAATTCTTAACATGACTTGGGGACTTCTTTTCCGAACTTTTTTTATTTTAAAAAATTTGAATATCATTTTTCATTGACTGATTGATTAAATAAGTCTATTTAAGCATCCTACAATTTTATCAAGATCATTCATGACTAGATTATTTTCGTTCTTAATTTCTTAATTCCTAGCTTGGTTGGTTTTGTTTCATAAGCTCGTCCAGCTGGGTTAACTGCACGAGCAGCTTCTTAACACTAGAAGCACCAAGTATTAAGGTTTGAGTCAGTTTTTTAAAAATTTGTATACTTTTTATTTATATTTTATGACTCATACATTGATTTTGTAGCTAAATTCAAAATTTTAATTGAAATTTTGAATTCTAGTAGTATAGTATATTCTAGTAGTTATGCTCTAATAACAATAGTTTACTTGGATATTAGCGGCCAAAAATCGAAAAAGAGTCATTTTCAAAATTACGAAATTAGCCAATTCTTTTATGACCAAGTCTTTAACTTTAGTCTATATACATTTCTTTCAATGAAAAACTAAAAAATAATTTTTTTGACTTAATTTTTTTTAACTATAAAAATATTTGATATCAAATGATTAAGCTAATTTTTTATTTTTTAAGTTATTCTATTTTTAGCATTTCTTTGATTAATAGAATCAAAGTAGTATGCTTTTAGGTCTCAAAAAATCGTTCCATGTAATTAGCTACCACCTCATCAATTATTGTTTTTACAACTGAAAAATAAATCTTTCAATTAAATCAATTAAAAAATAATTTAAAAAAATAAAACATAATTTTATTTTATTTTAAAAATTAAAAAAAAAATTATAAACTTCCTGGTGGATAATAGAGATTAGCCTTAATACTTAATGGTGGAAGAAATAAACGACTGGTCTGTGATTCACAACTTCGAGTTGCATTAAGCATGTACCTCCATTGAAGCTTCATATAGTCGTGTTTCATGTTCAATAGCTGATGATAAAGACGTCTTTTAAGAGCTCTATTCCGCATTGTGTCATCAGATTTGAATATGGGCCATGAGTTAAGAACATTTTTGTAAGCATCCACTTTTGAGTATTGATTGGCATTTGGTCGTATTGTATTCGGCCTACAGCAACAAGTTTAAATAGGAAAAATAAGTCAAATTTACTTACTTTCTCTGGTGCAAAGGTGTAACGTGGACATTAAGCGACTTATTAACATCCAATTTGGGCTCTGTGTAAAAAATGTCGCTTAATGGTTTGCTTTGTCTTGGTTTGTTTGTTGCTTTTTGCCTGAATCGCTTTGAAGAGCTTACTATCATTGCTAATTTTTGCATAACAGGGTCATTCCAAATTAAAGGAACGATTCTATGCGGAATTCGTGAATGCAAGCGGTCAAGATAATTTTTTAAACTTGTATTAATAGTTCTATAAAAATGACTCAAATTTTGAGCATCATAAGAAATGAGCACTTAATTTTTTAATAAAAAAAAAATTGAAAAAAAATGAAAAATGATATAAACTTTTATCCTCACATTTATTTATTAGAAACAAGTGATTGAGTTCAACATCGCTAATTTTGGCAGTATTCTTTCCAAAATTATGCTGTCTCCTCAAATGTCTATTGTTTATTTTTCTAATTGGGTAAATATTATTGGGAAGTGTTTCACTATTGTTTGTACCAACTGATTCAAAATTGGAATTGGCAGGTGTATTTGGATGTTTTGAAGAAGCATGTTCCAAATGTGTATTTTGACGAAGTGGCATTTTTGTGTTGTAAGAATGAACAACTAAAAAATCTTTAAAATAAGGAACCGGAACAAACGATTCCTCTTTAATAAAAGAATTTTGTGGCAACAGTTTTTCGTAATGTTTATGCAAATCCAGACCTCTTATAACTTGACGAATTAAAAAAAATTATTAATTAATAATTTTTTAAAGATTACTTAAACATTCCAGCAAGTGATTATATTCAAATTGTTGTACTTTTTTATTCTGATTAAATCTTCTAAATTTAAAATTTTCATAATTTGACTTTAGGTCTAGTGGTTCCATGATATGACCCTTTTCGTCATTGCTTGTATCAACTGAATTATATTTCCTAATAAGGTTCTTATTTAGTTTTTTAAATTGTTCAGTGTCAGCCATCACGACACGTTTTGTGATTCCGGCCAAAATCTCCTTAGATTTTTTGGTCCGCTTTTCTTCATTTAAAATCAAATCAGTATTTTCCGGCTCATAATTAAATTCTTGGTTCGAAGTTTGACCAATATTGTCTGTATCAGACGAATAAAATTTGACTGATTTAAATTCGTATTCATCTTTATCCAAATCTTGATCATCTTCCACATCATTATCATTATCATTTTCATTTTCATCATCATGATCATCTTTATCATGTTCATCGACATTATTATCATCAAACTCTCCTGATTTATTTATACACTCGTTTTCATTTTGAATTATTTGATCAATGTTATCTAATTTATTAATTGAATTAGAAGTTATTGATTTATCTAATTTTATATTTGGTTCAATTCTGCTGTCAACAGGTTCTGTAGATTCAAAAGTTTTAATCGGATCATAGGTTTTTGATTTCTGAATGTATTTTATTTCCTCAATTTTTTCTCGATTTGGATAAGTTTTTTGGACTTTTTCGTCAGTTTTTTGTCGGGTTCGATACAGTTCCCATGTTTTATGGTTTGTTGGCAAAAGATGCGATCCGCTTTTTTTTAAAAAGCTATCTTTTCCTTCCCTTAGGTTGTCTTTTTCTTGATTATTTTGTTCTTGTGACTGAAACTGGTCCTTAAGCTTTTTTTTCACCACTCGCGACTCGATTTTTGTTTCTTCTGTTTCTGACTTGAGGGCATTTTTTTCGGATTTTTGGGATTTGACACTTTTTTCATTTTTTTTTTCTGTTGATTTCTCTGAGTTAGTCTTTTTGGTAAATGCTTTTTCTTTTGGCACTAACAGAAGTAAATATTTAGAATAAAAATTATATTTTAGATATTATGAAGCATCTTTTTAACATTTATTTTGATTTTTTGTATCACATTTAAAAACTAGATATTGGAAGAATTAGAAAGACACCTATCAAAAATGATATTGTTTATACTGATTTCTCAAAAGCGATTGACCAGGTAAGTCACAATAAGTTAATCATAAAATTGAAGAGCTATGTGATCAAAGGAAAATTACTCATTTGGATCAAATCTTTCTTTTGTCATAGGAAACAACGAGAGGTGCTTGGTTACGGAAAATCGTATTGGCTAGATGTAACAAGTGGAGTTCCTCAAGGTTCAGTACTTGGTCCATTTCACTGTTATTTATACAAATGACCTTCCAGAAATATTCAGAGGAAGATCCTCTTTGTATGCCGATGACTGCAAGATATATTGTATATTTAATAAATTAAGTGAAAAGATAAAGAAAGAGCTCCTGCAAGATGATATAAATAGTCTTGTCAAATGGTGTAGTGAATGGACAATGAATCTCAACACTGAAAAATGTGAAGTAATGCATATTGGTAGGAATAATCCAAGAACGGATTATTATATATCAAAGGAAAATGTAGTCCACAAATTGAATGAGGCTTCTGAACAGAAAGATTTGGGAGTCATAGTAAATACCGACATGAAATGGTGTAAGCAAATATGTGCTTCATCGGCAAGAGCAAACAGAATTCTTGGTGAGTATTAAATGGTTTCAGTAACCATTATTCAAGTCTTATTAAAAAAATGTACACAGTCTCGTTCGACCCCATCTCGAATGGGCAGCCTCAGTTAGGAATCCATACCTGAAGAAAGATATTGATACACTTGAGGAGTACAGAGAAGAGCTACAGGAAACATTAAAGGATTTAGTGGGCTAGGCTATTTAGAAATACTCAAAAGATTAAACCTAACAACACTTTCGATGCGGGGTAAGATAAGTTGGTATAGCGAACATTTAGAAGGTATAAGTTCATATAATACATGAGGTAATCGATACAGATTAAGATGAGAACTAACAAAAAATTGTTTATCAAGGTAAAATTATTTTACTAACAGAATTGTTAGTGATTGGAACAAATTGACAAATGAGGTAGTAGAATCGAAAACAATTGACTTATTCAAAAACAAACTAGATAACATATTGAGAGACTAAAATATTGCTTATACGCTTAAGCGTAGCAATTATTATTATTATTAAATCAAATTTAATAAGAGATAGTTTTGATTAGGATAATAAATGATCAGATAGATGATTTTTTTGTTATGCTGAATCTTTAAAATCAATAATGAGACTTTTTTTCTTAAATAAGACCTTTTATAATTGATAGTAGAAATTAAAAACTAGTTTTGGAAATTTTTTTAATTGATTTTGAGTCTTATAAATATGTTTTTATACAAACACATATGCTCAATATGTTCCTTAATCTGGAAATAAGAATTTCAATTTTTTTACATCATTTTTATCAACTTCTAAGAATTTTTTTGAAATTTAATTAGACTTTGTATAAAAAAAGTTGGTATAATTAATATTATGTTCGAAAAATATATTTTAATATATATTCCTCTATCCAATATTAAAATCAAATTTTATCTAATAATTTTCGAAAAAAATTTAAAACTTTAATTCTTAACTTTAATTAAGCATAGAATCAGCATTAATTGAATTTTACTTGTTGGATCTTTGGCCTTTTTTCCAGTCTCTTTTGGTTCCCGGTTTTTGGTTTTCTTTTTTTCCGACTTCTCGTCGATTTTGTTTTCCTTTTCCTTTGTCTTTTTAGAAGTTGTTTTTTCTTTAGATTTGTTTTTATCTTTTTTAGAAGCAGAACGAGATCTAATAGCTGATTTTATATTTCTCAAAACAACATCTGATCCTTTTATCTCTTTAAATTCATTTAATGTCAACTCAGGCCTTGATTTATAATAGGCTAAAGCATCTGACCATGAAAGAATAAAATTTTTAGACGAACAAAACTCAATTAGTTCACTCAAATCCTTTGAGGAAATAAATCTTTCTAATATTTGCTTTGCTTTGGTCATAGTTTGTTTTCGATTCCTCTCGAAAGCAGCTGATCTTAACAATTCAGTCAGAATTTGTTCATGTATTTGCTTGTCTTGAGTAATGGCTAAATATTTTTCCAAATTTTCCATGTCAATTACTCTAAGCTGATCAGGAGCTTTCCCATCCATGTTATTATTAATTAGTCCACTAATAATATCTGCTTCCCAGTGAGAGTTAATTAGTTTAAATTCACTTAATCATATAATTATTATTATTATTATTATTAAATTTTATTTTACTTACTCGAATAAAGACTTAAGGTAGTTGCATAGCTTTTCATAAAATATTTTTGATTTGACTGTTCGTAGTGATTTGAGTAAATATTCAAGGTAATCTTTCAGAGTTTTGAGATCCTCTTTGACACTTTGTGGTATCCAATCTTCACGCTGCAATTGCCTAAATATTTCACTATTTGTCTCTTCTTCGACATTATAAACTTTATTCTTTCGTTCGAATTCTATTTGATTCTCAATTTCAATTTCTTCAATAAATTTACTCAAACGAAATCGATTCAATTTTTTGTACTTGGGATTCTTTTGAATAGATAATTTTAATACTTTTCTATTTTCAAATTTAAGTTACAAATAAATAAAGATAAATTTTAAAAGTTAAATATTATTCATTTAAATTCTTGAATATTTTTTAAAATTAACAATTAATTTTATCTCTAAATTAAAACAGCGATTAATTAGTATACTTGTTGTTTTTTTTTTGAAAAAAATTTTTTATCTTTGCATATTTTGGTAAAAAAATATAGTTTTTAAAATATTTCCATAAAATCATGTTAAAAATTTTATTTATTTTATCAATTCCAAATCAGAATTTGAAAATATTTTTTTATTCTTTAATTCTCTATTAAACCTTGATTTTAGCCTGAAAGAATAAGTTTTTATCTTTTCTACTTAGAAAATAAGTTATTTATCTGTTTATGAAAAATATCTCACTGATAATTAAGATTTAAAAAATTAATTACCGCCAACTTTTTAGCATAATTCAAAGCAAATTGAACTTCCTGATTTTCTAGTTTAGTGATAGCACATAGTGAATCAAAAGCAGCAAATTTAACGCTGTCCGGATAACCATTTGTTGTCACAATGTTCATCAATTGATTGTCAATGGTAAAATTTTCCGAACAAAAGCTGGGAATCAATTTTACATTATCAACAAGAATATCATAATCAGTTGCGTCAAGCTCCTCTTCTAGCTGACTTTGAATCCAATGTATTTGTTCTTTATTTAATTTGAATTTACTTAGAGATAAATAGTTATTTTAATATCTTATGTTGTAAAACTTTGCGTTAAAACTTACTTTCTAATCTCGAGCAAAAATGAGACTATGTCAGAATGATTAGATGAATTACGTTCAATCAGCTTATTTACTAAAAATTTAATTAAAGAATTGATGTTAAAATCCAAATTTTGTTTGAACCAGTCATAAATTTTAAGCCTGTTGAACATTTCTTTCAAAATTGCATCCGGATCTTGATCTTGTGGCAAATTTAGAAACAACATTGGAGAAATATAAAAATATTACAGTCATTCTTATTATTTGAAGCATTCTCGGACTCTTCTTCTTCCTCTGAGCTGATTTCATAGTTGATATTGGCTTCGATCTCATTGTCAACAAATGAAGTCTGACTCTTTTCTTCCAAAGGTCTCTGATTAAAAGCTTAGTATGCATTTTTAACCTAATTTGTTACTTACCCATTTAAGTTTCCATATTTTTTTCTCCGGAACTTTCTCGTCAAATATTCGGAAAAATTTCCTTACCACCGAATTGGGTATAAAACCATCGGGTGCAATAGGAAAATTTCGCTTTATCTTTACTTTCACTGATTGTGTGTCATTTTTTTCTTTTTCCAACTCGAGTAGTTCATAATAGGTGATAGGGGAGGCATAATTTAAATTAAGGGACTTTTTACAATTCCGAACAGAGTGGGCATGTTTGTTTAGCATTTTAAAAAACTTGGAAAATAATAATTAATCTCGGTGAATGAAGAAAATTTTAATTAAAAAAAAGAAATTGATTTAAGCTTAAAACCTTGTAAATGTAATTAGGTAATACATATGAATTAAAAAAAGTAGAGACAGAATCTAAATTAATTTTTTAATTAAATGTTTTCAAAAATAAAATAGTTTTATTAGTATTTATTATCACGAGAAACATTAAAAAATAATTTTTATTCATTAATAATTCTCTTAATGTTTAATAAAACTCTCGTGATAATCTAAAAAAATTTAATATTCTACTTTAAACCCAATAAGACATTTAACATTTATAAAAATAGTTCTGATTTTCAAAAAATACAATTGTATTGTATTATGGTCACAACAATCGGTAATCCTAATTAAAATTTTTAGCTCTAGTCTAAAGTTTCAAACAGGAATTCGTTCTATTTTCACTAATTTAATTTAATACTTAAAAAAATTAATAATCTGTCAAATGAATGTTATGAACATTTTAATAATCATAAAATATCACGAAAATAAAAAGGATAAGTTTGACATCAAATGAGGAATGCAATAAATTAAAAATAACAGCAAAATTTGAAATAAAAAAAAAGAGGTTATCTTTTTAATTATTTTAATTTTAAAAAATCAACAACGAATTAAATAAATTATCTTGAAAACATGTTTTTTAATTTAAAATAATCTTTTAAAAAGCAAAAAGTTTGTTTTTGGCTAAATAATTTGATAAACAATATTATTTTTTGATATTTAGAGGAAAAAATTAAAATTTTTTCAATCTAAAGTATTTGAATACTTAGAAACATCACCTTAGAGCAATTATTTATATTTGTTGCTTTGCTAAAAATCAGTTTTAAAAATATTCTTATCTTTTAAATTTTAAATTAAAATCTTATTTATTTATGTTTTTTTGATTTTTTTTTGTTTTCTTACTAATTTAGCTAAATGATGAAAATTGATTCAAGATTAGTTTTAATTTCCATTTAAAAATTTTGATCAAAATTATAGACTATTCAATTAATTAATAACAAATTTTATTTTTAAAATCTTTGCAATTTTTTTATCAATTTTATTTTTTCTAATTAGAAAATTTTCGAAAAATTTTACTCTTAATTTCCAGATATGTATATTAACTTTTAAATCAGTGTTCATTAATTCTATTAACAAAAATTTATTTTAATTAGTTTCAATAGGATTCTATCAGTGACAAATCCGAGTTTTTTTATCGTTAATTATGAAATGAATCATTTTTGTCTTTTATTCTTTTTTCAAATTAAATAAATACAAATAATCTTTTAAAAATAAAATTTCGAATTATATCATTTAATTAAAATTTGAATATTTTATCTTTTTACAAATTATTATTTTTCAATATGATATTTTTTGATCCAGAATTTAGAAATTTGTCATTTATCAAAGTGAACTTTTCGTTTCATTAATTGAATGATAAAAGTTTTTATAATTTTTATAACAACTTTTATGGAGTCATTATTAATTAATTTAAACTAAATCAAATAAAGTAATGCCAAAATAAGAAAAAAATTAATTTTTTATTGACTTATATTATTTATTCAATTCGTTATAAATTGTGAGAATTTGAAAATGTAAAATTACTTAAAAATATATATAATTTTATATTTATTAAAAAAAAAGGAAATCGTCAAATTAAATTGATATTATTTTTTTTCATATGCACATAATCAATAAATTAATTGATACCAAATAATTCCTATTTTAGGCTTCAACTAGACCGATCCGAATTATTGTTTTTTCTTAATTAAATGCAAATATTTACTAAAAATGTAGTCATCAAAATTCAACAAGTCAAACAAACTTGATTGTTGATTAAGCTATTATGTTTACGTAATATTTTATTCTTTATCAAGATATTGATAAAGAAATTTCAAATTTTAAAAAGGTGTATGTAGATATGTATTTTTAATAAATTAGGCAAACAATCTTTATATTTTTGTTTAGGGACTTGCTAAAAAATATTCAGGTAGACTGTCCTCTAGAGACATATTAACAATCACTGGTTTGCTAAAGATTGCTAGAAAGCTATTTATTTTTATTTTGTTTGCTTATATAAAGTTGGTGGTATTAGCAATTTTAGATAGCTTGATAAAAAAGTCAGTTTCATTTTTATTAGATTAAGATTTTCAATGAACAAGATAAAATCATTCATTTATGTGTAATAACATAACTTTTAATTTCCTATCATGATTCTAAATGAGCACTATTAGGCTCCCTAATATAAATATTTGATTAACTAATTAGACATCTTAAAATCTTGGCAAAATTATTCAAACAAGAAGTAATTCAAGTCAAACTTTGTTAGAAAAAAACTTAATTAAATTTTTTTTGATTGAGTTAGATTCAGGAAATTATTATTATTTTAACCATTAGACAAGTTTCACCATCGGAATTATTTAAATTAGATATATTATATAAATATTTTTTATTTATTTTTATCTAATCTCATCTAAATGAAATGTCATCTTTAACCTAAAATAGAGTTTTGCTGCAAATTAAAAGATTCAATCATAAATAATCATAATTTGAAATTATTGATTTTTTCTGCTTTCAAATGAGCTTGCAATGGAATCATTTATGATTATTTATGTTAGAGTTATTTTACAAGCACTGGGACAACTATTTATGAATTTCGGTTTTAGAAAACTGACTACAATTAATTTATTGACACTTTTTGGCAACTAGAATTTATTTCCGAAATGTTCTTTTTCATTTATAATCTAAATTTCAATCGTATATCTAAGCCAAAGATGAATTATTTCCTAAATTAAGTTTTATGAATAGAAAATTTTTTGAGCCAACTTGACTGAGCTAAAAAATTACCCATTTACGTGTTAGAAATATGCAAAAATCGATTTATCAGCCCAAGAGATAAATTTAAATGACACAAAATAAAATATTTATTTTTTTAGACACATGTTTAAGGTAATATTTTACAAAATATAAGTGATGATGTATATATATATATGTATATGCGTCATATCAAAGCTTTTATCTGTAAAAAATACCAAGTGATCACAAATAAACTTTAAATTTATGTTTTTGTAATTTGATAATTTCACTAAAACTTAAGTAATCAAGGCTCATTTATTGATTAGTTGCTTAATAACTTGCGCTATTTTAAAATAGGATTTTAAATTTTTTAAATTTATTTTTGTCATGATTAACAACATAATTGTGCAGCAGTTGAACTTATCAATTATATTAATTTTAGAATGTTTAATCATATCGAGGCCAGAACTTGAGCAACAGAGCATGACAAAATTTTCTGAATTAAAATTAGGAAAAATAAATTAAAGTAGATTTGTCTAAAAGGTTCTTTGAGACCCTTATCTTAGTAAATCTTCAAGTTTTTTAATTCTATCAAATTAAGGTAGGATTTTAGATTACTAGACTACTATTTCTTAGTTGATTCTTTCCGCAATCAACACATACAAAGCACGTTGTGAAGAGCTCAATTAAATCAAATTACTTCAAATTAATTGAATAATAATATTAATTTAAAAAATTGTTTTAATTAGCTCGTTTAAAACCGAAGGCTTTTCAAAAAATTTAGCTCCTAGAAATGCGAAAAAATAAAATTTTTGCTAATTTTTTATTACCAAAAATTAAGCCTGAAAACAGTAAAATTCGATTTTTTTTAATAATTTAGATTTTTATTGTCAATAGTTATCCATTTTTAAAAAATTAATTCCCAGTTTTATGATCAAAATTTGAAATAAATAAAACCAAAAAATATCTACATTTTTATTGTCAAATTTTAGTTGGTTAAATAAAGGTTTTTTAAAATTTTTTCTAAATTAAACTAGATATATTATTAATAGATAAGGTGTATTTAGAATATTAGTAGAAAAATATTAGGACGATGCTCGCGACATCGTCTAGCGATGACGAAGATTATGACCAAAAAAAGTCCCAACCTCAGAACAAATCTCCGTTTTTGCCAGGTTCGCGATCAGGGCAATCAAACCGGGACCAGACAAAATCGCCATACAATCCAACAATAAATGGTTTATCAAATTTAAACATAAACGGAGATGCCAGCAGTTTGCGTAGTTCATTTTCGACCAGCAACGAAACCGATCAATCTAGCAAATTAAACTACCGTCACCAATCATCCTTCCGCAATTCCAGCTTTAAGAGCAATTCAAGTGCGAGCACAATTGGTGGTAATACTTTGAGTCCCGGAAATATAAATACACCAAAAAGTTCGCCACGACGAAGAGGTGCTCCTGGAAGGCAATTGCCCCGTAGACCTGGCGATACGGTCTCTTTTTCCAGCAGTTTAAATGATCGGGTGGTCGATGACGAAAGCGATGGAAACAGTGAGTACAATTACGAGACACATTATGCCCATTCAAACAATCGTTTGAACCAAACCAGTGATGAAGAAGCCGATGATAATCAAAAATACAGAAATGAATTAGATAACCAAAGCCAAAACGATGACAGTGACGGTGCTGTATTCAACACAGTACGCAAGAATAAAAAAACTGCACAAGATATCGAAGAACAGCAGAATCAGGCGGCTCTTGCCGCAGCGCAGAGCGAGGCGTTGAAGGAAGCCGAAATGCACAAAAAAAGACTCCAAATATATGTGTTTGTGTGTCGTTGCATAGCATATCCATTCATTGCCAAACAGCCAACAGACATGGTAAGACGCCAAGTGAAAATTACCAAACAGCAACTTCAAAGCATAAAAGACAACTTTGATTTATTTTTGCAAAATAAAATGAACAATTTGGAAGCAGATGAAGCTTTTACCAATGCAGTCCGAAGTTATCATGAAGTTTTTTTGAAATCGGACAGGATCACAAAGATGGTCAATACAGGCAGTTGTTCGGCATCGGATTTCCGCGATGTCTTTAAGAACAATATTGAGAAAAGGGTAAGAAGTTTGCCCGAAATAGATGGTCTGAGCAAAGAGACAGTATTGTCCTCTTGGATGGCCAAGTTTGACATAATTTTTAAATACAATGAAGATAATAATGTAAGTAATGCAATTGCTAGTCGTCGTCATTCGAGAAATTTAAATCTATCCAACAATTCGATGTCATCTGAATGCATTTTGACCAAAGAACAATTATACGATCTATTCCAAAACATATTAGGTATTAAAAAGTTCGAGCATCAGCTCATATTTAATGCAGCTCAGCTTGACAACGGTGATGAACAAGCGGCCACTATACGCCGTGAGCTCGATAGCCGAATGAAACAAACCGAAAACATTCAAAAAGTAAATTTTGAATTTAATCAAAAATTAATTAGAATCAAGTTTTCTGTAAAATTGACAAAAATTTTTGTTTTAAAATAATTAAAAGAAGAAAAATTAATTAACTTGGACGAAATATGAAAATTCTTACAAAAACTTAGATTTTAATTTTCTAATATTGCTAATTTTTTTAATTTGACTTTCAAAAATACTGTCCATTCTATAAAAATTTTAATTAAACTGGTAAAGAAGATTATCAAAATTTTAACTTAAATCTTAAGCAAATCTAAAAGAAGTATTGTACCAAGTCGTAAAGGCAAAGTCTAGTCATTTAACTTGAATTTAATTTAAAAAAAAAACACAAAATGTGACAAAATTACTAATTTAAGGTCAAAAACTAAATATTTTAAAAAATTATAAAATCCTCTTCAACACAAAGTTTTTTATTTTTCAGTTCAAAATTTTTCCTAAATTAGTCTTTTTTTTTTAAACGCTTCTTTCTGTATAGATTCGTTAGACAATAGCTTTTTCTCCTCAATTCATATATTTGACTACCAGCTTTTGTATTAGGACTGTAATTGATTCCTTAAATGTAATTTCTTTATGATTTTTTACCAATTTGTACACCTGAAATAGATCATCTCTTAAAATCTTAGTACTCGAATTAGTTGAATCTAGCCTCAGCAAGCGTTGTTGATAATCAAAGCCACACACTTTTGTAATCAACTTATATTATTAAATATTTTTCTTTTTAAAAAGTTAATAGATCTATAAAAAATAATTAAAAGTGAAAAAAAAGTAAAGTTTTATTCAATTAATGTTATTTTAAATTTAATTGACAAGGCTAAACCTAGGTAGAACCATACGTCATCAAGAAATCTATGTCATAATATGATTTAACAAATAGATGAAAATAAAAATTAAGTCAATTTGGGTGTTTATTAAAATAAAATTCTATTAAAAATAGCATTTAAATAATTAGCTTAAAAACATTTAAATTCTAATTAATTCTGTTTATTTTATTAATTTAATCTAATTTAAAATAAAAGCAAAACGGTCTAATGCCAAAATTTGTACATAAAAACATGGAGAGTACTTATCTGGAAGAGTTAAAACAATCAATAAGTCTTTTGATGAACCATTTGGACAATCAGCCAGTTGGTGCTTCCGAGTCAAAATTGCGTTTAAAGCGAACTCAAGCCAAATCGGATAATCATCACCACCATGATGAAAATGAGCCATGTTTGTCTAAAAGTGACGTTGTTTTAAATTTTCAAATAGAAGTTGTGGTAATGGAAGTAAAGGGTCTCAAGTCCTTGCCACCAAATCGTATTGTTTTCTGTGTCATGGAAGTCCAGGGCCACTCAAAATTACAAACTGATCAAGCCGAAGCGTCAAGACCTATTTGGGACACTTCAGGCGATTTCAAAACCCATCAGCCTCTGCCAATCATTAAAGTAAAACTATGCATGGAAACTCAAAATATTCTGCAAGATAATAAGGAACTTGGTCGAGTTGTGCTCAGACCAGATCCGAATTTTAGCCGAGCCGCTACTTGGTACGTAATGGACAAGAGCAATTCCAAATTTCAAGACGAGTTAAAAATTAAACTCACCGTTCGCATTGATAAGCCGGGAAATTTAAAAATGTGCGGTTGGTGCTATTGCTTGGGCAAAAATGTTTGGAAAAAATGGAAAAAAAGATATCTTTGTTTAGTTCAAGTATCACAATATACTTTTGTTTTATGCAGCTATATGGAAAAAAAGTCCGAACCCCGTGAGCTAATGACTTTGGACAACTTTACAGTTGACTATGCTGATACGGATCCGGAGCTTAAGGCTCTTGGTGGTAGGTTTTTTTTCAATGCAGTCAAAGAAGGCGACAATGTATGCTTTGCCACTGATGAAGAAGCTGAACGTCAGCTTTGGATTCAAGCATTATACAGAGCCACTGGACAATCTCATAAACCAACACCTCCAAGTACCAATTCCACTTTGCTTGCTCGAGAACAAGGCGGTAACATATTCAGAAAAAAAAGTATTCATCTAGACAGTAAATTTTATTTTTAAGATGCAGATCGAGCACGTAAACACGGAATGGAAGAGTTTATCCAAGCAGATCCTTCTACTTTTAGCCATAATGATTTATTCAAAATTTTACAGACAGCCACTTTGAGCTTTAGACTAAATGATCAATTTTGCTGTCTTGGATGGTTCAGTCCCGGTCAAATTTTTGTGCTTGACGAGTATCAAGCTAGGTATGGTGTCAGAGGATGCTATCGTCACCTATGTTATTTGAGTGATTTGTTGGACCGAGCAGAACAAGGACACATCATAGATCCAACCTTATTACATTATTCTTTTGCTTTTTGTGCATGTCACGTACATGGAAATCGGCCTGATGGAATTGGCACTGTTACCAATGAAGAAAAAGTCAAATTTGATGAAATAAAGGAGAGACTACGAAATTTATTAGAGTATCAAATTACACACTTTAGATTTTGCTTTCCATTCGGACGACCCGAAGGTGCTTTAAAGCAAACACTATCATTATTAGAAAGAGTTTTGATGAAAGATATAGTGACTCCTGTAACACCTGATGAAGTTAAAGCTGTAATTAGAAAATGTCTTGAAAATGCTGCACTGGTTAACTATACTCGTTTATCACAGGTGGCCAAAGTCGAAGGTAAACCTTTGTTATTTTGATACTTTAATGGTCTTTCAAGAGAAAATTCTCCTGAGCTTTTCCTAGTTATTGATTAATAGTCGGATTTAAGTGTTGATTTATTTTTGTTTTAATAGTTCTATGTTTAGTTAGTGATTAATTAGAGCTTTAAAAACAATATCCTACAATAATAATCACCTAGTTTGATATTTCATTTATTATTTCATAATTAAACTTTGAACTCAAGACAATTTTTTATTTTAAATTATTCAAAGTTTATTCGATTATTTTTCCATTGAATAGATAATTTTAATTATTTTTCAAATAAAACTATCATCATAATGTGACCATTAAACATGTTTATTTTATTCTTATCAACTTCACAATAAGTAGAATTTTTTTTTATTCTCTTTCAAGAATGGAATAAAGAGTAATTTGCTGGATTATTGGACTCTGTTAGTAGGCCTTCATATATGAATTTAACACTTTTTGCATAATTTTTAAATCAAGACATATTTGAGGTCCATGCATTATCTATTTTATATTTCGATTATATAAATAAAAAATGAGATGCGTTTAGTTTAGAATAGAATTACCGTATACCCTTATACAGTAATTGATGCTAAGTTTTGATATAAACGGTAAAAATGTATGCAGGAGCATACATTTTTTAGACATTATGCAAGGGTATATGGTATAAGGTATAAATACCTGAAATATTTTATTTAATTTCAAGGTTCAGTTTTTAGTTTAGATGAGGCGTTAAAAGTAGGCTTAAAAAAAATAATAAAATAATTTTTGTTATTCTTTTGAATCTATTTTTTAAACGCCGCATCTGAACTCAAAACTAAATCTTAAGCTCAAAATTCGACTTTTTTTGCGGCACCTAATTTTAAAATTTAAGTATTAAAGTTGGGTTAATTTCTCATTCTTAGGTTTTAAAAATGTACAAAACCCCTAAAATCTAAGTTTTGAAGCATCAATAACTGACGAAATGATCTCGGCATTCACCTAAACCCGAATTTCAAGTTTTGATGCATGCATTCCTGTGCAAGGGTAGGGGCTGTGAAGTTTATTTCAATTCGATCGTTTCAATTCAGAAAAATTTGAATAACTTAAATAACTTTTTTACTAAAAGGAATAATTTAGTTCTGTAAAATGTTTAAGCAACTTTGCTTAATCCGAAAATAAATGTCTGCAAAAACTCTGCAAAGTAAGTGCACAATTGATTTGAATACTTTCTAATGGCGTGTTAGTAGGCCTTCATATATGAATTTAACACTTTTTGCATAATTTTTAAATCAAGACATATTTGAGGTCCATGCATTATCTATTTTATATTTCGATTATATAAATAAAAAATGAGATGCGTTTAGTTTAGAATAGAATTACCGTATACCCTTATACAGTAATTGATGCTAAGTTTGGATATAAACGGTAAAAATGTATGCAGGAGCATACATTTTTTAGACATTATGCAAGGGTATATGGTATAAGGTATAAATACCTGAGATATTTTATTTAATTTCAAGGTTCAGTTTTTAGAGTATTTTGCACAAAATTGCAGAGTATTTTGCAGACTTAAATTACTGAATTAAGCAAATTTGCTTATAATTATAATTGAGCATTTTGCAGAACTATATTATCTCTTTTATTAAGATAGTTATTCAAGTTTTTCTGAATTGAAATGATCGAATTGAAACTAACTTCACAACCCCGCAAGGGTATAGGGTATAAGAAAATAAATTATTTTAATTGATTTAAGTAAAAATAATCCTGGAAATAAATTAAAGATATAATAATTTTTTATGTTAAGATTGTATTATGATTTTGTAAATATGATTTAATCAAAAAATTAAAATATTGGTTTTTCTTGACAATTTATTAAATAAATTAAAGAATTATTTAAACTATATATCTCAATAATAAGAATAAATGGATATTTTTTTTCAACAAAACCATCAAAATAAGTTAGCAACAAACTGCTTAATGTTTTTGTTATGATTAATTGAACTTGTAAAATGTTATATTTTGTTAGAAAACTTGGTCAAATAAAAAATAATTTTTTAATTTTTTTGTTAACAGGCGACAAAAATAAACTAGAAGAAAACGGTAAAATTATTTAATATTTAAAATAAATGTTTATATGTTTATTGCACTTTTATTATATGTATTAAAATGCTTGCACTAAACGTAACCTAATTTAACTTTCTTATAAAAGTAAAGGAGAAATCAAATTATCTTCACCCTTAATTAAATGTAATTTGCATATCCTTGGATCCATATTTAATGAATTTTTTTTGACAGATAGTTTATATAATGTGGATACAACCCCAAAAAAGAAGGTGGAAGATTTGATACATTTGGCTGAGCTCTGTATCGATTTACTGCAGCAGAACGAAGAGCATCATTCAGAAGTAAGCTCTTACTTTCTTCTAAATAGAAATTGTTAATCTATTGACTAGATGGATTTAAATAGCCTTGATTTCCTGTTACCAAGTACTTATAGACTTCCCATTGATGGTAAAAAGTACAGAGGAATTGATACTAGATATAAAAAAATGATTTATTTATTTGAGAGACACAGGGATAAAAGAAGCAATAGTTATAAATTTAGAGAAGAGGGTCGCTTATTGCTAAAACGCTTCCTAAAACATCACCACAAATTAATTAACCACTCTAGTTTTAATTTAAATCCAAATGAAAAAGTTTATTCCTATGATCTTACTAATCAATCAAAATACTTAAATCTAATGCTTTCAGAGAAATTCAAATACAAATCTTATCCTAGAAAAAATTATAAACAAGATAGTATTCAGGTATTGAAATCACAAAATCTTATCGAATTATTTTATTATTAATCTTATCTAATATTAATAAATATAACAAGATTATTTAATAATAATGCTCAAAATAAATTTAGATTTTCAGTCAAAATTTTAATTTTTTAATTTTTTTTCAAAGTCATTTGCTTGGTTCTGTGAATTGCTGGTCGAACATGAGGAAATATTTTGGTCGCTATTTGCAGTTGATATGGACCATGTACTTGAACAACAAGCTCCTGACAACTGGGACAGCTTTCCATTATTTCAGCTTTTAAATGATTACTTGAGGAATCATCGTAAGTTTAGCGATTATTATCTCTTAATTTTATTGCATCAATAAAAAAAAATTAAAACAAATTATTTATTGAGTCAGATGTTTTAATTTTTTTCAAAGATAAGAATAAATGAATTATAAGACAAATAAAATTAATGACATTTATCATAATAAATATATAACTTATAAAATTTGGTTTTATGAATTTCAAAAACAAACAGAACAAATAAATATATCATATTTGATAAATAAAATATATCTAAAAAAATACCTCAACATAGTGCTAAATGTTATCTAAATTTTTGTCTCCATTTTTAGCCCAAAAAAATTTCGAAATTTGCTCATAAAATAATATTTTTTACCAAAATAGCTTCGCTGAATGATGGTCGATTCCATAAGCATCTTCAATTAGCCTTTGCGCCTCTAGTGGTCCGTTACGTAGATCTTATGGAATCTTCTATTGGCCAATCGATTCATAAAGGCTTTGAAAAAGAAAATTGGAAAAATCGTGGCCAAGGCTGTGCCACTTCAGAAGACATGTTGTGGAAATTGGATGCTTTGCAGTCATTTATAAAAGATCTTCATTGGCCGGATGACGACTTTGCTGAACATCTGGAGAATCGATTGAAACAAATGGCTGCTGATATGGTTGAAGCCTGTAGCGCTCGAGTGATGAAACATTTTGACAGTTGGATGAAAAAAGGTATAATATTATTGACGACAGGTACGGATTATGTCTTTCCACACGAATGCTGTGTAATGGTAAATGTGATAATAGACTGTAAAGTACAGGCATTAAAACTATGCGGGCTTAATAGCGGAGACTTGAACCGGTACCATGCCAAAATAGATGACGTCCTGGAAAAATCACTTATTGAAATGAATAAACAATTGGTAGCCAAGCTTTTAAGTGTTTTGGACGGCTTGTTAAAAAAGCTCTCCAGATATGACGAAGGCACTTTTATTTCATCTATTTTGTCTTTAACTGTAATTTTTTTTGACAATATTTGACCAAGTTTTTTAATGTCTTTAACATAGAAACCTGTTAATGAGCTGGGACAGTCTTATGTTACTTTTATTGGACTGAATTTAGATGTTTTAAGACAAAAAATAAATGACGAACTTTTTATTTTGGGAGCATTTGAGCAGTGGTACAATGAGCAAATAAACATGGTATATAGTTGGCTATCGGAACGCTTGGAAATAAGCCTACATGCTTACCAGCTAGCTTGTTTAACATTAATTGTTAAAGTATTTATTATAATCAAATTTTTAGTTGTTAAAATTTTTATTTTTTTTTCTGTAGAAAATCCGCAACAATTTTGAACTTCAGGGTGTTTCGGACAAAATTTTGGAGAGCAAGACCTATTCGGCAATTATTAGTCGTTTAAATGTCGAAGAGGCTAATCAAGCTTTGAAATAGACGAATTTTTTTTTAAAAGGCAATAATTTATTTTTATCAATTTTTTAACAATTTAGATACTCTAAAATAATAAAAATCTTAAAATATCTTAAAATCTTAAAACAAAAATCTTAATCTTAAGCATGTAGTAATGCTTATTTATTAATTATCAAAAATATTTCAGCTTTTTATCTATTTTTATCAAATAGCGAAAAAAAATTAAAAAAAAAACGTATAATTTTTTAGCATAATACATAATGTATTAGTAATCGTGATGATACATAAATAATGCAAATAATTTATTCAGTAAAATTCCCAAAAACTTAATGTTAAAAACCTATTTTATTCAGTAAGATAATATAAAAATTGGTCAAGAGCTTAAATCAAATTAGTGAAACATATTTTGAATCTTTCAATTAATGTTTATGCTAATTATTTTAAAATCGATATTTTTTGAAATTATGATCAAAATATTTGTATAATTTTATTTAGATTTATAAGCAAAATTCCTGTCATCATAATTCTTTCCACCATTATTTTAAAAATGTATTTGAGATTTTTAGCTTTTATTCTTTTTGCGACAGCAATAAATACCTTTTCAATTGAACCTGTTTTGAAATCAGAGATAGTTCATTTGGACAACCATCACACCAATGAGCAGATATTTGAGATATTAGACAATATTCACCAAAAATGTCCACACATCACACATATCTATGACTTGGGACGTAAATCAGCGAATAATACGCACTTAAGAGTGATCGTATTTTCGGACAGTCCCGATGAACACGAGCCAATGGAACCCGAATTTAAGTATGTGGCCAATATGCATGGCAATGAAGTAATTGGTCGAGAACTTCTGGTAGAGCTTGCACAACAACTGTGCGATCTTTATTTGGACAATCATCCAGATGTGGTAAGGCTAATTGATTCAACAAGAATTCATTTGATGCCAACTATGAATCCAGATGGTTGGAACATGGCTGCTTTGAATGAATTTGAAAAATGGAACGCCAAACAACCAGGCAGATTTACCACTTTGGAACAAATGCTTAAAGAAGTTGGAGTCACTGACTGGCTAGCTGGCCGTACCAATTTCAATAATGTCGATTTAAATAGAAATTTTCCCGATTTGGACAAATATGAATATAAATACAATAGAAATCATAAAAACAAATTTGACCATCTATTAGCTGAGGCCTCTTTTGAAATAAACAGTAAGCATCGAGACTGTAATATGAAGCCTTATCAGAATGAAACCATTGCGGTTGCAAATTGGCTAGTTAATAATGACTTTATCCTTTCAGCTAATTTTCATGGTGGTGACTTGGTAGTTAACTACCCATATGATGACTCTACTGATCATGAAACTAAGTACTCGCCAACACCTGATGATGAGTTCTTTACTGAGATAGCTTCGTTTTATGCTAGTAATCATGCTAATATGACAGATGATACAAGAAAAAAATGTGACATGATTGGAGATGAGTTTGACAAAGGCATTACTAATGGCGCAAATTGGTATCCGGTATGCGGTGGAATGCAAGACTTTAACTATTTGGCATCAAATTGCTTCGAGTTGACCATTGAGCTTGGCTGTGACAAATTTCCGCCTGGAAAACAACTTGAGCAGTATTGGAAAGACAATAAACAAGCTCTATATGAATTTATTTGGCTATCACATATTGGAATCAAAGGATATGTCCTTGACATTTATGGTCAACCAGTAAATAATGCCAAGATAATAATTGAAAAGAAAAATAAAATGCTTGGAAATTACGAATTAATAAAACATCATATAACTACTAATGATGACGGTGAGTATTGGAGACTTTTAAGTGATGGCATTTATAGGATACAAGCTGTAGGCCCAGACATGACAAAAAGTATACATCGTAAAGTCATTGTTAAATCAGAATTACGCAATCAAGCCATGCGAATTGATTTTGTTCTTTCTGAACGATATCTCATATAAAAAAATTTTAAATTAGTATATGTTTTAGTCAATTATTATTTATATATGTGAATTTCAAAACTCGGTTTTTTACCAAAATAAAATTTTCGTATTTTTCTATTTGTCATATTTTTGTTTTTAATGAGCTCAATTTCTTTTTGTAAAAATTTTATCTATGGAATTAATCTATGAAAAAAAAAAAGAAAAATTGTTAGAAAATTACATAGAAAATGTTGCATAGAAATTAAACCAACGAAAAGACTCTGCGACAATAATTAACTAGAAATTTTCTTTTTTCATATTGTTACTTTATTCAATTTGAAAATTAATGAATGAATTTGATTCTCCGATTCGGCTTAGAAACTGAGCCGTACCCAGATTACTTCCTCAAACAAATTCTAATAAAGACAATGTAGATGGTTCGTCGACTCATCAAACTTCTCAAAGCACTATTTCATTTATATTTCATTCCTCATATTTTTCTTTAAATTCAAAAGTTAGTTTAGTAGATTACTCTGATAATTCAGACGATAGTGATACATTTAAACATATAGAACAACACGGTAGTTTGAGTGATGAAAATATTGACAAATATGAACAAATTGCTGATGTTTTTGTTGACTGATAATCATGATTTTGAAGTCTATAATATATTTGTGGGAGAAAGTTGTGAACAATGGCTTTAGGAAAGTGTTTCGTAAAGATGAAGTCTTTAGAAAATTATTTAGTTATTTAAAAGTGATCCCATTCATACCAATAAGAGATATAATTTTTGTTTTCAATCAACTAAGAAAAGCAGCTCCGAATGATATTATTTTTTTGTATGGTTATTTTGAAAGGAATTAAATAGACTGTCTTGTAAATGAAAGTTCAAGAACGCGTTCAATATATTAAAAATTTATAAAAATAAACTATAAAAATTTTATTACTTAATATCTAATTCGCATCAAAAGTTCAAATAAATTTAAGAAGAAGTTTATAATAAATATAACTATTTTTTTTATGAGACCGAGCAATGTGTAATTTTAAACCCCAATCTCATCCAAATATTTTCCACATTCACGGCACATTTTTGCATTTTTCTATGTAAATATTCTCTTTATTTTATTTTTCAAAATTCAATCTTGATGATTCACTTTTTTAAAATGATGGTTGTGCATTAGTGATCAAAAAGTTATGCAAAATATATTGATAACATTCTGTTGGTTATATATTATAAAAAATAACGTTGATAACAAATCTGACTCATAACATTTTTGTTATCATTCCTGATAACAAAACCGGTAGGGTCCCCCTTGATAACATTTTTTGTTATCAACTGATAAAATCCGGGCAAGACTCAAAAATTCTATAAAAAGAACCAATCTCAGATAATGTCCTCTCGACAATTCTGCGGTTTGTTTGATTTATTTTGAAAAAAAAAACATTAGAGAATGGATAAGTGATCAAAATAGTGCCTTAAAAAACTCTATTTTTGAAGAAGTTGACAAATAGGAATAATACTGAATAATTTTTTATTTACGATCATAGAGAAACTACAGACAAATTTTGAAAAGTTTAGATTTTATCTAATTATAAAAATAATTTTTAAAGTTACTTTTGCTTAATTTTAATGCTTTGATATTAATTTTATACTGAATGCAAAGAGCTAGGATTGTTAATAACTCTTTGAAACATATTTTATAGCAATAATTTTTCTAATTACAATTTCCGATTAGGTCAAGTCTTTATTTTCGGCAAATATTTTTTATAAATTTTACATAAATTTTAAATTAATAAACAATTATTTTCTTTTTTTAAATTGAAATCATTTGACTTTAAAGGTTAAGATAAAAAAACAATTTTTTTCACGCAACAAAACCAATTTAGTCTCAAAAATCAGATCATATAATCTTTATAGAATAAAAATTATATTCTAAAAATTACATATTTTGAATATTTGGTACTTATTAAATTAATTTTTAAAGTAATTTTTAAAGTTACTTTTGCTTAATTTTAATGCTTTGATATTAATTTTATACTGAATGCAAAGAGCTAGGATTGTTAATAACTCTTTGAAACAAATTTAATTTCAATAATTTATTTAATTAAAAATGAATCGTTTAGCATTGGTTCGTTCATCGATTTTGTACAATCAAGTGCGCGCCTTTTCGTGTTCAAAACCAGCTTTGGTTTTTGCCAGAGACTTTAAACCAGGTCCTTACCCAAAAACCGAAGCTGAACGCAAAGCTGCTGCAAAAAAATATGGTCTAAAGTAACGTAGAAGCTAGCCAAAAAATTCATTGTTTTTATAAGTATAATTTTTTAGACCAGAAGATTACGAACCATATCCAGACGATGGCTTTGGATTTGGCGATTACCCAAATTTAGGCCGAATTTCAACTGACATGAAATCGAATTGGGCTGATTATGATGATCCTTATTTAAAAAGAGACTTTGGTGAACCGATTCATGTGACCCAAGATCAAATAACTGCTGACAAAATCACCCTTGGAAAAACTAGGGTTAGTTTTTCTCAAATATTGTTCTGGTTTTGCTTCGGTGGTTTTGTTTACATTGGCCTGAACCTTTTTCTATGGGACATAAAATGCTTTGTACCACTCGTAAGCAAATTAAATCCTATCATCTATTATCAAAAAATAATTAATTTTTAATTTACTCCAGGCTCCAAAACAGTATCCAAGAAATGCTGTAAATGGTGAAGAAAAACATTATAAATTTTGAATGAATTTGTTTCTGAATAATATTAAATTAGACAAAAAGCTAAATTAAAATAAAAATTTAATCAAATACTAAACAAGAATTTAATTTTTTTGAGAGTTGTGCCTCATATTGTTCTTAAAGTCAGCTATTTAATTAAATTTGTTTTAGATAAAAATGAAAAGAATAAAATCTGAAGAGATACAGCGGACTATTCAAAATCATATTAGACATCGCAATATTTGCACTCGTCGATCAGTATTGCCAGACTCCGAGAGCCACATAATTGACATGAATCTAATGGCTTTGAGTGATCTTAGTCTGATTGAATCATCCATAAATGATTATTATTCATTTTCTCTAAATTCAGCTTGGAATCCAACCGAGCTTTTCGACCAATTCGATAAATTAAAGGATTTTTTCTCAAAAGAAAAAAATCAAATTAATAAAACTCATTCCGACTTGATTATATTTGCTATTTTTGTATACATATGTATTGATATTATTCTAGTAGAAGTGAATGATTATAAAAAATTTATAAAGTAAATATAAGTTAAAATTTTGGGCTAAAAAAATTTTAAGTTAATTAATTTTAAAAGCAAAAATTGTGAAGAATTAAAAAAAAATCTAAATATTGATAAGGAACAAGAGATTTTGATTGAAAGTTTAAAAATATTTGCCGAAAATAAAGACTTGACCAAATCGGAAATTGTAAATGTAAATACAAATATTGTTATTTATATGTTTATTGGTTATGATTATCTTCTTTTAGAAATGGTTTGAAAATAAATGTAGAATTAATATTGATGAAAACGAATGGAACCATATTTTGAATTACTTGACTCGATCAAAATCAAATTTGCTCTTAAATTTGATAAATTTAAATTTTCAGGTTACTTTTGATCTAAATAATGAGTATAGTGATGAAAATATTGGCAGGCTAGAAAGTATTAAGAGGGAAAAAATGGATTTCGAACCAGAAGTACCAGAGACCTCTGGTTCAATAAGCAAGAAAAGTTTGTTTGATTGCTTCCAAAAAATTCACTCTCAACCATCACAAATTACCGGAGCTTGTTATTTTTTCACTAATGATCTTTATAACGAAATAACATCCTCATCTATCTCACCTAATATTGAATATTTGTCATTTCCTACTGAAAATTCTGTAATTAATTTACACAAATTAAACAAATCTTTTAAAATTTCGGAAAATAAATTGGGCATTCAACCAAGTCGATTGTTATGTGGTCATACAGGCAAAGTATTCAAATCAAAATTTACACACGACTCAAAGTTTTTAATTTCGTGTGGTCAAGATGGCTTTAGCTACTTGTGGAGAATAAAAGATGAGCCATCATTGTACCCAGTTTGTTCATATTCTGCTCACACATACCCAGTTTGGGACGTGGAAACCTTTTCAGTATTGAATTTATTTTCAACTTGTTCCAAAGACGGAAAAGCATGTCTTTGGTCATTTGACAGATTGTTTCCTTTGAGAGTTTACAGTGGACATCAGTCAGATGTAAATTGTGTCAAATTTCATCCCAATGGGTTGTATTTGGCAACTGGATCAAATGACAAAACAGTTAGATTATGGTCAAGTCAAACAAGTGAATTTGTTCGGTTGTTTTCAGGACACCGAAGTCGAATATTTTCACTTGCTTTCTCTCCTGACGGAAATTACTTGGCATCAGCCGGAGAAGACCAAAAAATTAAAGTTTGGGACCTCAGATCTGGAGGATTGCTCAAAGAACTCAAAGGGCACACAAATATTGTTCACGCGCTGAAATTTGACCAGAATAGTGAAGTCATTTGCAGTGGTGGCTTGGACAAAACAGTCAAATTTTGGGATCTTCATCAAAAGGGTCTTTGTCTTGACCCTGGCAAACTTATGGCAAAAAGTCCGACCACTTCTAACGAGCTAATAAAGTCTTTTAGTTTCAATTTTAGTGTCTATTCTATTGAGACAGATGTACAAAATGTTTTCTATGTCAGTGGTGCTCGTAAGCCAGAGATTGATAGACCAGATAAAAATGGTTGTAAAAATCTAATTGAAGATAAAAAGATAAATCAAACAAAAACAACACCTGATCCGAAATCAAACTCACAAGAAAAAAACAGTATGGTTATGAGCACTAGACAACGGTCAGGTGTGACGCCAAATCGACCAAGAGTGGCAAATTTAAGCTATGATCTGAACAATGATGATCTTTACGAAGTTTAATTATTTTAAATGATAAAAATTATTCTAGTTTCGTTTTTGTTTATTATTTGGGTAATTAAAATATCTAAATATAGATAAAAAAGGACAAAAAAAATATATCTTTTTATTTAAAATAAATTAAAGATCCTTTTCGAATTCGAACTCACTGTCATTTAGTTGTTTTTCTTTTTCCAATTTTTCCAATAAAGCTTTTAAGTGTTTTATTTTATTCATGTCTACATTGGGATCCAGACCGACTTTTTCCAATTTTTTGCGAATTATTTTCTCAGCTAGCTTTTGCTGTTTAAGTCGCTTTCGTTTTTCTTTTTCACGAGCAATTTCATCAGCATCGCGGATAGTTACTTTACAACAAACAGATAGAACTATGGCTGCTATTATACAAAAAACGACTAGGCATGCAAATGAGATATAAAATGTTCTTTCATCGAATATGTCCGTAAAAAAGGGAATTTTCTCTTCGAAATGTTGGATTATTTTGCGCTGAGCTTCAAGGCGCCTTTTTTGCCGAGTGGTAATCATTTTAGATCAAATTATGGTATATTATTAACTTTTTAACAAAAAATTATAAATATCGATAATTTTTTTTGTAAAGCTTGAATCAATTTTTTTTCTGCATTTTATTTTAATAAATTATACTCAGAAATATGATCCTGATTTAGGAATTATAATTAAAATTACTGCTTTCCTTTTGTGGCGAAAGTTCTCTATATTAAGCATAAATTTAACCTATCAAGTTTAAACTTTATTTTTGTTTACTAAAATACTATCATCGAAAATAATGATTAGAAATTTTAGAATTTAAAAAAAATTTAATACACATAAAAATTAAAATAAATACATTAATTGCTTATAATAATAAGCCAATTATTAAAATAAAAAAAAATAGTTAATAGACATGCAAAGAAAAGAATAAAAATATTTTAGAATTTAAAAGAAATTAAATGCACCTTATTAATAAAAAAAAAAAGAAAAATTTTTATCAATTTATATATTTAAAACTAGAAGAATCGACAAAATTCGGTCTTTTTTTTAAAACTGTAAATAAAATTTCTCTAAATAAAGGAAGTGAGTAAAAAATCATATATTTATAAAATCGAACAGATAATTAAAAGAAATGTTTATCCCTTAATTGTTTATAGGCCTTTAAAATTTCCAAGAGTAGTCAAAATGACTTGTCAAGCGTTTCTGCTGTTAAAAAATGTGTCTTCTATTTATAAACTATAAAATATAATCAGTTTTCAAATTTATATTTTTACAAGTTTTTTAAATAAATTAGCATTAGATAACCGTATCAAATTGTTTAAAAGAATGAACATTTGCTTCTTATGTGGGAGCTGGACATTGCTCTTTTGTTGGATTAAATTTGAATTATAAATTTAAAAAATAATTTTTTTAGAAAAATAAGCATTAGCTATTAAGTCGGGATTTTTTATTATTAAATAAAAAAATTTGCACAGTGATCCTCCTTGATATTTGTTTATCGACAAAAAATACTCTTGACACTAAGCCATCTTGATCTAATACAAGCTATATTTTAAATTGGTCCATTAAATCTCAAAAATATCATTTAATTAATTAGGGATTAATTCTAATTGAGCTTTTATTTAACAAAATATGTTATAGAAATAAAAGTAAATATCAAAAATAAGCTTTTCAATTGTAACCATTTATTTAATAATTTCATATTAGTCTCTAAATTCTTTTGATTTCTCCAAATTAAGACAAAATAAATTCAACAATTCTTTTGAAAATAATTTCAATACAATTATTCTCAATCTAAGACATTGTGACATTGTTGGATATTTCTAATACGAAAAAAAACTTAGCTTTATTTTATTAAGGACCAAAAAATGAGACTAGTTATTTTAGATGATTATGATGGAGTGAGCGTATGGGCGGCGCGATATATCAAGCGAAGAATCCTAGAATTCGCACCATCAGCCAGCAAATACTTTGTATTAGGCTTACCTACAGGCGGCACTCCTCTAGGAACTTACAGGAAATTGATTGAATTTTATAAGAAAGGCGAACTTTCATTCAAATATGTAAAGACTTTTAATATGGACGAGTATGTTTGTTTGCCAAGAGACCATCCAGAATCATATCATTCATTTATGTTTGAAAATTTTTTCAAACATATTGATATTGATCCAAACAATGTGCACATATTGGACGGAAATGCGACCGACTTGCAAAAAGAGTGTGATCAATTTGAAGAAAAGATAAAAGAAGCTGGTGGTATAGAACTTTTTGTTGGAGGAATAGGACCAGATGGTCATATTGCATTCAACGAGCCTGGATCTAGTTTGGTCTCGCGCACTCGTATCAAAACTCTGGCACACGACACTATCCTGGCTAATGCTAGGTTTTTCGGCAATGATATATCTAAAGTGCCTACAAACGCTCTAACTGTCGGAGTTGGTACTGTTATGGATGCCAGAGAAGTAATGATTCTCATTACTGGTGCTGCCAAGGCTTTGGCGTTGCACATGGCAATTGAAGAGGGCGTGAACCATATGTGGACTGTGAGCGCTTTTCAGCAACACCCAAGGACCGTATTTGTATGTGACGAAGAGGCTACTTTGGAACTAAAAGTAAAAACTGTCAAATATTTCAAGAGTCTCATGTACGTTCACAACAAACTAGTTGAAAACTACTAATTTAACTACCTAAATAAATTTTTTATAACACATTTTCTAGATATTTTATAAAATTAAATCTAATAAAATTATTTGTATTTTATCTTATGTTTATTTTAAATAATTGATAAATGGTTCATTTTTTTTTAAATGTAATTTTATTTTAAAGCTTAAGATCCATAGGTAAAATAAGCTAAAAATTTTTGAAACACAGTTGGATTGTAATCTAAATTTCTCAAAGCCATACGCTGAATGTTTTTTTGTGTCGGATAAGGCAAATTGTCCACAGTCGGCCTATTCATGTAGAGCTCATTTTGACTATCTTCATCATAGAAAACAATATTTTTTACTCCTTTATTATCTTTCAAATTTAGTGTATTTAATTGAAAAGTGGCAAAATTAAAACGTTGATTTGTTACTGATACTCCATTGACAACTAAGGGTTTTTGAAGCAACCCATCTTGGTTAACTGGTAATTTCATTACATGAGCCTGAGCAAATGCTGTTCCAAAAAGAACCATTATTAGCCTAGAGACGTCTTGTTCATTTGTAAAATCATCATCGTTGATATTAATTATTGTTTGGACACTTTTACCATTCAAATCAGATCGATTATCGATCAGACAGGGTTTATTCAAATTGTAGATATTCTGATCCTTGAGATCAATTGTAGGAAATATTGGATACATATCAATGAATTTGTAATCTTTTGTTTTTTCCAAGTTCTGATCAAAAGCTACTTGAGGAAGACTACTTTTACTCATTACACAAAAATCTAAATTAGTCTTGATTGAAATCAAATCACCGCCACGGTTAACTATGGTTTCAAGATCACAATTTTCTAAGACCTCTCTAGTTAATAGGGAAGTTGGATTTTTTTTAAATAAATTAGCGTTAGATAACCGTATCAAATTGTTCAATAGAATGAACATTTGCTTCTTATGTGGAGTTCCATATTGTTTTCCAATAACAAATTTTGGATCGTTTGGTATTTTTAGAGCTGGACATGGCTCTTTTGTTGGATTAAAGGCCAAAGATTGTTTTAGATAATTTTTAACGAGTTCGTCCTTAAAATTTAAATTATAAATTTAAAAAATAATTTCTTCTTAGATATTTAGTTATTCACTTGGGACGAAAGGTCAAAACCTTTGGTTGAATCTTTAATTATTGGTGGTATACTTTTTACAAGTTGAGTCTTTGTCAAAAGACAGGCTTGATCAATACCAGCATGGAATCTAGTGCTATTATCAAACATTTTAATCGGAGTTTCATGATAATTCTCGTTATCTTTGATAGTTAATTGAGGAAAGAAAGACTCTAGTAAAGGATGTCGTCTTTCTGGTATCCATTTTGGGAGTTCGACTTTAGGAATTGTCTCTGGGTGTAAAGGATCGATTATTTTTTTATTTGCAAGACTTTTTGGAATTTTAAGTTGTGGTTCCATCATGTGACCATGGACCTGATAACGCCATTTCCATTGTCGACCATATGGTTTAGAGTAGAATTTAAGTTTTCCAGCTATTTGAATTTTGGTCACCATTTCAAATAAAAACAACAATTAATTTGAACAGTTTAATTAATAATTTTTGAAATATATCGCGTTTTGTTCTAAACTTTTGTTAGTTTTTTTTATTTTGTCTTTATATTTTATAGTTAAATGGATTATTATCAATTATTATTTGAACATGAAAGAAGACACTGATAAAAAGCAATAGACTTTTATTTTCTTGTTAAAAAAGATGTTAATTATTTTCCTTAAGAATTTTAAAAAATACATATGAAAATAGCTATTAAAAATTAATTAGTTAAAAAGTTAAAGACTTGTTAAACACTTTGTAAGAGTAAATTTTGCTAAAAAAATATTAAATAGCTAAGATAATACCAAATTAGCTCTTCAGGGTTGGAATTTGAGGAATATCTAATTTAAAAGTCAATTGATTTCTAGAGAATTTTTAAAATATCACTTAAAACGATTCTTAAAAAAAGACTTTATTAAACAAATGTTAAGTTAGACATGTTTTTTATATAAAAAAAAATTTAAATAAGTGATACTCAGTTTAAAAACCAAGTAAAAAAAATATAAAATAAATCCATCTATAATGGCCGAAAAGCACCAAGACAAGAAGAAAAAAGAAACCATATTAGATTTGGGAAAATATTTGGACAAAAAAATTAGAGTAAAATTTAGCGGCGGTAGAGAAGTAAGTGGTGTATTAAAAGGTTTTGATCCTTTATTGAACATTGTACTTGATTCAACCATTGAATATATGAGAGATATGGATGATCCGTACAAGATGACCAACGAAACAAGAGTCTTAGGTTTAGTTGTTTGTCGTGGAACTAGTGTTATTTTAATATCTCCTCAGGACGGAATGGAAGAAATTCAAAATCCATTCGCCAATGCATAAAGATAATTCCAAAAAATCTTCTTTTTGTTCTAATTTCGTAATAAATTGTCAATTTTGATTAAAAAATTCTTTATAAATTCAGCTAATAACTCAGCTGTTAATTTTATATTAAGTTTTGAATTTAAATTTTATTTGTTTAGAATGACAGATACTGATATTCCAAAGCATTCTGTACATACATTGGTATTTCGTTCACTTAAGCGAACCCATGACATGTTTTTGGCGGACTTTAATAATCCTGTTGAAATTGATGAGAAAAGCATTGAATTAAGGAAAAGCATTAAAGCCAAAGATGATTACGGTCTAGTTTTGAATATGCCAAAGGAAGATCGTCAGAGAAAAACAAAACAGATAAATGAAGAAACAACAGCTAGCAACGAGCCTGAAGAACAAAATCAAGAAACTCTTGAAGAAATAGAAGTTGAATCTGAACCAAGATCAGTGCCTGTTTTCCCATCATCTCGCCCTACTGAGCACAAGTCAGACTCAAAAGCCCTTAGTCTTTTTGCTTCAAATCAAACAGCGATGGCACATCGTCGAAATACAATTTCAATGCCAAAGCCTCAGTGGCACGCTCCATGGAAACTCTACAGAGTCATTAGTGGTCACATGGGCTGGGTTAGATGCATTGATATTGATCCAAGTAATGAATGGTTCGTAACTGGAGGCTCAGACAGAATTATCAAAATTTGGGACTTGGCTTCAGGTAATCTAAAGCTTTCACTAACTGGTCATGTGAGCACAGTTCGTGGTGTATGTGTAAGTAATAGACATCCATATTTGTTCTCATGTGGTGAAGATAAACAGGTAAAATGTTGGGATTTAGAATGCAATAAAGTCATTAGACACTATCATGGACACTTAAGTTCTTGTTATGCTTTGGCTTTGCATCCTACGCTAGATATTTTGGTAAGTGCTGGTAGAGATAATGTGGCAAGAATGTGGGACATGAGAACAAAAGTTCAAATACATTCACTGGAGGGTCATACAAATACAGTGGCTTCTGTAAAATGTCAAGATATAGATCCTCAAATAATAACTGGCAGTCATGACTCAACAATTAGATGCTGGGACATAATAGCCGGAAAGACAATGTGCACTTTAACTAATCATAAGAAAAGTGTTCGAGCAATTACTTTGCATCCTAAGCTAATGAGTATGGCATCAGCATCCCCTGACAATATAAAAGAATGGAAATTGCCTAATGCTGAATTTATTCAAAATTTGAGTGGACACAATGCGGTTGTTAATGCCTTAGCTAGTAATTCGGACAATGTCTTAGTTTCTGCAGCTGATAATGGAAGCATGTATATGTGGGATTGGATGACTGGTTATAATTTTCAAAAGATCCAGACAATTCCGCAGCCTGGTTCGATCGATTCTGAGACTGGAATTTTTTCTCTAGCTTTTGATCATTCCGGTAGTCGTTTGCTCACTGGAGAAGCAGATAAAACTATAAAAATCTATAAAGAAGACGAGACAGCGGTAATTTTAATAAAAAAATTTTTTTTTTAATTCTTTTTAAATTTATATTTAAATCCAAAGACTGAGGAAACTCATCCAATCAACTGGAAGCCGGATCTACTAAAAAGAAAAAGATTCTAAAAATCAAAAAATTAATTGTTTTGTAAATAAAGATAATAATTTTTTTCTAAATAAATTTATTTTAATTTCATTTTAATTTCCATTGTTAGAAAATCACGTAGATTTACGTCTTCAATTTTTTGAACTTCGACTAATGCATCGTTTAAAGCCTTTTCTTTTTTCTCACCTTGAGACTCATAATATTTGACTAATTCTTCAGCATATTGAATCCAAATACAATTATTGCACCCTGATCCGCAACACATGAGCGGAATTTGTGGTGGAGGTTTTAAATTTGATTTTTCTTTGCCGCTTAAAATTTTAAAACTAGTTCGAAAGTGCCGGCAAATTAATTTTCCTGTTGAATAATTAATGAATTTTGTTAACATAACAACATCTAATAATCTTAAACAAATAAAAAGAGCACCATTTAGAATATTGATGATTATAATTTAAACTGAAGTCTTAATAAAATTTAATTTTTTTTTTTCTATTAGAATTAAACCCTGCAATGTAAAATCTATTTGTTTTAAATTAACATCATCCCACAACAAAAAGGATTTATTAAATACATATAAATCGCTTTTAATTTAAGTTCATAAAAAAATAATGTCATTAATCTTATTAAAATTTTTCTAAATTTCTATTGTTAAGATTATTGAAATCTAATTTTCTCAAAAAATTCAACTCTTAAATTTTTAATTTTGCAAATTAATTTCTTATTTTGAAAATTAAATTCTAAATCCAAGTTATTAATTTAGTTTAAACTTATAAAAATTAGAATATTAAATTGATCTGAAATTCCATATGTAAATAACTCATGGAATATGTCACAAAAATATCTAAGACTTTGAAAGGTATGAAATGCGACTGCTGAAGAAGGACCCAACCAAACTATAGTCGCTTTATCTATGTCAGAACAGCGATATTTAGCGGCTTTAGTATGAGAAACACGGGGACTTTTAATAAGAGCTTGCTTTCTTTCCAAATTGAGAAATGAATTTACAAGTGCAGTGACAGTCAGACATGTTTTTTTTTAAACAGAGTGGTCTCACAATGAAACAAATTGCCTGATAGTGTTTTAAAATCCATATCCACTGGTCTTCAAAGCCGCGCTGGACAAATTCAATGGATATGGCTGCATCAGCTCCACACTGCCAAAAAGCAGTAATGGGCTCAGACATTCTTGTTAGAATTTAGCAGCAAGAACTAGCTAACTAAGTACTAATTTTCAATATAGATTATTCATTATTTATAATTTTAATCAAATAGATTTAAAATGAGTTAATTATTTATTTTTTTATATACCAAGTTTTCATAGAGTAAGATACAACTGATAAAACCTTTATGATCTAAGCCTTAGCGTAATATGATTTCGTTTGGTTTTTATCTTAATTTAAATCCGAATTTAAATAGGTCGTATTATATATAACAAGTTTAAAAATAAAAGTAGTCTTTGTTTTAGCTTGTAAGGAATATTTACGTTCTTAAGCGTAAATTAAATTATTTATATTTATCTAATTATTTTCTAATTCTGGCTTATTTAAACAAAAGTTATTTAAGTTGATTAAAAAAATTATTTTATTTTTAAAATTTGTTATTTCCTAGACTTAAAAATACCACAAATGTCTTTATTTATATAGACTGAGTCTGTATATTAGACAGTGTTAAATTAGAAGATGAGTCAGCTGTAGAGTTAACTGATAACTCTATGTTTTTTTTTATCTTTTCCTCGATAAATTTATTTCGCTGCCTTTCCATTTGTTTATGTTTTTTTTCAGCCTTTTTATCTTTTTTATTTTTGCATTTAGCTTTCGATTCAAAATTATTGGACAAAAAATAATTTATAGCCAGCTCAACATCCCAGTCGAACTCGACCAATTTTTGCCTAATGATTTCCTGGTCATTCGAACTAACAATTCTCATTACTTGCTCTATTTTGTCATTTAACTCATCGGAATCATTCAAATTCCAATCTTGAAAATTATCGACAAAAGAATTGGTATTTTTTGTATTTGAATTGAAAAATATGTTTGTCGGCATTTTAGATTTGTCTCCAATAGGTCTAATGCTTGAATAATGCTCCCCATTATGATATGACAAATGAAGTTCCCTGACTGAACGATTTACAAGCGTGTTTACTCCACTAATAGTCCATATTGGCAAACCAATCTGATGGATATTTACATTTAATTGGTTTAGTCGAGCAAACGCAACGAGACATAAGTTATCGGCATATGTTCCAGGCTGTTCCATGTTTTTAAGGTACTGTTCAAATGAATCTAGTTTGCTCGGCTTTTTGGCTTCACCTTCTTCTTCGATGAGAGCAGCAATGAAAGGTTCGAATTCTACTCGATTTTGGCGGATGTATTGGCAAACTTGTTTTCTGTAGATCAGATGCTGAGATTCATTGCCTTCCATTTGATCCGAAAGAGCTCGGAAACAGCAATTACCATCACCGGTTATGTCTCTGATCTCTAAGTTTAATTTTTCGAGCTGTTTCGAAAATGACTCGAAATTTTCGTCATCGTTCAGGTAACTTGACGATTTGTTTTTTTTTTTTGATTTTTGATTTTTGGTCATTGTTGAATTTTAAGAATATAAAAAAATATTTTCATATTTAGATTTTGATTAAAAGCTTTATTTCACAATAAAAAAAAATAAAAATAATTTTCTTAATCAAAATAATTTATGAATATTTTATTGCGATTTGAATATAATTTTAGAAAATTTTGAAACTATACGCTCTGCAATTGATTAACGAAGATTTGATGAGTAAAAGAGCCAATATTTTAAAACTTTTAAATAATGAATTACATAATTTTCAGAAACGCTGTTTATAAACCAATTGTTTGATACCTGTATTATAAAAATAATTATATTGTGTGATTTAAATTTAAATTAAAAAATTTTTTCTATTTTCTATTATTGAAAAGGTTTAATTAACCTCTAAATTAAATATATAATAATTTGGATATACCTAGTAGGATTCAATATTTATCGAGATGTTTAAAATAAATATAAGGTCTAGGTATTTTTGAATTATTTTGCAGATACTTAAAAATTTAATATAATTGAACAAATTTTATTTTTTAAATTTATATATATATTGTAAAACTGATTTCTGTTAAGAAACATCATTAGAAAATTGTTTTTAATTAAAACTCAAAATAAAGTAAATATTTTAACTAAATGTTTCAATTATTTTAATGAATGTTGAAAAATCTGAGAAATAAATTCCAGCCCACTAATTTAAGATAATTAAAATGAATTAGCTTTTTATAATTTAAAACAGAAATTCGCTTTAGATATCCTTCAAATGTTTAAAGTGTAGGAATATCCTAATATGGTAAATTTCTTGCTCAAATTGTTCACTTGTCTTTCTTTTAATCTTTCAAGTTTTATTTTATGGTCTCTAAACTACCAAAGATTCATTTTGAAGTCTCAAAAATATGACATAAATTTTAATTATAAAAATTTTATTTAATATTCCATAACCTTTATTGGCTTAAGAGTTTTGTTTGATATTGATACAAAGATCTTGTTCTTTTTCTGTATCTTTCATTGATGTTTTATACATTTTTTAGTTAATCGAAGAGTCGGTTAAGTTGGTATAATTTTGCTTAGCTTTGATTATTTTAAATTATTAAGGGTTTTGTGAAGTTCAGTACAAAAGAACAGAACAAAGTGTAAATAACTTTTTTTCTAAAAGTTTAAAATTAATTCTGTGAATGCAGAATGGTGCAACATTCAAAGTTGCATCAACTGTAAAAGTATGCTAATGATGTGCAAAATCTCTGCAAAATGCACTACACTCGATTATATTGTAATTTAATTTCTGCTGAACTCTGCAAAATTAGCAGAAATATATATTTGATGCAACTTTGAATGTTGCACCATTCTGCATTTACAGAATTAGGTTAAAACCTTTAGAAAAAAAGTTATTCAATTTTTTTACACTTTTTTCTGTTCTTTTTGCCATTTTGTACTGAATTTCACAAAACCATTAAGTAATTAAAAGAATTTATCTCATATTAAATTATAATTAATAATTAAATTTATACAAAAATTATAACAGGTGTTCAAAAAAATTTTCAAAAGTTTGATCATTAAAAAATATATGTTTAAATTAGCTAAATTTTGCCAAATTTTTTACATTTAATAAAAAGTCTTTTAAAAAATTATTAAAATCTAGTTGTTCCAAGTTTAACAATGTAAATACAAATTATATAAAAAAACATTCCTTATTTTTGTCTTTTTTTTAAATTAATCTAAATTGTGTAATTAAAATTGCTAACAAGAGCGCTGAAAAGAAGGCTATGCCATTCGGAGCTGCCCTGGAAATTCCCCTTTTCTAAATTTTTTGTTAAATAGATAAAAATAGTTGTTACTAGTTTTAGATGTTTCATTTAATTCCTTTTAAAGGATCTTAAATCTATTTAGAAGTGAAAGGTGCTAATGTTGAAGTTTTTTTTTGTAATGCGGAGAAAATAAAAAAAAATATATATAGAAAACATTCTTTTTAAAAGCTTGATCATATGTTATTTAAATCTTAAAATCTTAAATTATCTTTCATTTCAATTTTACATAAAGAATATTGATACCGTGTATTTTTAAAAAAATTCCAAAAGTCAGATTTTAGAACTTTTTTTTAACAAATTCAAATTTAACACAATTATACTTGATATAAATAAAAAATTATCATACTGTTAAGCTTTAAGACCGATTGATCGTCAATTTAAAAAATGTTCAAGCAAAATATTATTAATTATTCAAATGTCAACTGCTATTAATTTCACTATAAAATATTTTATGAAAATTTAATCCTAAATTTGGTGATTTGGATTTAAAAAGAAATGATTATAGCAACTATTATCAGTTTAATAGCTGTTGTTTCATCATATGAATACGACAATAATGGTTATGTAATTTTTTGCCTATGTATGGGTCGCTTTGGCAATCAAGCTGATCATTTTTTAGGCTCGATGTCTTTTGCTAAAAATCTAAATCGAACCTTGGTTGTACCACCTTTTAGAACTTATAAGAATATTCCTTTTAATGAATGGTTTAAAATAGAGGAACTAGAAAAATATCACAGGATTATATCAGCTGAAGATTTTATGAAATATATCGCCCCAAAATATTGGACAGAAAAAGACCGAACTGGCTTCTGCTGGTCATTCGAACCAAATAAAGAATGCAAAATAAAAGAAGGTAATCCAATGGAAAATTTTTGGTCCGAGTTAGGTGTTGATAAATTTCCAAAGAGTATGAATTTTATTCTTAATTTTGATGAATATGCACGATGGAAAACTCAATTTCCCGCATCTAAATATCCAGTTTTGGCTTTTAGAGGGGCACCTGCGTCGTATCCAGTCAAAAAAGAAGACCGAATGAATCAAAAATATCTAGTTTGGTCAAAAAAAATTGATGATGAAAGCCAAGATTTAATTAAAAAGTACTTTAACGACGAAAAATTTATAGGAATTCACTTAAGAAATGGAATAGATTGGTTAAACGCGTGCCAAAATGTTGATCAGTATGAAACTTATATGTCATCTCCTCAATGCCTTGACGGAACGAACATAAAATTAAACAAAAACTTGTGTTTTCCAAGTAGTGAATTAGTATTGGAAAAACTAGATGAAGTATTAATCAAAAAATTTGATCGAAATATCAGTAATATATATATAGCAACAGACAAAAATCCAATGATAAAAGAAATTAAAAACTACTTTGCCAAAAAGAATTTGCAGTTAAATTTGATTCATCATGATCCTTGGTTACCAGTTGTTGATTTGGCTATATTAACAAAAAGTGAATATTTTGTAGGAAATTGTGTTTCTTCATTTACCGCTTTTGTTGTTAGAGATAGAATCGTAAAATCCAAAGGGTCTGAATTCTGGGGCTTTAATTAAAACTCCTAGAATTAAAATAAAATATTTTTATAATTAAGTTAATTTTATTGTTAGTTAAAAGATTTTGTTTTTCAAAATAAATACTATCCATTCAGATATTTTTTTATTAAAAAATTAATTGTAATTTACTAATTGAGATTTAAATGATCTATACTAAATGAAAATGCTTAATCTAACAACACTATCAACAAGGAGGAAACGAGTTGAATAGCTAATCAATTTAGGAACTTAATTTCTGAATTAACTTGATTTATGGGAAGTAAAACTCCATATACATGAATTAATCGATAAAGAATAAGTATGTGAGTTATTGTAAAACTGAGCGAGTTTTAAAATGGTTCTACTGGAGAAATCTTGTTCAAATTAAAAAAATTTGTGTATGAGGTTAGGAGGAGACGCAGGAACTGCATTTTTTTATTTAATGTTTAATGAATTTGTTGGCACATAATAAAAAAATTTTTTAACAATTTCAAATTTTTAAGAAGTTTTTAAAAAACAAAACAAAAAAATATATCGTGCAATATTGTCAAGAATTCATGTTAGGAAAAGACTTAAAGCTTTAATTTCAAAAAACTATTTATCATACCATCCAACAATTCGAAAAGAGTAATTATAAAAGAGTCCACATTTAAAAACTAATTATCGTATTTCCTCAGATACAAGTGTTGAAAAAAAATTGAAAAATAAATTATTTTATTTATTTAAAAATGTTTATTTGTTGAATTTTATAAAAATTAGAGTGCAAAGGAAAAAAATTAAAAGACTTATTTGAAAAAATTTTTTGTTCTCTTCAATTTAATATATCATACTTGGTATTAAAATATAATTATCTTTAAAAAATCTTTAATCAAAAAGCTTCCTCTAAAAATTATAATATAACAGTCGGTTCAAAAGTCTAGAAATTCGGGCAATCCAAAAATTTTAAAAATTATTAATACTTTTTTTCACATTTTTATGATTAATTTTTAAAATTCGGTTAATTTTGAGTAAATTATGCTTTTAAACTGCTTAATTTGAAAACTCTCCAATTCCTTATTCGCTCACATTAGCAAAAAAATCTTTAATCTGGCAAATAATGGGTAACCAAAAATTCTTGTCTTTAATATAAGAAAAAAAGAGGGGAATATTTCTTGTTTATTTTTAATGAAAAATTTCGAATAAAATAAAACTTTATTTGTAAATGTATTACCGTAAACTCGGTTCTTCAAAATTTACAAAATCGATTTTTAAATATAGTAAAATACTTTCCTTTGAGAACATGAATCTCGACGATCCACCAAAAGTTGAATATGAACACTATTACAACCATAACTGATCACCTATTTAATAAATTCGTAATCAGAAGCCAATCTCATGCTCAAAAGTGATTCTCGGGGTTCTCTACAAACTATTAATCTTACAAAAAATAATAATAAATGTATATTTTTTAATAAAATTGGATTTATGACTAAATATTAATTTTGTTGTTAGATATATGTATATATGTATATAGTTGAATTCTTGTAATGCTAAATGAATAAATAAGTGCTAATTAAAATTTTGTTTTGACTGTGGGATTTTTTTAAAAAACAATTCAGATAAAAAAATCGAAAATCAATCAGCATTTAAAAGTATCAATTCTAAAAAACTAGCTTGCCTTAAGACTTATATTGGAAAATTGAAAATAATTAATCTTGAAAATTCGAAAATCCTGGCTGGAAAAGAATACTTTACCAAAATAACTCATCCACCACCACTATTTAAACATTGTTGATTTACATTTAATTTTTTAAGATTTAGAATTAAAAAAAATAAACTTCTTATTTTATACTAGGGCTAAAAAAGTAAAAATTGAATTAATTTAAAAAAAATAATTTAGCCCAAATTCGAAATTAAAAGCTATTCGATTTTTTACTTTTTTTTTTAATTTTTAAACTTTAGTTAAATATTTTTAAAAAAATTGTAAAAAAAAATTTAAATAAATAAAAATTACAGGTAGTTAAATTTGTTTTTATCGAAAAGTTAGAACAAATATCAAATAAAAAATATTCAAATTAAGGAATCGAATTTTATTCTCTTCACAAAACTATTTTTTACTAACTAAAATTATATTAAAATAATTGACACTACTAAAAACTTAATTTCCAAAATTTTAAACATAAAAAAATAGATAATTTCAAATAAATAAGCTAATCAACTTAATCAAATATTATTTAGGATGAATGAATGGAAAACGGAAGAAATATTTTTATTACTTTTTTATAATTTGTTGAAAAGCTGTGCACAAACGTCCACATTTATCGAATAGATAATTGACCATCAGCTCCAATTTTGAACATTTTCTATTTCAAATTCTAAAATCAACACTAAAAATTATTAATTGACTGCTTTTTTAATATTTCCAAAATGCATAAATTTGAACAATTGTTTATCTTTCTTACAATAAACTTTGAATCCGGTCAATTTTAATATTTTTCGAACCAATATTGTATTGATTTAAAAATTTCTAATATCTTTCTATTTTTTAATAAGATAGTTTGGGCGGGTCCGGGCACTTCGGAATGGTGCTTAGACCTCCCTTTAAGTTCCATGTATGAGAATATGAGAGTGAAACAAATTAGCAGAAAAGTCTCAAAATTTATTAAATAATTTTAAAAAAATAAAATTTTTACTTTGGACCGTATTTCATCAAATATAAATTTTCCACTTGAAGAAATGAGATGTCAAAATGTTGGCTTCTCTTTTTCAAAATTTTTTCATATTTTCTAATTAAAATTAATAATATTTTTTTGTCAAATATATAAATTTACTATGATTATTTATAAAGTTTAAATGGGCATCAACACTATTCAAATTTTTATTGTTATTAGGTCGCTCACTTTTTATTTTTTTTATTTAAGCTTGTTTATCAGTATTTTGAACTATAGTCACAGTAATTTTAAATGGTCAGCAAAAAAAATAATAAATAGCCAAACTGACCAAGCGGTGGTTTTGAGTCCGTCTCATTCGACGGCTAAATGTGTCCCATTCGAGCATTTAGAGCTTGTTTCTTAATCTAAATTACTCAAAGTAGATTAAGTCCTTAAAGTCCTTGCTATAAAAGCCTGGAAGAATCTAATTACTCAGTCTAAACTTTATTATTATGACTTTTCACAACAGTCTATCAATTTAAAAAAAATAAAAATCAAGAATTTATTAGACAATTTTATTAGTCATTTTAAAATTTTTTATTTTGATAAGCAATGAAGTATAGTGACGAAATGATCATTTGAAGTGTTTAATAAGAAAATAGCTCGGATTTAAGAGGTAAACAGATCCAAAGATGCTACTCATATCATTCTAGCTTTATTTAAACGCATCTATTTTGTAACTACTCGAACACAAATAAGGTAAATATGTGTTTAGCAATTCAAGTTAGTCAAATAGAAATAATCTAAGAATCTTAGAGAGTCATTTTTAAATTTTAGATTTTGAATAGTCAAACGAGTTGTTGGGACTAGAGAGCGCTTTGTGCTCACTATAATTTTTGGTCAAAGGAAGTGAGATAAGGCTGTGAGAATAGAAAAATGTTGTTCGATTTGATCTGAGCTAAATCAAGATAGCTTAGAGACCAGTTGACAAAATTTACATTTGATCGTATGCACACTGATTGGATATTAATTAAGCTTAATCAAGTTCATTTACTAATTTTGGACCAATAAAATATTTTTTTATTTTATTCGATTTATATGGATTCTGTAAATTTGCTCATCCTGAATTTTACGAATCTCAAATTTTCTAAAAAATAAAAACCTTTCTTTTTTTATAAACCTTTTTATTTGAACTTTTTTTTTTAGACAAGTTGTACAAGTGACACAAAAACGATGGAAACTTCAGCAATTAATTGTTTGCTAAAACCAATTCCTGTAATGTTTAGTCAAACGTTTGCTTATCATAACCAATTTGTTACGTCGGCTGGTAGCGACATAAATCTGCACGCCCAGGTTTACTTGCTGTACGAGGTACCTGTCGCGCTGCTCGCGCGACGATTCATCAACTCCAAGGCCGATCACATCCAAATCATGGTGAGAAATGGCAATTTTTTTTAAATTTTTTTCCATCCGTTTTAAGTAAAAGTAGAGACTCATTGATTCCCAATGGTATAAGATTTAAACAAAGTTAATTTGCTTAAATAAAAAAAAAAAATTTTATATAAATATATAAACATATTAAAATGATCAGTATAATATTTTCTTAAAATAAATTTTAAGTTAAATTATATTCATTATTTATTAATAAGGTAAATTAGAGACACATTTATTTCCAATGGTAGAAGTTTTTAAACTAAGTTAATTTTACTCTTATTTGATTAAAAGAATTAATTGTTTAAATTGTAAAAATAAAAATTTAATTTATATTTTTATATGTTAAGTATTTTTAAAATAATGTTAAAATGATCAGTATAATATTTTTTTAATTAATTAAATGCGTCTAAAAAATAATTTGAAATTAAATTTTAAGTTAAAATATATTTTAAATTTATGGCTAAGGTAAAATTGAGGCACTTGGTTCCCAAAGGTACAAGTTTTAAACACATTTAAATTGAATTTCATCCGATTAAATTAAAAAAATTAATTATTTAAATTTTAAAAAATGTATATTAAATTAAATAAGATAAAATTTTATTCAATTAGTTAATTAAAGTCAATTAAGCGGTCTATTTGAGAGCATTAGGGTAATGTTTGTTTAAGATTAAGTAATATTTGAGCGTTTTGTTCGCTCAATGGTCCGATTAGTGCACTCAGCAATGAAAACAACTCAGTGCTCTCGGGTCATTAACAAAAAAGCTTAGGCCATGATTCACCTGTGTTTGATCTAATCAGTAGGGAATTTATTTTTCTTTCTCCCCTCTCTTCAAATAGTTCAGCAAACATAAATCTTTAATTCTATTAAAAAAAAACAATTAACTCAAAACGCAAATACTCATATAATAGCATAGGCCCACTTGAAACTTATATTAATCATCGTCTTAAATAAACAAAAATAAGTGTGCTATTAGATTGAATGACCAATGTTGGAATAAGTGTGAACAGTGTTGATTTACATCGGCTTAAAGTTAGTCAAGTGGGCCTTGAGTTTTGACTTGATTTTGAGTGTCTTATTTAATCCTATTTGATGGCTCGCGTTTCACACAGAGACAAAATCCTAATCTTTTTTTTGTCTAGGTACACGAGCTGAATGGTTGTATAGTGGGACCGGGTTTTTACCAAGAATGGACCAATTACATATGCGCATCAAAAAATCGCACAGAACAAAATTTGGAATTGTGTCGCAGTCGGACAAATAACATGCTGTATTATCGGGTCATAAAGCCGATAAAAAAAGGCGACCCCCTCTTGGCATGGTTCAGCTCGGTGGTAGAAAACGAGCTGGCCAAGTCGATTTTGGCTATTGACCGCTTTGCCGAAGCTAATTCGGCTCAATGTAAATTTTGCTCGCTCGACTTCGAGCATTCCAACATGCTAAAAAGCCATTTTTTGTTTGACATGTGTGGCAAAAGGCTTAAACTTCAAAAGCAGAGTACACCACCACCTCCGTCTTCCTCATCAAGTTGTTCATCTACATCCAGCTTTTCGTTCAAGAATATCCACTCGGCATTTAGTAGTGTGAGCGAAGAACCAAAGACCGAGGTTCTTTCGTCTCGGTCATCGTCCACATCGCCAGTGTCCCTTAGCCATGAATGCCTCAAAAATGACCACAGTCAATTAGCAACAGGAGTCGATTGGAAAATAACCATGCTCGACGGCACACAAACTGTCGAGTTGAACATGCCTGACGAAATGGGAAAGCAGAAAAAGACCCATGTGTGCTTGTTTTGTGGCAAAGTTTATAATCGAAAGTACGGCCTTAAAATTCATCTTAGGACTCACACAGGCTACAAGCCACTGAAGTGTAAGGTATGCTCGAGACCATTTAGTGATCCGTCCAATTTAAATAAGCATGTTCGGCTTCATTCGCAAGGCGAAACGCCGTACAGGTGTCCCTATTGTGGAAAGATATTGGTGCGCAAACGAGACTTGGATAGACACATTATTTCAAGGCACTCAGGTAATTTGGACACAAATTACCAAAATGATGACCCAGAGGAGAATGAAGAGATAAATATTGATGAAAATGATGACGAATAAGTTGGGTTTTATTATTTTACATAGTTGCGGTGCTTATTTTTTTATTTATTTTTGTTTTTTATTAAAATTTGTAAATCAATAAAATTTAAAAATGTAGTCTAATTTGTTTATTTGCCTGAAAAAATAATACAAAGTAAGCTAAAGAATATTAAATTTCCATTAAAAAAAGATTGATTCTATTTATATTATTTATATTGGCACAAAATACATACCCAATATATTTAGCTTTTCACTTTTTAAAATATATCAATATTAGCTTATACTGACAAATTCAATCTGCTCAATTAAAAGATTTAAATAAAATTGACTTGAATTTTATTTTAATTTTTATTAATTTAATTTGTAAATATATTAATGATTAAATTGAAAGATTTAAATTTCTAGAAAATATTTGTTTATCTTCCAACTTTTTACTTGAACCCTTTTGAATATTTTCAATTTTTTTTCATCATTTGGTATAATGATATAATCAGATCATTTTGGGCAAATTAAAAATTTTGCTCATTTTCATTTTGTTCAATCTTTCTCAAAATTAAAAAAGAAAAGTTGAAAAATTGCGAGATGCAATTCTAATTTTTATTTAAAATAGAAGTAGTATTATACCTCGTCCATTTATTTTTGCTCCAGGTCCATTAGATTCAAATATACCAATGATCTGTGATCAATCGAAAGTTGTTGGACAACTGGTCGAATTTGGGCAAATATTTACTCAACAGTTCCAAATTGAGCTTAGTCTAAAAAAATTCGTTTTTTTCCACTATCATCCTCACGCTCGCTCCATTCTTTTTCACTCTCGACCAAAGCCTTTCATTCTTTGACACAATTCATTAATATAATTCATTTTATAGAGGCAATTTAATTATTTTAAATTATCAACTATGCTTAAAATAATTTAACTATTAAAAAATTAATTAGAAAAATATTAATCAACTAAATTATAAAATTAAATAGGGACAAGAAATGTTTTTTTTTTAAATAAATTTTAACTAAATTAAAATTTTTAATTTTTAAAATAAAATACTTTAAATAAAAATTCAAATTTTCTTTTTTAATTTTTGAGCAAGATTGAACTAAATGAAATTAAGCAAAATTTTTTAAAATATTCATTCGCAATATTTACAATAATCTGAATTAATAGTAAACTCAGTTTCAAAAATGGCTATCGTTCAACTATTTAATTAAAAAAATAGTTTTTTTAAACAGATTTTTTTTAATAGAAAACATCGTCCAACATTAATTTTTTTAGATACATTAAAGATAAATCATTTTATTAATTATATTATCATTGCATTATTAATTATCAGAAAGTTAGACAATATATGCAAAGGTTTTTATTGAGACAAGTTTTCCGATTAAAAATATGCTATTTTCAAAACGAACTGAAATATAAGAAAGTGAAAATCTTAACACTAGAAGACCCGACGGGTTTTTTAGACCCATTTTTTTAAATTTCAAATCTCAATATCTTTTGAATGCAGAAACAGAATTTAATATTCAGTATTTTATTTTATAGATTTATGGAGACTTTATTGAATATCAAAAAAAAAATGTTGCTATTCTATGATAATTTTTTTAAAAATTAGTTTTTAAATTATTGTCATTTTTTGGTCGGGCTTTCTAGTGTTAAAATGGTCAAATTTAACTGCCTTAAATTTTATGTTGTGCCAGTTTTTTGAAATTGTACTTCAACTGATATCAATTTTAAGGTCAATTAGCTTTTTTAAGCTGTAGTTTTTTGTGCGTTGATAGCATACCTTCACCAAAGTTTTATAATTTACTCTAAAAATAATAAAGCTTAATTAAAAGAGTTTAGGAGCTTTTTACAATTGTTAATTATTAATGTGATTATGAATTCGCTAAAAACTAAGATAAAATTGAATTGTTAAACCAAGGCTTAAAATTAAACCATTAAATTCTAAAATAAATGAACATTTCGTGACATTATATTAGTGATGTATCTTGATCTTGATTGTGCGATCCGTCCTCTAATAAAGATTATTTCCAGTTGGTGGTGAAATTGCTGAGCTAGTATTTCTAATGCGATATTTATTATTTAGCTTTTAATAATTTTATTTTTAATTAGTTGCATTTGTTAGTACTAAGAACCTCTGGGTTGTGGCAATAGAAACTCGCTGTAAATTTAACCATTTGCTTAGTTTTTTTTGTTTAAACTTAATCTTAAGATTCCTAATGCTATTATTCAATAATTGTATTATTAACTTGAAAAGATAATACTTCTTATAAAATATTATTTCCTAATCTTTAAGAATATTCTTCTAAAATATATCAATTGGTACGTCTACTACAGGTTATTTTGAATGTTAATGACAACATATCTTTCAAGGGTTGTTTTGTTAATTGTACTGCTAAAAAAAAAGATAAGTAAAATACTGGATTTTTGAGTCAATGTTTATTACAGAGTACTTACATTAGATAAATATTTAATTATATTTGAATCCTTTTGTAGTAATGAAGTTGATGATCAATTCAAAATGTAATTTCAATTCAAAGAGTTTATCTTTAGATATTAGAATTAATCTTTAGTTTAATTAAAATAATAATTTTGATTATTAAAAATGTTTTCTCAATTAGTTGATTAGGTTAATCTTTAAATTTGTAAATTTTAAGGTCTTTAAGTTTTTAAAAATATTGGTAGTAAAGAATTTATTAATATTTGGATTTAATTTCTAAATTTAATTTTGAATGTTAGTAATACTTTTGAAATAAATTCAAAGTAAGCTTTTACAAGAAACAAAAAGAGAGTTTTTATCAATGGGTTGAGAAAATATTTCAGGATTAATTGTCTATATATTTGAATTTAAAATAAAAATTCATGTTTTTAGTAAAGATTAGAATTTTTTGTTTTTTTGATAATTTTCAGTAATTTTGCCTTTAAATAAAAAAGTCTATGACTCTGTGAAAATCTAATTGAAATGACATTATCAACTTCAAGATGCCGTAAAATGCTGTCTTGTACAAAGCTTATGAACAAATTATAAAAATCATGCCAAAAATTATTACTAAATAAAAATTAATAACTATTTTTCAATATAAAATTTGATTGAATCATATTTTAATGATGAGCAAACCATGTCATACCATTAAATTACACGGTGCCTAACTTTGGATTCAAAATATTCGTGCAGAATCTAATCCTAAACTTCAATTTATCCATCATCATATCATTTATTAAATAAATATCTATATATTAATATTATTGAAAATATATGACTCGATTAGTTACATCTGACCATAGATGCATCCATGCTATGCATATACCAACTGTGCATGTCAATCGTATTAGCGTAGCGTTCGAAAAGTCTCCTTAAATTGCATTGATTGACACATATTTACTGAGGGCTACAGTAACAAAAATTAATCTTTCTATAAAATTTTGAACATAAGCCTCTTTGAATAAAAATCATGTTGTCAATTAATTAATAAACAATTTTTTATAAGTTTTTGATAAATATTTCAAAATCAGAAAAGGCAGAATATGTTTGAATACTTTTAAATTCAGTAAAAATTTGAAAATAACTAGTGTAATTTGTGTCACCTGCAAAAAACTTGATTAAGCTAAATACCGGTTCATACATGTCGTTTATAAATATGATAAATGGTAAGGGGAAAGTGCCTTTTGGACACGTCCTTTCAATCAGACACATAGTAGACACATTTTTTTAAGTACTACTCTTTGCTTACGCCCAGTCAAAAAAACTAAAAGCCAATTAAGGAATTTCCCAATGAAACCGTATGCTTCTAGTTTTGAGATTAGAGTTCTTTGTGCGACTTTTGCAAAATTGATAAAGACTATTTCCTAAGGAAATACGGAACTTAATACTTACTTTATCGATCGTTTTGATAGGTTTTGTTAACATCTTTTGAAAATAAAACCCTGTTGTTTTTAAATCAAGTCATACTCAATCAAGATGGGCGATCGTTGCAACCTTAATGATTTTTTTCAATATTTTGAAGTTGACATCTCTTGAAAAAAATTCATATGAATTAGTAAATCATAAAAATAAATATATTCTTTTAAAAAAAATAATAATTTTTAAATCTTTTTAGCTAAAAAATTAAGTAAATTAAATAATAAAATCTAAACAATTTAATAATATTTAATATTTAATATCAAAGTTTATCTATTTTTAAGAAATCGCTATGACTTTTTCAACAATTCCTATCTTGGAATGCGTCATAAAAGAAGGTTGATTGAAATTTAAAACTTAAAAATTTCATAACATAGTAGAAATTTTATAGGTGAGGTTGTAACTTATTTGTTCGGTAACTCTATTTTAAATAAAAATTAATTTTGTTTAGATAATAGAGATAAAACTTGAATGATTTTTAAGATAAGAACCTCTTTAATAAATTTAAAAGCTAAAATAAAATTCAAAATGAAATTAAATTTAAAAAAAATGCAATTTTTAATTTAAAAAATGATTTAAAGTTAAATTATTTTTTCTTATATTAATAATATAGTCAAAAAATAAAATTTTACTTATAAAATGTATAAAATTTCTTTCATTTTAATGAAAATTGTAAAACATTTTGTCAAATTTGTCTCTCGTCAAATTACTTAAAAATTTCAATCTTTTATAAATCTTGAAATTTCTTTAAAACATGCTTTATTCGAATAAATAAAAAATATAAACACAAAATAAAAGCTAAAACAAATAAAATACTTAGTAAATATTTTTATTAAAAAAAAAATATTTCAAAAAAAAATTATTTACTGAAATTCGGTGAAGAAAAATTATTTTCAAAAAAATTCTAAAAGGTGATTTTAAAATGAATTTTTTTTTAAATGATGTGAATATTGTTTTCTATATGAAGGACAGCAAGCTGCCAATTGTGCCATTCGCCATGTTTTGCTCACTTGACCGTTACTATGTACATTGGTACAATTAACATTTCTGCACAATTCCCAGTGTAGCGGACTGTATTCTCGTTTTAGTTTAACATAAGATGACAAGTTTGGACTTCGACGTTTATTTTTGTAATAAAAATTGTCTTTCAGAAGAGATAAAATTTGTTTGTTAGAATATTGATTTGATTCAAGTAAATCTAGCAAAATATCAGACTCACATTGAACTTTGGGTGCTCTATCTTTTATATAAAAAATTGTTAGGCTAGATACTTTAAATTAAAAAAATTACTTATTAGAACAATTATTGTCACAAGAACAATAACCAGTAATTTTTTCATTGATTTCATTTTGATAAATTATAAGAGTTTTTAAAATTGATTTTAAATATACCTTTTGAAAAAAATTAATGAGTTTAAACTATAAATTTGTTGCAAAATCGTCAGGAAATAAATAGGAAAAGTTATATGTTTCCGATTGAGTAGGTTTTTATTAATTCATGATATATCACAATACAAGACCTACGCTTCATAGCCAGATTTAATATTTAAATTTCAATTTCTAATTTAAATTGCTTAAAGTTATTAAAATTTAATACTTTATCTAATAACTGATTATTTATGTTGACTCATTTATTCTTCAATGAATTATGAGTTTTCTTCTAAAAATGACAAATATTTGTTGAACGCAACTTCCTGCTAAAGAGTAAATAGTTTAATGCCCATTATTAAATTATTTTAATTAGTAAAAATACAACAAAATGAGCAAAACTTGACTACCAACCTACTTATATATGTTTAACCAGAAGTTTTGGTTTATTTTAAGCATTACTATTTTTCAATAATTCATAAAACATACGACTTAGATTGTACGAAAAAAGTGTTAATCGTACGAGAATTTTTAAATATTAAATTAAATATGAAATTACGCAATTAAATTAAAGTCTTCTTAAATCTCAGATATTTGTCCCCTTCACACATATTAAAAAGTTTATATTATGGAAGTAAAATATTAAATTTTTGATATGTTAAACTAATGTTTTGTTTACGAATAAAAAGTTAAGCGTTTTTATCAAATTTTAAAAATTTTTAAAAAAATCCAACTATCTTTCTTTGAATGTTACGTAACATTCAAAGTATCCTCTATCTTTTAATATTATATAACTAAAACATATTTTTAATCTTCCTTTTAAATTATCTAAATGTAAAACTTTCTATGATGAAACATTCTATTTATATTCACAAAATACCTTGCTTTTTTTGATCATTAAAAAAAATACCAAAAATAAAAATACTCTTTTTTTATACCGAATAATCTAATCACGTCAGTTTGACTACTTATTGATCCTATTATGTGCTAAACTCACGGATGTAATTAATGGATCAAGTTATATTAATAAATCCTATAATTAACCACTGAATTTGTGTAGCGTTAGAAAAAGAATATTTATCTAAAAGGCTTTATCAATTATTAGTAATTTTCGAAAATTACGTAATTTGAGAAATTTAAATATTTTTAAATATTATTCTTTTTGTTTTTAAATAATAAATTTAGGCTCAATTTCAGATCTTAAATTATGACACTAGATAATGCATTAATTTTTCAATTCTATTGTTCATCAGCGACTATCAACTTTGACCACCAACTGTCTACAATCTTTTATATTTAATAATCTTCAAATTAAATGATCAAAATCTCCTGAGTCAAGAAATATTGATAAAAAATGTAGGTTGAGTAGTAAGGAGATTTCTCGATAAAATAAAAATTTAATTATGAATCAGATTAGATATTAAAAAATAATAAGAAAAGAATCGATTTAAGCCACGATTTTTTTTCTATTTTACCTTACCTAAAGGCAACTTATAATTCACTCGTGCTTCAAATGAGGACAGTAAGCAAAAATAATTTAAATTTAACTAAGATGTTTTAAATTTTTATTAAAACACAATTCGAAGTTGCCAAGGCGAATACAAAACAAAAAGTATGATTAAATTTTATATATTTATTCAAAATTAACCAAATAAAGATATCGACAAGAAAACAGAAAATTGTTTGCTTCTATTTGAATTGTTATTGTAAAGCTTTGTAGTTCATTACTCTTCTGTAAAAACTTGACTCATTTAGGTTGAGTTTATCCTCTAAATTAAAACTTAAAATTTAAATATTAATAAGTAAATTACTGAAAGAAAATTAAAGCAAAAGCTTTTGATTGAATAAAACTTTTAAAAGAACAATTACTTGAAATCATTAGTCATTATTTAAACTTGAAAAAATAAATATAAAAAATTAAATTAAAATAAATATAAAAAAGAATAAAAGATAAATATAATAGATAAAAGTAAATAGATTTAAAACAAGATTTACTCATTGTATGATATTTGCTTGTTGTTTGGTAACTGAGTTTGCATCAAATGTACCTCTCTTCTAACATAATCGCTCATGTCTTCCTTATCATCGGATGGCACATACATGTCCAGACTCTGAATTTCATATTCTGGCATTTTTTGACTTTGAGTAATGCTAATAGTAGGAATGTTATAGGTCATTGTGTTCATGCTGTCCTCGAATATTGCTCGGCTGTTTCGGTACCGCCTCCAAAGAACACAAATGATTATTATGGATACAATGGTGGCGACTATAATTAGAGAAGCCAAAGCGATCAAAATTGCCCATGGATCATGATTAACCACTCGATGGGCTTTCAAATCATTCGGATTCATAGTTAGAGCAAGTTTAAAAGTAAACTCGAATTTTTTTTTATTCAAAAATTTGTTTTTTGATTAAAAAAAGGGATTAAAATTTTTTCTCGTACAAATTGTATAAAGCCGAAAATTTTTGTCTTGTTTACCAAGATTATCATGTTTATTTGGATAAACCAAGGAAATTGGATTGTTTGAGAAATTTGGGCCAAAAATTTAACTTTTAAACAAATTTTGTGATGGTTTGTTTAGTTTTTATCTTAAACTTTGAAAAAATTTCAACTTATCTAAATTTTTTGTTAATTCTTCCGAATAATTTTAATTAAAAATTCGTTTTAAATTTTAATAAATTTTATTAAACTAAATAAAGATATATTTTTTCTTTTAATCATTTAAGAAACATCAAATAGAAATTTGGCAAAAAAGTTCGTCCCTAGGTGGATTCGAACCACCAACCTTTCGGTTAACAGCCGAACGCGCTAGCCGATTGCGCCATAGAGACTTGATAAAACCGAATAATAATGAATCATTATAATCTATTTTTGTCATTCATAAAAAAAAGAAAAAAAGAAAATTTTAAAAAATTAATCGCTAACAGTCTCTATGGCGCAATCGGCTAGCGCGTTCGGCTGTTAACCGAAAGGTTGGTGGTTCGAATCCACCTAGGGACGAACTTTTTTGCCAAATTTCTATTTGATGTTTCTTAAATGATTAAAGAAAAAATAAGCTAACTGATCATAAGATTTCTTTAATTCTTAGCTGCGTTTCTAACAAAAAAAAACAGGTAATAAAGCCTGTGAAAAGCGTGCACCTTTTGGTAATTGAATCTTTCACAAAGCTTTAGAAAAGTTATTAAGCTTAAATTTAATATTGATCAATTTTATTTTTTATACATATTTTTTTATTTAAGAAATTCAATTTAAAGCCAATGTTCAATATTAAATCAATTACCAGTCCAATAAATTCAAGCAGTCTTTCATTCAAATCAGACAATTTGCTAGCTCCATCTGATGCAAATTTGGGAAAGAGATCACTAGAGAAGCCGTCTTTTTTGTCGCCAAGTGTCCAAAATATATCATTTGAAAACATTCAATCAAAACCAAATCCAATTTTTTCAAATTCATTCACTGTCCTATCAAAGAGAACAACTTCAAAGCAATCTCAGCTTATTTTGCCACCAATAAATCAAAATATGAACAAGAATATTCATTCAATAATAAAACATTATCCTTCTATATATTTACGCCGTCAAATGCAGTATTCGTTGCCAAAAGTTAGAACAAATTATGTAGCTAATATGAAAATAGATAAAAAACAAATTGTCAAAAATGATATCAAAAATAAACATTTAAGTCGGTTTCAATTTGATTCTATTTATTATGGAGATTTATCAAAAAGTTTTAAATAATTTTTTGTAAAAGAATATCCTCTATTGTGTGAGCTAGAACTGAAGCCCGAGTAGCTCAGTCGGTTAGAGCGTCGTACTTATAAATACAGTTTAGCGATGCGAAGGTCGAGAGTTCGAGCCTCTCCTGGGGCAAATTTTTTTAAATTAAAATGCACTAATTAAAAAAAAAATTGAAGAAATATTAATTTTTACTAAATAAATTATAATAAAATTTTATTTTTATTTGAAATAATTAAGGTTAATTTTAAAAATCAATTAGAATAAAAGAATCTAATTGTTAACTGGTATTTGAAAGACGAGGTGGCCGAGTGGTTAAGGCGATGGACTGCTAATCCATTGTGTTATGCACGCGAGGGTTCGAATCCCTTCCTCGTCGAATTTTTTCCTTCTGATTAAAAGTGAATAGAACAAACTCTAGAAAAATTATTGTGAATAAAAGCGTTGTGATTAGAAGCCCGAGTAGCTCAGTCGGTTAGAGCGTCGTACTTATAAATACAGTTTAGCGATGCGAAGGTCGAGAGTTCGAGCCTCTCCTGGGGCAAATTTTTTTTAAAATATAGCTGAGAATAATTTCCAATAAAAAAAATTCTCTTTTAAAATTTTTTCCTTTTTTGATGAAGATGTAACCAAAAATAATTATAAATTTTTTATCTTTTTTGTAAATCAACACAATTTTCTTTATCAATTTAATTTCTAGGCTCAAAAAGATCAAGTCCCGAGGTCCGATCGGACTAAAAATCAGCAAAATAAAATTAAATAAATAATTAGCAATTGTTATTTTTTAAAGAAGCTTTTATATTTCAAATAATAAGGTTCACGAAATTCAAAACTTTAGTGCTATCTGAATTTCACATTTTTGACTCAAAATTCGTAATCTACGCCCTCGAAAATCCCAAAAAAAAAAAATTTTTTTTAGACATTTTTCACGAAATTTTTTTATACTAAGATACAATTTTATTAAAATTTAGAAAAAAAATATCAAAAGAATTCAAGTTTGAAAAATTTGTTAAAAATTTTATGATTTAATGAGATTTTTTAAGAAAAATAAAGCAATAAAATAAAAAATTAAAACCATAGATTTGTTCAGAATTTTGTCTAGATTTACAAAAAAAAAAAAAATCGGTTCATAATTGATCCATCGGAGGAGATGCGATTTAAACAAGAAAAAACACACTTTTTTCCTTTTTTTTAGCCCACATAAACCGCCACACCCTTTTTTTTTTTTCCTAAATTACATCAGCATGTAGAAAATTTTATGCTCTTTCTGAATATATAAACTTTTTTAGTATTTTTAAGTTTTATCTTTGAGATTTTGAGTCTAAAACAACAGCAACTTTTTAAAGGGTTTGCTATCTTTGGAACCCTGGGTTTAAAAATTTTTTTTTTACTCCCTTCAAAAAATTTTTTTTTTTGGGATTTTCGAGGGCGTAGATTACGAATTTTGAGTCAAAAATGTGAAATTCAGATAGCACTAAAGTTTTGAATTTCGTGAACCTTAGACAGAAAATAGAAAAAAAATCAACAAAATGAACACATTACAAATCATTAAAAATTCTATCATAGTTGACAAAATAATTTGTTAAAACATAAACACTGTTATGAAAAGCAGGAAAAATTAATACCGTATTTCCTTCTTCTTGTAATTGTAAGTGACCATAAATAGAGGAAACCTGCTTGTACACATTGTTTGGTAATTTGCTCCACGTATTTACCACTAAATTCACCAAAAAATGGGATTGTGTGTGGCTAATTTTAAGCAAATTTGCCTAATGCAGAAAAACAAGTCTCCAAATAACTCTACATTTTGCATGCCATCAAAAATTATTCTAATATACTGTGTAATTACTCTGTAGAGTATATGCTAAAATATATTTTCGGATCAAGAAAAGTTAAAGATTAAACATTTTACAGAACAAAGTTATTCCTTTGGGTAAAAAAGTTATTCAAGTTTTTCTGAATTGAACTGAATTGAAACGATCAAATTAAAAGGAACCCCATGTATATTTTACCTTTTCGCACTATAATGCTTTACTGTGTCTTCTCAGATTGTATCTTTTTGATTCTGGTCCAGGGCCTTGAGAGAAATTTATCCCATTCTTTAGTTTGACAATCTCATAGCCATTTATTATCTTATAAAATTGAGTCAAGTCACTTAGGGTCTTTCTTTTTTGTAAGTCTTGCAATCTCAGCTTGTCTAATCTCTCTTTATATACTAAATTTTGAAACTCAGGAATCAGTTTTGCTCCTCTCTGAATTTTTTCCAATTCTTTAATGTCTTTTTGACGATATGGACATCAACAACATATTGCATAATATTAGTGAGATATAACAAGGAATGTGTACAATAGTTGAGTTGTTATAAGGTGTTAAGCATGATTATTTTGGGAAGAATCAGAAGTTCCTTAAAAGCCATATTTAAAGAGGAACGAGCATAACTGAGAAAAAGAGAATGGAAAGACCTTATATTTGGCTTGAAAACATCATAGAACAATTGATAAAGAAGTTCATTGTTCTTCAACTCAATTGACTTCAGAAAAGCCTTTGACAACAAACACAGAGAAAGCTTGTAAGCATTTTTTAGAACTTGTGAAATGCACATGCATAAGCAGAGACTCTTTAAACATTCTGACTTAGTGAGCTATTTTCTTTAGCAAAATAAATTATATAATTTCAATAATTATTCTACACATATCTCAATAATATTTTTTTAATAATTAAAACATTACACTCTAAAAAAATTGATCTAATCTCAAAAAAGTTAGTATTAAGTACTTGTTAAAATTGTTCTAAAGTAAAAATTTAGAATTCTTAATTTCTTATTTAAAAGAAATTTTCTAAAAAATAAGTAAACTTGAAAATTTTAATATTGACAGCAACTTGCAAAGAAATATTGTTTTGGGAAACATTATATCTGCATCAATTTTTTAGAAATTATTTTTTTGTTAATTACAAAAATATTTATTTATTTTTTTATTAAAAAATCATGTTTTGCTTAATTCAAATTAGGACAAATCATCAATTTTAATTTGCGGAATGGGATTTATTTTATTACTATCTGTCTCATTTAGTGATAAATTTCTTATGTCAACATGATCTATTGAACTCTTTTTTGTTAAATTCTGTAAATCTTCGAACCATTCTATAACTGCTGGACTAATGCTAATCAATTGTTCAAATTTAAATATTCTTTCATTCAATTCATTAATTTCGTTTTTTAATTTGATGCAATTTGGACAGTTTGGTGCAATTGATTGGTCTAAAGAGCAACTTTTTGGCTTATCAAGTTCACTGAGATTCGAACAACTTCTGTTGCCGTGATCATTTTTATTACTCAAGTAGCTAAAGATCGCCGAAGCGTATTTTTGACTAAATTTATTGGAATTATCTTCCATTGTTGAGATAGATGATAAGGATGATCTTCGTAAAAAATTATCTTCGGGCAAATTAAGCTTTGTCTCACGAGATAAAGATTTTTTATTTTTCTTTATTCGTTTAAGATTAAAGTTATTCAAAATTTGGTTGCACGTTTCCTCCGAGCCTACGTAGACTACATTTCCAATGTCTTTAATATCATTAACTCTACAAGTAACTGTGTCATTTAACTTTACATTTTTATGATTTTGAATAACTGTAAATATTTTGTTCAAGGACCATTCAACTAGTATGAATTCATCTGAATCGGATGACATGCTTAAAAATTAATTTAAAAAAATCGATTTTATTTTTACTTTCTCAATTATTAGCTAATCATCTGAAAAAAAATAAATTAAAAATTTTTGCGTAATACGGTTGAACATAAATTTTAGCAATTGAAAAAAATAAAATAATTTTTCATGTAAAATATTTTCCAGATATCATATTTTGGGTAATTTTTTTTTTTACATTCTTTGTTAGTCGTTGTATGCAACTAATCCCAAAATAATTAATGTTTAATTAATGCATATTTTTCAAAAAAAATATTTTATACTTTAAGTAAAAGACTAATTATTGTTACAACTGATTATTTTGCCAAATACTTATTGAAAGATTTTACGTCATTTAAATTATACGTTGAATCTTGATATTCTATTTTAGTTCTGATAATTAGCAAAGTTTTTTTAAAAATTTAAATTAAACTTATATAATTGAATTAATTTTAAAAAGCTTCTTCTCAGAATTGAATTAATTAGCTATTCGAAAAATATTTATATAAAATAATTTTAGAATTTTTTGAAATGGATAAAAATTATTTATTTTAATTTAACTTTAACTTGATAAAATTAAATTGTTCTTTTAAAAGAGAATAGTATAAATAAAACTATAATTTTAAAATTACATTGTAAAATTCGTATAAAATTTTTTATAATATAATTTATAACTTCAAAAAAAAATAAAATATAGAATTTTTAATTAAATTTTAGATTTTATTTTTATTAACAAAATTAATTAGATTATGTCATAACAATGCTTTCATAGGGGTTGTGAAGTTGGTTTCAATTCGATCATTTCAATTCAGAAAAACTTGAATAACTATTTCACTAAAAGAGATAATTTAGTTCTATAAAATGCTCAATTATAAGCAAATTTGCTTTATTCAGTAAAATAAGTCTGTAAAATACTCTGCAATTTTATGCATTTTGCACACCATTAAAAAGTATTCAAATCAATTGTGCACTCACTTTGCAGACTTTTTGCAGACATATATTTTCGTATTAAGCAAAGTTGCTTAAACATTAAGCAGTTTACAGAACTAAATTATTCCTTATGGTAAAAAAGTTATTCAAATTTTTCTGAATTGAAACGATCGAATTGAAAAGAACTTCACAGCCCCGCTTTCATAAAATTTATTGAAAATAATTTCGAGACAAGACTTCTCAATTTTAAAAAATGGAAGAGTCAATATTTATTGATTGACTGTTTTTTTCCTAATTTTATAATTTTAATTATTTTGACAAAATATTTTCTAAAATATAAATAGATTTTGAAAAAAAGATTGTGAATTCATTTTATTTGAGTTAAAATTCAATTTTAAAATTGAATCACAATAAAACAGTTAATTGAGAAAAAATATCAAAGCTTTTAAAAAAAATTATGAACAATATAACTAAATTTATTTTCTTTAATTTTAAATAAATTTAATGAAAAGTTAATGATCTTATGATTAAGGAATTACTGTTAGCTTTATAACTTTAATTTTTAAGTTAATTTCATTTATTGGAATTTTCTTTAAAATAAAAGCTCTTAAAATCCAGGAATGATGACATTAAACAAACCAATTAAAATTCCAAATAATAATTTTTATTTTTTATGTAGATTTTTTTGTTTATTTAAGGCATAGTTTATTCAATCCAATTAAAATAACACTAATTAAGAATTCTATGATTTCTACAAACGTAAGCAAGCTGATACCAATAAAGAGACCTAGATTTCCTCCAATGTTACCTAGAAGTGCCACTGGACTAATAGCTGGTGTTTCAGTTATGTAAGTGGTTGCCAAATCATCATAGAAAACATTGATCATGACCGTACTTTTGGTAATTTCGTTTTTGTCCGTACCATCTGGAAACCTTGATAGAATATTGGTTTGCTCGCTTAGGTAATTTCTGTAATAACGAGTTGGATAGCGTGAACTAGACGTTGTTATTTGAAGACTATAAGAGTCGCATTCCAAAGGACATTGTTGACAAGAACTTGAACTAATTGAACTAAAATAGTCTCCTCTTGAGCTAGCAACACATTCTAAACTTGATATGTTTTCGCATATTGACTTATTTTGGTAAATGTTTGGCAAACTACCATCTAAACAATTGCACGCTTTTAGAATAAATTCTTGTAAACAAAGTCTTAGACAAATTTTTTGTCTATAAACTTTCATATTTAGCTTATTGAATATTGCTTTGTAAAAATATGAATTATAGCCATCTATTGATTTTGAGTTTTTGACACAATTGCTATAAGGTAAATCTAATTTGTGAAAAAATGATCTCTTGATTCCTATATTTGTCTGAAAACCTGATGGTATATCCAAACCTTCGTTGTTTATTATTGGCTTAACGCTTTGGTTATGCACGACAACACGTGCGCCAGAATTCAATATGTACTGACTCTGTGTCAAGTCATAGCCAAGAAACAATTCCAATTTTAAAGATTGATCCGAACCGGCTTCGTTAATTCGTTTAATTGGAACTTGGTTACCATAGTGGTCGAAACCACTGTTGAATGTGTAGCAGTTAACAAAGTCAAAGTCATAGGTCCAGACAAAATCAGACTGGTTGCAAGGCACATCGTTAAAGTAACAAGTCAATAGCATGTAATCAATATGAAAGCCTAGTTGTTCGATATTTTTGGCTGTGAGACTTTTATTTCCCATTAAAGATGATTTGATTAGAGTATTAATTAATTTTGGATTTTTGTCTATCTTGTTTACATCACTTACATAAGATAAATTGTTCTTTTCAAGAACTTGGTCAATATAATTTTGAGATGTTCGCTTATCAAATGGATTTAAATTACAAATAGTCACTGCCGGAAATTCAATGGGACTGTCTGTTATCACTTGTTGGTTAATCAATACCTCAAATAACATAAAAGTCTGTATAATGCCAACTATTGTGAATATACAATAACTTAAACTAGCCATAAAACATAGTATCCAAATTATTTTTAGAAATTTGTTTTCTATCTTTACAATATTTGGTATGCCATGGGATTTGGTACTAGAGCCCCAGTCTAAAAGTTTCTGCTTTATTATTTGTCTTGTAGTCATTTTTGCTGGTTCTGGATTTAAAATCAAGTCCGAAATACCGGTATTATTGGTCAAATTCAATTCTTTCAATCGAACATTGTTCCCAGAGTATTTTTTGAATAAATTTTGACGGTTCTCATAAAATTTTTTCATTTCCAATTTTTTTTCTCTTTCGAATTGTTTACTTTGTTTCTTAAAGTCGCTATAAAAGTCCGTCTTATGGGAATTTATTAGCTCTTTAATCATTATTTTAAAAAAAAGATCAATTTATCTAAAACATTTCAAAATAATCAATTTAAAAGTTTAAAGGAAATAATTAAAAATAATTCCGCTTCAATCAAAAAGTAAAACTTTGATACTTTTCATGTGTACATAATTTATTTTTTAATTGTTTTCTAAACTTAATAGATTCAAATAACTTGTGAACAAATTTAGAACTTTATAGTGACTAACTGACTAATTTAAATTATTGTAAAAAGTTTTAATTTTTTTAACTTCAGCACAAATCTAATTAATTATTCATTTAGTAACAAAAAATATTAAATATCATTTTTTTTAAGCGGAAATAGAGAATTTCACTTTATGAGACAGTTGTTAATTTTATTTCCAGAAAACTCTTGGAGATGAGTAGGCAAAAAAAATGGAAATTTTTAAATTACCAAATTAACATCAAATAAAATAATTTAAACAATTAATTTACTTGATCATTTTTATTTAAAACAGGTTTAATAGCAGCAATTAAGAAAATAAAAAAAAAAACATTTCATTATTTCTAATTTGAAAAAAATATTAACTTTATTTGTTTAAGCTAAAAAAAATATAAATCTCAAAAAATATTGATTTTTAGACCTAAAAAACAAAAAATGATAGATGAAAAAAGTGATGTAAAAAACGAGCTTAGAAAAAAATTTACTGAATGGTGTAACTATTCAACTACACACGGCATTTCTAATATTAGTCGTGCTGAAAACAAATTTGTCAAACTAATATGGCTTTTGTGCTTGGTCACCAGTTCCACATACTGTTTTTACACCATTATTCACATAGTTATATCTTATTTGTCTTATGATGTGATTATAAACATAGATGTGGTCGACAAAGCACCGATAGATTTTCCAGCAGTGACTGTGTGCAATTTGAACCCTCTTGATCGACGTTTTTCACAATGGTATATTGATCAAGTCCTTGAAAAGCATAACTTATCTTATGTTAGTGACTTGGAAAAAATTGATGTCAATCCAAATACAGTCAAATATTTGATAAAAGCAAATATTTTAGCAGATAGAAATTTGTCATGGATAGAAATCCGCAAATTTGGTTTCGAAATAGATTTTATGCTATTTAGATGTTTTTACAACAATATAGCTTGCAGTGCCAGTGATTTTGTTTGGTTGTATGATTTTGATTATGGAAATTGCTTTACATTTAACAGTGGGTTTGATAAATATGGTAACAAAGTTCCAATTAGGAAAATAAACGAGCCTGGTTCAGAAAGATCATTTAAGCTTGAGTTGTTTCTAGGCGATGAGTTTAGTCAAGGTATCTGGATGCAGCAAAGTGGCGCCAAAGTAATTGTTCATAATCAAAGTGTCAATCCTTTAATTGAAGCCGAAGGACAAGAATTGGCAACAAACTATCAAACCGATATTGGCATTACTAGATCATTTTTGACCAAACTGGAACATCCTTATAGTCGATGTGTTAAAAATATCTATTCACCAGATGGTCATAAATCAGAATTTTTCAAAGCAACTTTCAATACTCTCAACATGACTAGCTATAGACAAAAAAACTGTATCAGATTGTGTCTTCAGCGATTTATCAAGCATTCATGTGGTTGTGTAGATCCAAAATTGCCCAATATATACCAGGATGCAGATTATTGTGCAAGCCTTAGTCTTCTTGATTGCGTGTCAAAGAGCAAGATTAAATATTTAAAAAACACGGACAATTGTCCAGAATGTCCGATTGAATGCGATTCAATCGAATACCACTTAACAATTTCAAAGTCAAGATATCCAACTGCATACTATACTGATTACATTAGGTATCAGACAGACCTGGTCTCACGCTTTCCCAAAACAACAGTTGTAACAGACAATCATATTCAAAAAAATATTGTATTGATCAATGTTTTTTTTGACGATTTGGCGACAAATTTTATTAAAGAAATACCTTCAGTTACTCCTGATGAACTATTTGGAACTATTGGTGGAAATTTGGGGCTTTTTATTGGAATGAGCCTGCTAAGTTTTGTGGAAATAATGGAAATTTTGGTGGAAATAGTTTTGATTTATTTAAACAATAAACAAAAACAAAAATAATCAAAATTAATTCTATTTGATTAATCATTATTTTTTCAAACAAATAAATAAATTATTTTTTCCTAAAATTCTATGTATCCAATCTAAAATAAAAAAATGAAAACAGAACGCTTACGTTTTTTTTTAAGTTTATTTGATTAAAAATCAATCAGAACATGTAATTAATTAGAAATATGCCATTTTTTTATTATTTCAGCAAAAAAATCATTTAGTTAAATGCATAAATTTTAAGCAGAAAAATTTTAAAATGTCCTCATTCAAAATTTATAGAGCTAATTGGGTGCTTGAATCATCAATTACTGGTTTGTCGAACATCAAGCGAACAAAATTTAAACTTATTAAAATTTTTTGGATAATTTGCATAATTGGTAGCTTAGCAGGTTGTTCCAAAATAATAATTGATTTGATGCTTCGCTATTTTAAATTCAATGTAAATATATCGCTCAAGATAAAATCGCCTTCCACACAGGACTTTCCTGCAGTTACATTTTGTAATTTAAACCCGTTCGATCTAAGCAAGTCTGGTCACTTATTGGACAAAATTTTGATTGAAAATAAGCTACACAATTACTCAAACCCTTCATTAATTCGAACTTTGGTAAAGTCGAAAATAGCCGGAGGGTACATTTCCAGAGATTCAATCGGTTTTTCCCTAAAAGACATGCTATTAAGCTGTTACTTTAATGACCAAGTGTGTAATTATTCAGATTTTGTTCCTTTTTATGACTTTGACTATGTAAATTGTTACACATTCAACAGTGGTTATGACGTCAATGGAAATAAAGTTGCCATTAAGAAAGTAAACTTACAAGGAAATGATTTGAGTCTCAAACTAGAGCTTTATCTTGGTCTGGACAAAGCTAATTTGACTCGTTTTATTACAAATAGTGGTGGCCGGATTGTGGTTCATAATCAGAGTACAATTCCTTTAATAGCAAGTGAAGGAATTGATTTAGCTACCGGTTTTCAGAACAATGTAGCTATCAAGAAATATTTCGAATATAAACTTCCTCAACCATACAGTAATTGTATTAAGAATACAAAGTCGAAAGATAGTTTTAATTCTCGACTTTACAGAGCAATATTTGATAGTTTGAACATGACCAATTACAGACAGAAAATTTGCTTCAAGCTTTGCTTACAAGATTTTATACAAAAAAAGTGCAGTTGCTTAGATGGTAGCCTGCCGAAAATATACCAAAATGTGACTATATGCCAAAGCTTGGACACAATTAGATGCATGATTGATGCAAGAAATGATTACTACAATAGCGGTTTTACATGTAAAGACTGTCCGATGTCGTGTGATTCGGTGTACTATACCAAAAAAGTATCTTATTCAAGGTATCCAACCTACTACTATTTAGATTATATAAAAAATAAAACAAATATAGTCAAAAAGTTTAATGAATATTATAATGAAGGAAATTTTTCTCGATCAACTCTAATAGCTAATATATTTTTTGATGATTTGGATTATTCTGTTTTGGAACAAGTGCCGGCTGTATCGTTCGATTATTTGATAAGTAATATAGGTGGTAATTTGGTATTTTTTATTGGGATAAGTGTTTTAAGTGCTTTCGAAATGGTAGAATTTGTTATTCAAGCTATTTTATATACTTTAAAATATTTATTAATAAAACGAAAGAAATCATTTAATTTGGAGAAAAATAAAGATAATGCGTTGTAATTATTTTCTATTAATATTTTTTTTCTTAATAAAAACATTATTTAACTTTGATTATTTGAAAAGCTTTATTCCACAAAAACAGATACAAAATCATTGATTTTTTTTGCGACATTAACTGTTTTTATTTGAACATTAAAAAGAAATTTTCATAATTTTTTTTTCAAATTTTTAAAGAATAATTAATCAATCAAAGAATAAAAATACTTAATTAAAAATTGTGGGAAAAATTTGTTTACTAAATCTAATTTAACTTCAAAATAAAAAATCAAGCCCAACACAAGGAATCGAAAGAGCTAATATAAATATCTATTTAAATATTAAATCGCATATTACGTCAATGTTCAATTGACATTAATACAAAAATATCTTTTTGATAGGAAAAATTGATACTTTATTCTATAATGTAATCATTATGGAAATCATAGCTTTTTTTGCTTTGGTAGAGCTTTTAAGCAAATATAATGATATATAAATTAATTGGATGATTTTAATTCAAGTTTTTTAGCTTTGTCATTTTTATTTTGAGAAGCAGTTTGTGAAATAAATCTTAAATTTCATAAAATTTTTTTTAGCTTTGAAAATACTCTTTAAACTATCATATTCGTGAGTTACTTCTTTTCTAAATGTCATAAAAGAAAATTTATCATTGACATATTAATTATTTTAATATTAACAAACGTCAATCGAGAGTTGGCATTTTTTAAGTAAATATAAGCAAAATCATCAGATACCATCATTCTTTAGCACCTAGACAATAAATACGAATAATTTTTTTTATATTTTTGATTTCTCAAGCTAAAAGATTGATATCATGATCGAAAGACATTAGTTTTAATCTTTATGTAAATAATTTTAAAAAATATATAAAAGAGAGTAAGTGGAATTAAATTTCAAAAAATAATCCAAGATGAAAATTATTTTGTTATTATTTTCAATAATTTTGGGTACTATCTTTGGCCTTCCAGTACAAGATTCAAGAAGTGAAGCAAATCATCAAGGACAATTGAATAATTTTCCAACATTTCCTTCTTTTCCTACTTTTCCAACATTTCCAACATTCCCGTCATTTCCAACATTTCCTACTTTTCCAACAATTCCTCCTGTAACATCATTTAGTCCAAAGCCAGGTTCAGTTTGGCAATCACACTATTTCAATGGTACTCACCAAATTAGCAAGTGGAGTAATGGTACAACAATAATAAAGCCAATCGCTTCACATATTAATGAAATTAATATTTTTGGAAATGGAACTGCAATAATAAATAAATAAATAAAAATATTAAAAATAAAAAAAAATGCTTTATTTAGATATTTATTTTAATTAGTTCTAGAATTTAAATAAACTGAAAAATTATTTTTAAAACAAAACTTTATTTTTAATCTTGAGAAGTGGCATTTTCATCAAAAGGTAAAAAATCTATTTCACTATTAACACGATCATCGATACTTTCAACATCTACAAACACCTCGGCATCTGACCCAGATCTGGGTGAATTCTTATGCTTGACTATTTCACCCATGGGAAATATTTTTTTCTTTTTTATTTGCAGACCAGAACTTGATGGCTTAGTAGTATTCAAACTCTGATTTTGTGTGACAGGTACTTTTTTTACAGGATTCGCTCTTGATTTTTTACTCTGTGCCGAATTTGTCTCAGCTTTCTCATTAGCCCCGCTTGGTCCCGCACTTGATTCGTTATCAGTATAAGCATCCAAGCTGGCTGAAGATGCGTGTCGAATTGGTGCTTGATTTACATGAAATGCCAATGCAATTTGGTCTTCTAAATTTTGAAATTTCTCCCTATACTCAGGTATATCACAAGCTTGTTTACTGGTATCCAACAACTTTTGAGCGGTTTCTGTATATATATTGTTTATACCATTATACAACAAACAATTCGAATACAAAAGCTCAAAGTCTTTAATAAAGTCTTCCCTTGATTTGTATTTTTTGGTAGTTATTTTCTTAAATATAGAAAAATTAGTCAATTTTGCAAATAATTAAATTTAATTAGGTAATTATCAATAGAGAGAACCGAGTATTTTTCACATTACTCTATAAATGTGAAAATCACATTTTTTTACAAATTTTATTTAATTTTCAGAATTTAATTTATCCAAAAAATTACAAATTTTTAACTTTTCTTGAAAAGTTTATAAAATGATTTATCATCAGTACAATTTCTAATTTTTTTAAATTGATCAACTAATTTGTTCTAATCTTTACCAAAATCTTTAATTATTAATTTTCATACTTTTGCCAAATAAATACAAAACAAATATTTGCTTATTGATCTTGGTAAATATTTCTAATTGGTTGGTACCGTTCAATTTTAAAAATTTCCCAAACAAAAAGTAATTAATATTTAAAATTAAACAAATCTCCAATTAAAAATTGATATTGTTGATCAAATAAGAAAAAATAATTAGCACTTAAACATATTATTTAACTGTGTTCCTTTTTTGACTTTTCAAAATTATTAAATTCTTTAATACAAGATAAAAAGATATGTAAATTTGTTCAAAAAAAATAAAAAATTAAATCTCCTACTTGTTTTATAGTCTCTAAATCAATGGGGTTTTTGACTATGTCATAATAGTCCTTGTATTTGCCCTTGTTTACTGGTTTTAAAAAAGAGAATGAATTGTCCACTTGCATGATAAACTGTTCGTATAATTGGTCAAACAAATAGTTAAGCACTATTAGACTATTTTCGTCCAGAAGAGGATTTATAGCCTTTTCCAATCTGACAAATTGATCTTGCTTTTCCTTGATTCTTAGCTCACAAAGCTGATAGATCATTTCAGCTGACTGAGTTATGATACTATTTGCACCATTATAAATTGTGCTATTGTTTACCAACAGTTGCATGTCATCCAAAAACGATTGACGATCTTTGTACATTTTTTCATTTATTTTTTTCCTTATTTTTTGTAGATCTATGGGATTTTTGATCACCTTGTAATAGTCGGGCACTTTTTTTGGATTTACAGGGAAGAGAAACGCTTGAGCCTCTTGCAAATCTCTGAGTTCATTGACTATATTCTCAAGTAATGTTGACATGCTAACCAATGGATCAACATGACGCCGATCAACTTTTTTCTGTGGTTTGACCAAATAGTCGCACGAATTTTGAATGCTTACTTTGCGCTTTGGCTGCTGGGTGTTGGATTGCGGTGTTGACTTGGAACTTTGGGCAGACTGTGTCGGCTGCTGTTGTTGCATTAATTGCTGCTGCAAAGCTAACAAAAATTGCTGTTGATCGAAAAAGTTGGCAAACTGGGACGCTGCTGCCAAGGCTGCCATTTCAAGAGGGTTTTGTTGCAGCTGTTGTAGTTGTTCCTGAAGAAGTAACTGCTGTTGTTGTTGTTGTTGTTGTTGTTGCTGCTGCGATTTCTGCTGTTTCTTGGGAGCATTTTGCTTGTTAGATGGTTTTTTTTGTCCTTCAACCAAATCTTCCATCTGATTATCACTCTCATTAACAATCTTGTCTTTTGGTATTGTCAACACAATCGACTGCTGCTCTCCAGGCTGACTGTCCGGTTTAACCGGTTTAATCTTTATCTTTGGCATTTGCTTGTCCTGTTCCACCATTTCGCTAGTGTTAGAATTACCATCAAAATTTTCCATGCCAACTTTATTCTCCATTTCAATAACTTTTTTGGTTCTATATTTTTTCTTTGCCGGCGATCCTCCTTCATCACTGTTCAAAGCCATTTTAATGGCTTTTTTCTGTATTATGAGCTTAGTTCCTTCAACTTTGGCAAGACCAGTAGCTCCAGCTGCTTCACTGCCGCTAGTTTGCTGATCTGTAAGCTTTTTGCGCTTTACATACTTTCTTTTTTGAGGTTGTTGTGGGGTGTCATGCGATTTATCTTCATCACCACTTGAATACTGCAGTGATGACTTGATGAAAAATTTTTTGGCTTCTGGAGACGATATTATAGAGTTGTCCAGCTTAGTCTTTTTATTTAGACCTGTTTTATTGTATTTTCTAACTTTGGGTGCACCATCTTCGCCATTACGGGCCTCATATCGCTTGACTCGTCTTAGCTGTTCTTGCAGTCTGCGCCTCTCTTTTCGAAGTTGCTCTTTTTCGTTCTCGTCCAGAGCAAAAGCTTTTTGGATAAATTCTTCGTCCCGAGTGGTACGAATTTTTACATAGGCATCTATTACAAGTGAATTGGTCACTGTTTCTACTTTGGTGTATTCCTTGCCCGTCTCTTCATCACGGTAAGTGCGGGTTATTTTCAATATCCTTTGCATGTTGGGATTTCGGTCACTTTTTTCATTTTCATTCTTTTTCTCATTGGCTTCGTTCATGATAATTGATTTTAACTCTGATGAAGACTTTTCGTCATTCTTTTTATTGTCTTTGCTTAAGTTGCTCTCCAACATGGATTCAAGATTTTTTCCCATTTCGTCCACATCCGAATCCTCGTCCAGTTCTTCTGAATCATCTGTGGACAAGTACTCCTCACTGGCAAGATTCCGATTTTGCAGTTCGAATAAACGCTGACACTCATCTTTAAATTTGTCATGGGCGTCCGATTGAGAATACTTGTTGCCCCTGGCAAACTTGGACAAAGCAGCTCCATCACCCTCTTTTGCCTTTTGTGTAGACATGGTGCGCACCACATCAATAATTTCCCATCTCTTAAGCTTTTTTATTTCAGCCTCAGGTACACCGTAGCTAGCAAGTAACTCTTTGGCCTGACTTAAGTGCAGTTTTCTCAAGTCTGCATCGGTACCAGTCACTGTCCTCTTGGTTTGTGGTTGTGGAGAATTGACACTGTCATTATTTTTTTCCTTTTCGTCATCATCTTTATTCTTAATGGCCTGTCGTACATAGGAAAAGCCTTCGCCTCTTCCAGTTGGATCAGCTACACCATTTATTTGAAGTAAACATTTGCCTTTTATAGCGTCTAGGTACGCTCGCGTTGTATGCCAAGGCGCATTTTTTACTTCATCATCAATTTTTGAATTTTCTTCATCATCATCATCACTTGCCCAGAAATTTTTTTCACCATACCCAGCATCTTTGAGGCGCTGCTCGGCAGCCAACATTGAGTAATAGGCACAACACTGTTCAGGTGCTATCAAACTTCGCACTTCTTCATCTGTTGGCAGTCGAATGTCCTCTTTTAAAATCCACCAATTTGTATCCAATTTACCTAAATTTATATTTTTATAAGTAAAAAATTAAAATCAAATATTTTATCTAAATAAATTTGATAAATCTGAATAATTTTTTTTCCTATTAAATTGTAAAATGTGAATAAATTTTTTTTGTATATTTACTCGATACTAAGGATATTAAATTAATATATATTATTAAACCATCTAACTCTTATAATTAATTAAAATTTCTATTAATTATCGTTTTAATATTTTAAATATAATGTATAAAAAATTTTTTAAAATAAGATATAATAAATCAATATGATATTCAAATGACTAAAAAAATTTTCTTAAATGAAAGCCTTATTCTTACTTAGAATGAAAACTCAAAGTTAATATTAAATAATTGGTAATAAATTGTATCATGTAAATAATTCGATTTGGGAAAAAAATTACCAGTTCTTCTAAAATCAGCGCAAATTTTTAAGCGTTTTCGAATGCTGTTCTCAGGCAGAGTGGGAAAAGCTCTTTTCACATCCTCCATCTTAATTCGCTTTGGTACATCTTGGCTTTCATTAAACAAGCGGACCAAATAGGCCTGCAAAAAGTCCTTTAAAAACGAATTAGATCTTTTTGAATTGGGACCAGGCACTTCAATCAAAGGACATTCTTGTCCAACAACAAACAAATTCTGAATATCACCCCGGACAACATAACCAGATGATTTGCTCTTGATAACCAAAAAGTCTTGAGATGGTATCTTGTGTTTATAAATTGGCGCTCTAAACATACCATTCTCAAACGCCAATAGACTCTCACCAGGTTTCAAGACCCCTAAGAATGGACTTGAACTAACATATACCAAATCACCATACTCTCCATTTTGAGGTCCTTCATCTTTGCTGAATTTTTTCTTGTAAAAATTTCTTATTCTTGTGGCCATACCAGGCTGCATCATCAAAGGCGGAAATTGTTCGCTATACTCGGCCAAAATAAAATGGCAATTATCAGTGGCCGTCAAATCGCCTATTGATCTTATTTGATTTATTTCAATAGGGGCAATTGGTTGAGGCTGAGTAAACGATTTTGGAAATTCCAATTTAAGTTCTTGTTTACCAAATTTTTTCAATAAACAATTAACACTTATTAGTGTATTTATTTCATTAGGTTGAAATCGTCTTAGAGGCATACGATGAAAACTTCGTAATTTGCCAACACTGAGGTGAGTTGGAAAAAACTGAGGATGCAGATCAAGAGCACATTGAGCATGATGCATTGCCAAACTGGATGAAACATGTTTGCTATTCTGAGCACCTTGCTCATGGCTCACCTGCTTAGGATTATAAAACTCATCATTTGAAATGTTCCATATACTTTTGGGCTCTTGATTCTGAGAAATTTCAGCTTCATGCTGTTCATGCTCCATTGCTTCAAGCGCTTTCTTGCTAGGCTTGGTTCGTTCATATTTTCTATGCTCTTTGGGCTCCTCTTCTTTTTGAACCGGCTTCTCAACCACCACATCTTCGGGAACCCCTAGCAGTAAATTATCATCATTCGGATCAATTAAAAACTCTTTGGGCTTCAAATCGTCCAATTTTACATCATTCTCAGGATCAATGATGATATTTTTTTCCCAATCACTGTACAAATCGTAATTTTGATTGGGAAATATTGAGTTCCATTGGTTTTGTTGTTTTTGTTTTGTATTTAAATTTTGTGTATTTGTATTTGGAACTGATTGATCTTTATACATATTTATAAAATCTATTTTCCTGCCTAAAATCTTTGACTGAAATGAGCTAAGAGTACGGTGTTCACTTGATGGTACCCAACTTGCCAATTTAACTCTTTCATTTACCATCTCTGTATTTGTTTTATTTGTATTATTCACATCAAAAATTATATTATTTTCCCAATTGGAAGTGTTTATGAGTAAAAATTTATCCTCATTAATCAATTTATTTATGTCCAAGTCATTTAATTTAAGATGGAGACCTTCAAGCTCTTTCTTATTCTCCTCGGATTCAGGCTCTTCTACCTCTTCAATATCTTCTTCCTCGTCAGGTTCTTCAGTTTGATTCTTTTTCTTTAATTTTTTAAGCTCTTTTTTCTTTTTTTCAATTAATGAATCAAGATTGTATTCTTTGTACCAATAGGAGCCAGGGCCCTGCTCCCATTGTTTTTTAATATAAGCCTCATTGAACTCGCTGTCATTGTCGGTTTTGTCTGATTTGTTTACGTCATCGATAATGAAAGGTTTTAGAAAATTGACCTCATCATTTTGGTCAAACTCTAGATCTCCTTCGTCTGGTTTAACTGGCTCCTTTGGTTGTTCAACTGGAGGGTTGGGTTCTGTTTTTTTTTCGGTAACATTTTTGGTCAGATCAAAGTCACCCTCGAATAATTGAAAGACATCGTCTTGCTCATTTGTTTGGTTCTTTGATTCCAATGTCAGACTTTTATCCTGTTCATTTTTAGCTTTGCGGCGTTTACGAGTTCCTCTCCAAATTTTTGGTAAGCATGTTGTTCGGCCAATTCCAAATAACTTGGAAAATCTGAGTACTGCGTCGTATTTAAATTCTGGAAATAGATCTGTTACGGTCTTACCATTGTAAGTCTTTGGCAATATATATACTGATTCGAGGTCATTTTGAGCATTCAAACCGGCCGATAAAGCAGCAAATTGGTTTTTTTCTTGCTCAGATTCAAAATTTGACATTTTCAAAAAATTCAGAATTTTATTTTTAATTTTTGTATTTATAAATTTTATCAAAATTTTTCAATATCAAAATTTTGTTAACTTTTAATCTTTTTTATAATTATTTATCTATATTTATACCCAAAAAACAAAATATTTGTGCCTTTAATATAATTAATTGAAAAACTAAATGAAATTAAACTTTGAAATTATGATGAAAAAATTAATTTGCTTAAAAATTTAATATTAAAAAGAAAATTAAAATGTCTTGGTTTATCCAAAAATAAATTGATAAACCAAACTTCAAAAAATCTACAAAAAATTTATTTTTGGAACAGTGTGAAAGTATTTTATTGATTATTTATTTTTCAAATACTAATAAATATTTAAATATTATTGATATCAGAGAATTTACGTTAGCGTCTTTTTTTAATTAAATTTTATTTTAAAATAATTTCTATCAATTTAAAAAAGTTTTTTTAATTGTTATTTTGAACATTTGTTTCTTAAAATTGAATATTTATACAATTTAAGGCTATTTAAAATTAATTTAAATAATTTTATGTTTAAATTTGAATTAAATTTAATTTTTTCAAATTAAATTTCAAATTTTTGTAATTTTTCACATTTTAGTAAATTTTACAAAAAATAAAATCTTTCCTTTTATAACTCATGTAATAATAGATGGGAGCTATTTTTGACGAAAAAAGTGATATTTAGATATTTGACAATTGCTAGAATTAGACAAATACAATAAAACAAAGTAATACAAATATTTAAATCCAGTTAAAGGATTGAATAAGTTCAGGACCTTTGAATCGAACAAATAGCAAATATTAATACTTAGTCATATATGGAAACAAATAAACATTTTTGGTTTAGACTGAAAACAATTTTGGAAATTAATTTCATAAATCAACCTATCTAACTTGATAATTAATAAATATTGCTAAAATCAATCTAAATTAATTTTTTCTAAAAGATTATTATTTTTTATTTACACAACATGATTTGAATTTTAAAATAAAAATCTAATTAAAATTTGAGCATTTATTAAATGAGAGAGAGAAAAATCTTTGTAATAAAATAATCTGTTTTGACGAGTAAGAAAGACACGAAGCTAGGAAATGTTATAAATAAATAAAGGAATTCCGAGTATAAGTTTTTGTTGAATATTTACTGAGATAAATACGAAACATTACTGTTATTTGAATATGATTCTATCCCTGGATTCATTCATTATGGAACTAAACCTTAATTAGAACTTGATACCTTAAGGTTAAAATGAATCGCTATGATAATCGAAAGACATTTTAATCTCTAAATAAATAAAAAACTATAGTATTTAAATATTGTTTAAAATTTTTAGGTTTTTAACAAATATTCAAAGAAAAATGAAGATAGAAATATTTATTGTATCAATTATATTGAGTACAGTATTCTGCGTTCCAGTAGAAGATAAAAGAAAGCCAAGACAATCACAATGGCAATGGCAATCTGGAACTGGACAGCAACAGAGCGGAACTGGTAGTCAACAACAACAATCTGGAACTGGATATCAATGGCAATCTGGAACTGGTAGTCAACAACAACAATCTGGAACTGGATATCAATGGCAGTCTGGAACTGGACAGCAACAAAGCGGAACTGGTAGTCAACAACAACAATCTGGAACTGGATATCAATGGCAGTCTGGAACTGGACAGCAACAAAGCGGAACTGGTAGTCAACAACAATCAAATGGTGGCTCTTATCAAACTTTTGCTCCATTTCCAACTTTTGCACCATTTCCAACTTTTGCTCCTTTTCCAACATTCGCACCATTTCAACCAGCTGAAGGCTCAGTTTGGCAATCTCAATTAAACAATGGAACACATCAAATTAGCATGTGGAGCAATGGAACAACAATAATTAGACCAAATAATCCTTAAATTTATTTAAATTCTATAAAATGCTTACTTCATTATTTTAAGTCTTACTTAGTAATAAAATAATAATAATAGATAAATTAATTCAACTTAATAAATTTATTTAAAAGAATTTTATTGTTTGAAACGACCATCAAACGGCCAACATAAACTTTTGGCGGTCTAAATAGTATCTATTTAAAAAAAAAATTTCACTAACCTAAGTTTTAAACTAGATAACAGTGAACTTAATACTTTTAATACTTACATTTTTTAAAATTTAAATACTTTTTCTATGTGTATTATCTGCCCTTTCGTATGAAAGGACGGCTATGCGGCGTTCTGACTTTCAGGAGAAGGTAAGATTTAGTCGGTAGAGCCTTATGTTATCGGCAAGTCAGCTAATTCACTGGATCGATTCGGTTACAAAGGATAGCCATTTTTAATTATAAGATCGATTTTGCTAACAGGGAATAGTCCGCTAAATCAAAAGGTTGGTTCGATGGCGCAAATAGAGTCACTAAAACAATGATATGCTAAGGCTAGTGTAATAAAAAAATCGACATTTTTAGATCTTTTTCGACTACAGTGACATGTCATTATGGTCGAAAAAGGTCAAAATATAAACCAGTGTTCGATATATAAGAACATGTCACTAAAATCGAGCAATTACGTTAGCATGTTTCTGATAAAACTAAGATTTCAGAAAGTTTTTAAATTATGTATCCTGGTAATAATCTAGTATTAGCAAAATACCAATTTATCAGTATTTTTAGATACCATATATTTTTTAAATTAAAAAAGCGATAAAATATTATATATTTAATTAAAAAATATATTAAATTTTAAACAAGTTTCACTATTTTATTATTAATATTATTTGAATAGTTTTAGTGATGTATTTATCCAGCCAAAGTTGGACCTCCAAGCCAAGGCGTAGACAAGAGTGGATGCAAGAGATTTTGCAGTTATAAACCAGTTAAAATATTTACAATAATTAAATACCTTTTTATAAGCTGAAAAAGTATGGTTTCAGCTTATAAAAAGGGACTACCACATTGTTGTACAGATAATTTACCTTTTAAAAATTACATTAGTTATTCAAAAGCCAGTTTTAGTGTTTTTAATCCGGCAAAGAGGTTTTTTAAGAAATTTAGTGATCACTTAGCTTACTTTACATTGGTCATTTCATCATCTCATGCCTTATCATAATTTCAAAAATATTAGCACAATCAATTTCATTTAACCTAAGCTAAAAAAAATTTACTGGTTGATGAAAAACACAAAAACATCAAAAGCTTTATTCAAAGATTAGATTTGTTTTTGTTAAGTAATTTTTAAAAATTAGTCGAAATACTAAATTACTGATCAATCATGTGTAATATTGATAATATTGATAAAAACTGAAATTAAGAAAATAAAATTGGAAAAAATATATTTTAAATTATTGAATTAGGTAAAAAATTTCTAGGCAAAATAATTGAATTAAAATCAGTGAATCAAAAACGAACGAAATTTTATTAGCCTGAAATTTTCAAACTGTGACCAATATTTACAATTATACATTTAATTTATAAATAATGGCAACACTAGAATATTCTTTAAATCAAAAACATTATTTAAAGCTGAATAGTTTAAATTTTATCCCTAAAAATCAATCGATTAAAACTCACTCAAATGAATCGTTTTGAGCATTGATATGAAATTATAAACTTCATTTTTTGTATTTATATATGATATGTTTTTAATCGGAAATTTAAATTTACCAGTAGAATTAAAATTTATTAAGAGCTTTGTTTTCTTCTCAATTATTTGGTATCAATTTTTTAAAATTGATGCATTAAAGTGTTATAGTTGCTCTCGCTGCCTTGAAGTTTCAGAAACTTATTTAATAGATTGTCCTATTGGAAATAAATGCCAAACAATAGTTCAAAAGATTTCAGACCTTGATTCTAAGTTTGTGGGCAGAGGATGTTCAAATGTCTGCATAGATTCATCGACAATGGGCTACGATTTAAAATGCTGTCAAACCGATGGTTGTAATAATGAAAAATTCAATAATGAAAATGTCAATAATGAAAACGTCAATAATTCAAATAATTCAATTATAATCATTCCGAACCTAACTCTATTATTAAATTTTTATTTAATCAGCTTTTCTTATTCTCCAGATAAAATCTTTTTTAGTTTAAATTTCAAGACAAGTAACAATTTTATTCAAAATGAACCCTATCTGCTCGAATTAGCTAACTAGATAATAAAGCTTTCAACCAAATGATTTATAATTGCAATTTTGATTAATAAAAATTAAAATATTATTTTTCAATAAATTATTACTTTAATCTTTAAATTTAATCTTTGTAATGTTTACATTGGTACCCTTGGGCCCGTCTATCCGATCTCCTCGTTAGACGTATTGGAGCAGTTATTTATGCTCCTTTCTAACTTAAACTTTAACTTAAATATGGTTAAGTTAGTTAATTAAACCAGTGATATCGACAAAGATGTCGCTATAGCACAATCTTATTGTTGAATAATTATTTTATTATGATTAATATCGAAAATAGCTTATTTTAGAAAAATTATGAATCTTCATTAGAAAAAAAACATATTAAATAAAGATTAAACAAGAGAATTAGATTGGCAGGTTCTAAAGTATCCTCTGGCCACATTCGTATAACCAGATAATCTTTAAATTATTGTTTGGCAATAAACTTGATTTGGACAATCTCTTAAATCTGCTTCTGAAACTTGAAGGCAGTCAGAGCAACTATAACACTTTATTGCATCAATTTTTAAAATTAATTTCATGTCTATTTTTATATAAATTCTACTTAGCAAATGCTCAAAAGGCTCATTTGATTGCTTGAAGGTATTCTATTAATTTTTACGATGAAATTTTTTAACTATTCAGCTTTAAATAATGTTTTTAATTAAAAAAAATCTAAATTTGTCAATGTTTTTAATAAAAATGTTTAATTTTAAAGCTTTGATTATTATAGAGAAAATTCGTAATAACTTTTTTCATTCACTGATCTTAAATCAATTATTTTGCCAAGAAATTTTTTTTAATATAATTCAGCAATTTAATATATTCTCTGATTTTTTTTGCGTAATTTCAGCACAAAATTAATAATTGTTCAGCAATCAATTTTAATAAATTAAAGAAAAAGTAATATTTTATTGAAAAATGATACTTTAATTTTTATTCATCAAAATTGCTTAGAGATTATGAACATCTTTTTAAATTGCAAACAGATACCTCTCATGAAGGATTCGGAGCAGTTCTTTGCTAAGTCATAGACAATGAAGAATTATGTATATAAGACGAGCTTTAACAACATCAGAAAAGAAATGGACTGCAAGAGAAAAAGAAGCATTAGGAATTATGTGGGGCTGTGAAATGTTTAAGAGGTATTCAGTTTTAGTTTTGAAACCTCAAAGGCATCTACTACTGATTCCCTAATGAAAATTCTCCTTGCGCCAGTGTCCAAGCAATTGATCAATGCTTCTCTAAAAAATTAAGATGAGCGCTTTATCATGTTGTTCTTGTCTAATTTAAGTGGCATTACTTTATGCAAATTGAGACAGACATTTTTGGAAGAGTGTCCGTCGAAGCTTGATATGTCATTTTCAATATGATAATAAGGGAATTATTACAGACAAGAATCATAAAAAGAAATCAAGCAAAACTTTTAATTTTTATTTGGGAAATATCATTATTTTCAGTATTGTGCCTTCTACTGTTATCAAGTTTTTTGACTTCTCTTGATTTACATTAACCATTTGGTCAGTTATATTGAGTATGTCGGAGTTGTTGGCATAATTAGCATCGTTTTCGAAAATTGCTTCTTTTATTTTGATTTTTTTCTATTGAGCGGAATTTCCTGCTAGCACCTCTTACCACTTGTTTTTAGAGAATATTTATTTTTAATTTTTTGACATTTCCATTCAATTAAAAAAATTTTGAATTAGATGTCTGATTAAAAACTCAAACAGGAATAATCAATTAAAAAAATAATAATTTTTTTTAAACATTTATTCAAATGAAATTTAAACAAATAAATAAATGTTAATTATTTTTTCCGTATTTAAGCCTTGGTTGCAGCTTTTTCGGCGGCAATTTTGTCCTTCTTCACAGGACCCATAAAACTCTTCTTTTCTTCGGCAGTTTGGAAGCGACCGTGACCGAATTTCGAAGAAGTATCGATGAACTTGAGGGAAATCTTTTCGAAGGCAACACGCTTGGTTTGAGTGATCAAAGATTTACGTAAAGTAATTGGACGTTTCTTGGTACCCATGATACATCCTTTAACCATAACAAAATCTTGACCAACAATACCATATTGTGGGAAACCACCCTAAATTTAATAATTTAAAATAAGTCGAATATTTTTTTCACTGAATACGAATCATCAGACAACCCGTTCGGGTTAGCTTTAAAACATGCCTGTAACACCGCGTTGGTGGGTTCATCCATTTCTGGCTCCAACGCAAATGTTACTTCAGACGCTTCTCGTATTCATCATTGATTCGTTTTTTTATTTTTATTAATTAAAAAAAATAAAAGTTAACTCACCATTGGAGTGATTGATTTTTCGACGGGATCGAATTCGGTCTTGGCATTAGCTTTGTCCGAGCCCAAACCAATTCTGTATACTTTCTTGTTAATTTCAGTTCTGTGATGGTATCCTTTTTGACCAGCTCTGGCGACTGAAAAGGATACTCTGCTTGGATGCCACGCACCAATACAAGCAACTTTTCTCAAACCTTTGTGGGTCTTTCTTGGCAATTTCTTTGTGTGCCATCTTGAGGTGACTCCTTTATATCCATGACCTTTGGTTACACCAATACAATCAATCATCTCATCTTGCGAGAAAACTTGACTGACTGGTATTTGTTTTTCCAAGTGCTCGCGAGCAAACTTAATCTTATCGGCGACAGAACCACCATTTAATTGGATCTCCATAATGTGAGCCTTCTTTTGTCTTTTTTTCAACAATTTCATCTATTTAAATCAAAATTAAAACTGGGCTTAAGTTATTCGATTAATTGTTTAAGAGTTAATCAGACGGAAGGCAGCAAATAATGGGATATCGGCATGATTTACTACGAGTGACCTCTTCCAAGGCCAAGTATCATCATTTTAACCCTTTTTGTTGTGAAAAAGAACCTACTTGAGTGTGAGCAATGACACGAATGACTTGACAGTACTTAGCCATCTTGGAAAAGTCTTTTTCAATTTCTTTTTTGCCCAAATCATCCTTCCATTTTTTGGCATATTTGGTAAAGGCCTTCTTTTTGGACTTGTACCTTTGATGATGATTGGAATTTAGATACCATATTCGGGCTCATGAATGAATCTAATTACACTATGACTAGATTATTCTAGTCACAGCTGGTTTATAAGTACTTCATCATGGGCTCAGAAAAGAGACCAAGAGAGGAAATTTTATTTTTATAGAGCTCATATTCAAAGAATAGAGGAACTCTTTATTTATCGCCTTGATATAATTAGGAGCGATTTTTTATAAACCATTAGATTTGTGCTTATTTCAAATATTTACCAATTTTTGTAGAATCTTCTTCGGCAGTCTTCGCTCAAGTGCTCGGCGAAAACAGTCTTGAAAGTTCTCAAGCCTTTTGGTGTTTGGATGTAACCAACAACACCAACAATGACCATTGGTGGAGTTTCAATGATGGTCACAGCTTCGACTGTCTCCTTTTTGTTCAATTTGGAACCCAACTTGTCGACATCACGAACAATGTGGGTCATACCAGCTTTGTAGCCGATGAAAGCGGTCAAATGGACTGGCTTAGATGCATCGTCTTTTGGGAAAGCTTTGCATTTACCGCGGATTCTTCTCGATCTCTTTCTTGGCAAAAAGCCCAAAGAACCACATCTTGGGTGCTCGAATTTTCTATGACTCTGCAGATTAATTAAGATTTAATGGATTTTGAAAATTTTATTCATAAGCAAGTATTTACCATGTTTAGAACGTCTTTAGAACAAACTTCAACTAATTTTCTCTCAATAAAGCATTCAAGAGGTGAATAGAAATTTTTTATCTGCAGATAGAAATGTGCTTGCAAATTTAAATTTTTTTTATGTTCCCAAAATTGGCTTCAGTTTATTGCAAGACTGAAAAATTTTTATAATATACCAAAAAATTTGTCTTTACCAATTTAAAATTAACTTTATTAATTGATATTAAAAATCTAATTGAAAAAATTTCATGAAGCATTTTAAAAAACTGGTTCCATCTTATTTGGTTTAAGCAAAACAATTCAAAAAGTACTAATTAAGGAATATTTTTTCACTTAAAAATCATTTTTAAACTTTAAAAACTTAATATATTTAATAAAAATAATTTTAAGTTATCTTGTAAAATTTGTATCAAATTTTTTTCTATAAAATAATGCCAAAAAAAGTATTTTAAAATAAAATTATAGATAATTTCATATAAATTCTTAACATCAACTTCAATAAGTCTATAAAAAAATAAATTATAGAAATTTAAAATGTTTCATTATTTTTTAAATTGTATATGCTTAAAATCTAGAAAAAAATCGTATCATGTTTTGATATTTTTATTTCCAAATTCAAAAATTATATTTATTTTTAATGAAATTTCTTAAATTCTGCTTTAAAATTTTATTTCATTTTTTTTTCTAAATTTATCAATAAGCAATATTTTTTTATAAAAAAAATTCTTAAGAAAAAATTAAATAGTCGAAAACTTTTTACCATAGTTTATTAGTAAGACTAAAATGCAGATCTAGTGACTTAATAAAAGATAATATTTATATAAAAAATTTTTTTATCAAGGAAAAATATTCTATTATAAGATATTTGAAAATTTGTTCTAATTGAACAAAATGTTAAGATTTTTTTTCGACTGGGATCATGTGACCAAATAGTTAAATAATAAACCTAAAAAGAACACATGTTACTGCACGACACCAAAGAGGGACTTCTTTAAATAATACTCTAAAAATATAAACTGTTTTTATGAGAAACTGATTTTTAACATTTGCTTAAACGTGCACATCATTAAAAGCTCATAAAAATAAGAATTTTTTCTTTATACTAAGCTAAATATGTCTCTATGGATAACAACAAAAATCATGATATAACAAGATATTTAGGTTGTATATGTAGTGCATTAGAGATTTTATAAGTCGATGCTACTAAAAAATCAATATTTCTTTGGATATTAAAGCGTATGATTCATTAACATTAGGTGTTTCTAGGATCTTTTTTTAGACTTAATAAAATCCTATAAATTTTGTTTAATTTTAGATTTTATGCGTTTATTTTTTGCATTATCAGCACAAGCAGCTAAAGTATTTAGAATGGCTAATCCAAGATGTTTTTTTGATTTGACCGCCGATGGTCAACCATTGGGCCGTGTTATCATGGAGTTGCACGCCGACGTAGTGCCAAAGACTGCTGAGAACTTCAGAGCTTTGTGTACTGGAGAGAAAGGATTCGGCTACAAAAACAGCTTTTTCCACAGAGTAATTCCGAATTTCATGTGCCAAGGAGGCGACTTTACCAACCACAATGGCACTGGAGGCAAATCAATCTACGGAAACAAATTCGAAGATGAAAACTTCAAACTCAAACACACCGGTCCAGGTTTGTTGTCAATGGCTAACGCTGGCCCAAACACCAACGGAAGTCAATTCTTCTTGACCACTGTCCCATGTCCATGGTTAGATGGCAAGCACGTTGTTTTCGGCCGAGTTATTGAAGGTATGGATGTTGTCAAGAAAGTCGAATCATATGGTTCACAATCTGGCAAAACCACCAAGAAAATTGTTGTTGCTGACTGTGGTCAACTTTAAATTTCCATTTAGATTTTATTTTATTCCAATTCAGAATGAACAAAATAAACTCACATATTATAAAGTCATTAAATAAATAAAATTTAAATTAAGTCTAACTTTTTTAGTTGTTTACCACATAAAATTTTAATAAGGTTTGAGTAATAATTGGATAAAAATAACTTTTGAGAATATAGAATTATATTGAAGATTATATTTATCTTTCTATCTTCCGAACAGTAAGATAGATTTAGTCAAAGCTATAAAAAATTTTTATTCAAATACAACAATTATCCAAAAGAAAACTACTGAATTTATTAAGCTAATTAAAGAATTAAGCTTAACTTTAAAAAATTCGATATTTTTGAAAAATTAAGACAATAATTAAACTTTAAAAGATAAATTATTTAAAATGAATTTGATTTTATTCTTTTGGGTTTTCTTTTAAAAACAAAAATTTGTTTATTTAAAAATTTCACTTTTTGATATAATCATTTTATTTCATATAAAATTAATTCAAATTATTTAATTAGAAAAAAAAACAACAAAAATTGGTATTAAAATTTACACATTTTTTATAAAAAAAATAATCTTAAATTCTCATTTTTATCTGTTATTTACAACAATACTTTGGTAATAAACACAAATTAAAAAAAAAGCGGTTCTGGGAACTTATTTATAACCTAAATATCATTCAAAACAAATTTATCAAATCGTCATATAAAACAGTTTTATAATTTATATTAAAATCGTATTTATATTCTAAAACTTTCTTATTCGAATCAAAAATGAAAAGTCCAGATGAATTAGTAAGCCAAGTTTCCACACCATTTCCCTTGGTCACACTAGTTATCAAACCCTGCTCTGTTAAATCATAATCAAAACCCAATGTAACATTTTCACTGCCAATGTTTTCCACAATTTGTTTAACTTTACCGGACTTTTCATATTTAAAAAAATAGTTATTAGTTCCAGATTGAACTCTTGCTACCAATAGGCCACCATTTCCCAAGTAATTTAATTTAATGGTCTTGTCAGTTTGAGTTAAACTTTTAATCATATTGAAATTGTTCAATTTAATTTGGTAAACTTGGTCAGAAAGCTGCATCATGCTGACTCGGCCGTTGAAATCTCGCTTTATATTTATCAATATTCTATTCTGGTCACTTATTTGGATCAATTTTCCATACAAGGCATTTCCATTGTAGGTAAAATTGTACAAATTTCGACCATTATTCAAATCAATTGTGTTCAAGTGTAGACCGAAACGATTAAAAACAAAAGCCTCTTTGGTATCCGTGCTGACAACTGTATACTTTCCGGTATATTCATCTCTTACGACTGTGTTCTTTATTTGAAATAAATTAGAGCTGTCCAACACGTAAATTGAGCGGTTTTGATGCACCCGAATGCTTTTAGGATTCTGCAAATTAGTAAAATAGACTTGTATTTGGCCAGTTGGTTTTACCAATCTTATTTGATTAATTTTATTGTTGGCATCATTTTCCAAAATAAAGAGTTCACCATCCGGGCTAAATGTGATATCTATTGGATTGTGCAGTTTGACAAAATTCGGGTCATCGTCGGCACAAAAATATGGCTTACCAGCAATAACTTCCAAAGTGTTAAACATACCTAGTCTGTACACTATCTCATCATCAAGGATATACAACGAATTATCTATGGGATTTACAGCCAATACTGTAGGCCAATAAAGGCTAAATTTGTTGTCAATATGGAATATTTTTTTACAGTCAACAGGCCTGTCTTTTTGACCACCAACAATTACATCTTTGGTTACCCCATTTTTGTATACTTTGATTGTGTTACTGTCAATGAAAAACAGATTTTTTTTGTTGTCAAAAGCGAGCCCTTTGGGGTACTTGAGACCATCTAGATTTGTCCTAGAATTAAATCTTGGTTCGTCGACAAATCTATCCATTGATTTAATAGAAATTATCTTTTTTTCTCCTGGGTTATTAAGGTAAAGTGATCCGTCAATTGGATCGCTGGTCATGTACATATTATTCATGTAATGGGTAAAAATTTGTCTTGGCTGATCTGTGCTATTGATCATCCAAATAAAATTCGAGTCTGCGACAAATATTGTTCCATCTCTGTTTATTTCAAGGTAAACACCTTCTGAGTCCAATTTGATAACATGCTCAATGGTTTTTTGAAGTTCTTTTAAGTAAATTGTTGAACCATCTCCTTTGTGCAAAATTCCTAATTGAGTATTTAATCTGTGATGAATATTTAAATTCCAATTGCCAACTTCTGACGAACCGAGATCATATCCGGCTATTTTGACTATTTGTGTTTGCCAATCAATCAATGAGCACTCTTCATATTGATAACCAACCTTGACTTTGGCAGTTGTCATTCCATAAACCCTTTGCTCATAAGCATTACGTCTGTCCCATGAATATTCATACTTTATATTTGGATAGGCATCAAATTTTTCTGAATACAAAACGCCTTCCACACTTATTTCCAAGTGAACCATTTGAAGCTCGTCTGGAATACGGCTTCCGGTTAATTGCACAAAAATACTGGAAGAGAATCCTTGGACCAAATTACTAGAATAGATTAGTTTTAAATTTGGTTCATTTAGTTGAATTTCGGACCGAATAACCCCAGTGTCCGGAACGATGATTGAACTAGTTTCGTATGAGCTAGGTATTTCTTTCCAATTTGTGCGCACAATTGGTCTAAATTGAACTGTTGGTTTAGAGATCAGCATATTCGGACACAGGGGCTCATTTTGTTCCTGATACAAATCTTCACTGAGATACATCATCACAGGATCAATGTACACAAACTGATTCCATGCCGTATTTATAGTAATTACTTTGGTTCTCAGTCTATTTCGGCTAAATTCAAGCTGTATCGAACCACCACCATTTACCATTAAATCAAATCTTGGAAAAAAATTTAATTAGATAAAAATATACAAGATTTTTTTTCATTTCTTACATTCCATTGTTTCTGGTAAGAGTGTAACCATAAATTGGATTTTTGTATGAAGTTACTTTAACTCCGATAAGGGGTTGACCATTTTTGAACAACACTTGGCCTCTAATTACGCTTACTTGACTTTAAAAATGAAAAACAATTAATTTGATAATTAATATTTTATAAAAATATATTAAACATTTATACAATTGAGCGTTGAACATTTAAGCTAAACATTTAAACACTTAAAGAGCTAGGGGAAATATATTTTATTTTACCTTTTATTGAATATATTTATCCTATGAATAGTGTGTTTAAAAATAGAAAATTAAGTGCTCACAAGAAGTTTGATAGATAGATAAAGAAAATTTTATTTTATTTATAAAATTTCCTTATAAATAAAGGAAGGGGATATTTTTCAATTAAAGATAAATAGTTTTTAAATACCTTTCAATAAATGAGTTTGAAAATGCAAATGACTGAACACTCGAATCTTCGATTAAAAAGCGCATTTTATCAAAGAAGCTGGCTGATAAACTTGGTGGCTGTTTTCTGAGCAAACGGTCTTTTGGCTCGGGAGCACTCTGACAAGCTAGCGATAATTTACAATTGTCAAAAACACAGCATTCAGAGTCCAAGCAATCAGTTAATCCATCACCATCATTGTCTATGTCATCATTGCAAACCATTTCGATTCCAACCTCGCAAGCTTTACCGGTCCAGCCTGGGTTACACACACATTGATAGCCATTGTTAGGCAACGATTCACATATTCCATGAGAACTGCAACCATTTGGGCAGCTATTTATGTCACAATTTCTACCTTGGTAGCCTGGTGAACAACTGCATGTGCCATTTATGCAAAGTCCATGAGCATTACATCTAGAATCACACATTGGTATAACTTTTTGCATGCACCTTACCCCTGACCATCCATTTTTGCACTTTGAACACGAATTATCCAAACAATTTTGATTAACCGAACAATCTGGTCCTTTCCAACCATCAAGACAATCGCAGATTTTTCTCTCATAATTAAATACACCATTTGACGAGCACAAATTAGTGTTAAATTTAGCCTCTATGGAACAATCGGAACCAGTATAATTGGAAAAGCATTTACACTCTCCACTAATACACACACCATTATTGGAACAGTCTGGTACTTTACATGCCTTTGTCTGACAGAATTCACCTGTATAACCCGAGTAGCACATGCAAATACCATTCATGCATTCGCCATTTTTATTACAGTCTTTTACTTGACACTGATCAATTGGTATCTCACATTCATCGCCATGCCATTGAGTTTCACAATTACATTTTCCATTCTCATACTTTCCATGACCACTGCACACTATTGGACACATTATCTGCGAACAATCTGAGCCGGTATAACCAGGAAAGCATTCACATTTGTTATTTATACATTCTCCTTTACCAAAGCAGTTATTTTCACAACTGGATACTAATTTAGAATGAAAATCAGTTCTTAGCCGAAATTTGATGGAATTTTTATTGTCATTCAAAAGAGATATGTACCATAGACCTTTATTCAAATAGTGCACAAAGCCAGTATTGATAAGATTTTTCTTTTGGCTAGAAATAACTGAATTTGAGTTAAAAGTTTCGAATATTTTAAATTTGGTAAATGATGGCGGAGTTCCCTTGTCGGCATAGAAGCCAATTTGAGACTTGCGCGATATAGATAGATTGAATTTAATGTAAGATGAGGTATCCAAGTAAAATTGCATGTTAAACAGATCATTTGGTTCAATTTGGTCTTCAATTGTGTCGCCAATTTTTGTAAACAGCATTAAATTAACCGGATTGCGTTCGGTCATAATAATCGGCTCAGATTTCTGGTCTTTAAGATGCCAATTTAGATTGTACTTTTTCATAACTTTTTTTTAAAATAAATAAATTAATATTTTTAAAATTTTCCTAATTAATTTTACTCACTAGCTAAATAGATTGTAAATAAAAATAAATTAAAAATTATTATTATTAATAGAAAACTAAAACATTTCCATGAACAACTTTTTTCCAATTTTTTACTCAAGCCAAACTTGAGCCTTTCCAATATGGAATTATCCAAGTGTCTACGATTGCGTGCAGACATGCTCGACTCTGCAGTTGAACTAAAATAGCCATTGCTGTTCGTTCTAGCTGTATTGTGAGAATTTTCAATCAACTTAGCCAAATGAGCCTGCTGTTGGTGCTGAAAGCTTTTCTTAAATTTGCTTCTAGTCGAGCAAGTGTTTGTGAATGTAGTATTCGAGTCAAAAGCTCCATCAATGGGATACAAATAGCCATTTTTTTCCGCATCTATAGTCTGATAGACATTTTGAGATGGATTGGACTCTGGGCGAAATGTTCCACTAGTTACCGAAGGCGATGTGGTCATGTAGTTTTGTCTATTTAAAGAAAACGAGTTCAAAGTATGAAAATTATTAGTTGGCGGAATCAAAAGTGCGCTTCCAGTTGGTGTTTGTACCAAGAATGCAGCGGTCGGTTGAGAAGCTAGCGCTGCCTGTGTTGGCATTATATTCATCTGGTTGTCAATCAATTGGGCCCCATTGGCATATCTGGCATCAATAAATTGACCACGCGCCAGCGTGTTAGCCATTTTGCTGTACTGAGCTAAATGTTCCATGTAAGTCTGCTGCTGGTTATCATTGTTGTTGTTATTATTTGGAGAATTGGAAGTCGATGTAGTTAAGGAAGAGCCTGATGCTGTGGTCGAGTCGGCAATATGAGTCGTGTTCGTGTTAATGGAAGATATCAAGTTATAGCCAGTATTTGAAGTGGTAGAGCCTTAAAATTAGAAAAATTATTAAATTTCGGATATTTGGGGCAATTTAGGAGCCAATTTGGTCTTAAATTACCCATTTTAAATATTCAGTTTTTTTATTAGAATAAACGCAAGTGCAAATATTCCATATGTTTAATTATTTTATTAAAAATAAATCCTATATAAAGCGATTAATAGAGAAACTTAATAAGGCTCCATGTTTGCATGATCTTGCGTAAATCGATCGTGCAATTTAAAACTTAATTTATAAGCTTCTAAATCCTACCATTATCGTTGTTTTGATTTTGGTTTAAATTGTTGAACGATTCGCTTCTATCCATTGCTAATTAATGCATTTAGAATTATTATTTAACTATTTAACTAATCTAAATAAAATGAAAATTATTTTTAAAGCATATTTTTTTTAATCAACACTTTATCTAATATTATGAAATGCCACGAATCTAAGTCAGTATCATTGATTGGTATTTTAGAGATAATAAATCATCGATAACCTTATGTTTTAGATTTTCTATGAATAGACAGCCCCCGAGTTGTTTTTAATACTTCAAAATGTCTTGTCTAATTATCGCCTTAAACAGGTCAGTCAGAATATATTACTCGATTAATCATTAAGTCAATAACTAGAAAAAAAACCTTTGGTAAAATTTTAAGTCAAGTAAATTAAAAAAATATTAAGAAATAGCAAATTGCTAAAAAACATATTTTCTTTTAATTAATTCAACAATAAATATAAAAAAAACTAATTATATTTCATTTTGTAATAGAAAAAAAAATCAGAACAAGAGAACTAAATATTAGTTGATTACGAATATGAATTAATTAAATCGTTGTTGACCGATTTTAACTCAATTTGGAGATCTATCTTAGAAAAAAAAAAGAAATTATTTATATCTAGTCTTAATTGTATTCATAATCGAATTAGTTAAAAAAATAATTAAAATTATTCTATTTAACTTCATGAGACCGAAACGAGTTTGACTTGAATGAAAAGAGTGGTCAGAGTGGGCACTTATAAAGCAACATATTGGATCTTGTTAAATTTGATTCATCATTAATCATCCCTATGTCCGGAAATAAAGTACCAAGTTGGTTCGCTGTCAACTCAATTCTGGTCAAATGAATGACAGAAAATTTCAACTAACAATTCCATATGACGTCGTCTAGGAAATTTAAATTTTTTTTTCTGTTTATTTTCATACTAAACTATATTTGTTCTTTTTAAATAAAATAAAAAATATTGTTAATTGAAAACTGTTTGAATGATAAATGAATTTAGATAAGCAAAATGTATTATCTTAAAATCATTCTCAGTAGGTTATTTGTTATTGAACATTCGAAAGATAAACCGTTAGCTAAATGTTTATCTTCGCTAGAGTTAGTTTCCTCTAAAATGTTTATACTAGAATCAAATTATTTTCTCTTTTAAAACCCAAATTACCTTAGACGAAAGTTAAATTAATTGGAAATATATTTTTATGGTCAGTTGAGATCAATTAAATCATGGTCAGCATTTATTGCCTTATCTATTTTTATTGATCTTGAACAAACAAAATTTTATGACTCCTATTTGCTCAATTTAACGTAATTGTCAAGTGTTTTACAATCAGAGACGATTTGAACACGAAACTAATTGCCAAACAGGTACCACGGTCGTTTAGATAAGGCCAATGAGTGTGAAGTCTAATGAATTTAGGGAACAGACGATTAGAGGCCGTCGAGACCCATCAAAATGTTCAATGAAGCGCTAAATTAGCCATTTAGCTTGCATAACCTACAAATTGGAACATTTGACCAATGTGATGTTTTACCACTATTTACCAATATTTTTTTTTATCCTTAATAAATCTTTACCAACAAAGCTCTGCTTGGTTTAATTACCAAAAAGCAAACAAAAAAATTTCTTTAATTTATAGAATAAATGCCAAGATATTATTTTTAAATTAAGATAAATAATTGTCTTTACAACTTAACCAAATTTAACTTATTTTATCTTAATTTTTTCAAATTATGCTTTCAAAGTGCCTTATTATCTTCTTGACAAAAAAATAAATAAATTTTGATATCTTTAATTTTTTCAAGAGAATTAAAAATAAACTTCCGAGTTATTTTTTTAGACATTTATTTGCATGAATTAACAATTCGACAGTCCTTGATCAAATTTCACATTAATTGCATTCGATCTGGACTGACTTTAGTGACTAAATTTGAATTTAAAACTCTTAAAACTTAATTATCTTCTTACTGGTAGTCACGTTCCATTTCGAGCAAATAAAAGCCAAATTAATTCTAAACCCTAGTACCTAATTTTTATTCAAATTAGTATCGACGGGTGGCAACTCTATCAGCTTATTTAACTTGGTCGAATGATTTCTAAGTTGATGTTATTCTTGTTATATAATTCTATTATTAATGCTAAATTTGTTTTAAAAAACATGCTGATTGTTTTAATTAAACCAAATCATGCACTGCAGTTATTTGAGTGGATTTTGTAAACTTTAAGTTTACAAATGTCTCTATTTAATAAAAGATAATTAAACTAGATAAAATTTGAAATTTAATCATATGCTAAATTTGAAAAAATAGTGTTATATAACGGAATGGTCAAGAGAGATGGGAAAGAGACCATTCGTGTGGCAACATGTGAAAATAATCTCGCGTTTATCGAAGTTATTTTGATACAGAAATCGGATCTTGAGGGAATATATGAGAAATGATAACAAAGTCTGATCCCATGAGCTTCTACTCATCACTATTCTACACAACTTCACTTTATACACTTATGCATTTTCCTATTATTATTATTTATTTAAAAGTCTAGTGATTCTTTACTTTATATGTCTTCCTGACAAAAAGAATTTTAAACGATTTCTTACACTAAGCAAGAAAACAAATTATTTTGTTAGATAAATGATGCAAAATGATTGCTAAATTTGATATAATTAAATTAGAAAAAAATCAAAAAAAAATGAAAAACTGACAAAATGTATTTTTGTTCAAATGTTTAGACAAAAATAATGATTAATTTTTAGCTAATCTTTTGCTAATAGTATCGGAATATTAAAAAGTTTAATTAGAACTTAGTTTTAATGAATAGAGAAAGCCAAAAATCAATACTTCATTCATTCGACTAGACAAATCCTAAAAGTATTGTCACACTTAATCAAACATTTTTGACCGAACAAAATATTAATTTAATAAAAAAATAAAATAAGCAAAAAATTTAATTTGCGCAAAACTGCATCGAATCAAAGCTTGCTATAAAGCAGAATAGGTGAGATAATTTAATTTAGAATTAGAATCAATAACTAGACTTTCAATATCCGACTAAATAAATATGCATTAAACATATTAGGCTAAAAAAAAACTATATATCCAAACTTCACGAAATAGTTATTAATAATTTTTAATATAAATTTATCATGAGTTTGATCAGAACTGTGTGCCAGTTAGTGATTATTGATTAATCGATCATGTCCATCTGACGCTTGCTAATCTCAAAACTAAAATTTATCAATACTTACGGATCATGAGTCGAAAAAAACAATTTTGTTTATAACAAAAGACCAGATTATATCCCAATAGTTCGATTAATTAAATGCATCCAAATAAACAATAGATAAACCTTAACTGAGTGGATTTTGAATCTCTAAAATTAAATATTAACAATTCAAATAAAATAATTTCTACATATAAAAATTAAATTTTAAAAATGGCTTTTATTTGTCTTTTAATTTTCATTTCAAATCGTGGTAAAACTGTTTGCTTATTTTGAATATATAACAAAAAATTGCACCTATATTTTATCTTAAACAGTCATTTAAATTTTGAAAATATATCAATTAAATATTTTGTTTATTGATTAGACATTTTAAAATTGATTAGAAAATAAAAAATCTTTTTTTGTCATGTGGACATTAATTATTGAATTAAGCGGAATAGTAATCTCTTGAGAATTCACTAGCCACTTAAACAGCCCCGAGCTATAAACCCATATTTAGCAAAATTTTAATTGCCTATTTCTTAAATTATTTTATTAGACCAATTTAAAACAAAAATTAAAAATAAATTTTAGGACTTAAAACCACAATGATAATTTTTTTCTATCAAAAATTGAAAAAATTAAAATAAAATGTTCTCAAAAAAAATAGTGGTCATTTTGTCTTGGTAAAACTTATCCCAATCTAACTAACTAGTTTCAAGACTCTGCTATTTTAAATTTAAAAAGTTTGATCTTTTAATATAAGAAAAATTGTTGATAGAAATGATTTACGTTATAGATTTCTCTCATTAAACATTCGTGACTAAAGTTATTAAATACTTTGATTTATAATCTAAGATTCTAAATGTTATGTCTAAAAAAATTAAGATTAAGATGTCTGTTTAATTTTTTTAATAAATATAGAATTGGTAATATTTGGTCATGAGTGCAATTCAACTTGGGCATGTTTTATGAATTGATAAAAGTAGTATCTGGCACAATATCGTGTACGATAAAGTTCTATTTTTACAAATATGTTTTTACAAGCTTCACAATAATAAGATAAGTAAATATTATTTGACTTTTTTAATATTTGTAAATCGATCCTGTGCAATTATTACTATCCGAATTAATGCTAATCTTAAAGGCAATAAATTCAACAACTGTTAAACATCTCATATACACAGGTGATTAGTAGTTGGTTCTCGCATCGGTGACTGATTGCTCTAAATATTTATTCACATGTTGCGGCACTCGTACAGTCCGACAATGAGAATTTGTACATTTAAATCGGTACCTTAATTTTTTAATATAAAAAAGAAATAAAAATTTCCGTTTTTTTTTAAATTTTATTAAAATAAATAAGCGGGTCAGCGTAAAACAGTCAATTTTATTGACAATTAAAAAAAAACCACTTAAACAATTCAATACATATTTCTCTAATGTCATAATGTATTTGCTTAAGTAAATTAAAACCTTAAAATCGATCCTAGCTCAAGTGTTTGACAAGTTTTCGTTTACGTTTTTATTAATACGATTAAATTTAGAGTAAATACACTTTAAATTCTTTAAATTCTAAAACTATTTTCATTCTTTATTTACTTCAATTTTTATCTACCACTTGCCCTTCTTGTGCCAATAGAACAATTAAAAGGAAAAAAACATGAAGCAAGAATAGAACGTTTTTTAAAATATCTCTTTAATTTTTAATCCTAATTTTTGATAATAATATGAGTTTAAAAAAACCTTTAATTATTTATTAGATAGATAAAATACTTGTGATTCTAGCTCGCTATTCAAACTCGCAGAATGGTCAAGCTTATCACTGCCATTTGACATTATTTTGCATTAGTAGCCAATTCTTGTTAATGTCCTGTCTTTTAAGTCTTCTGTACCTCATCATGACTATTTTTCCCTCATACCTTTTTCTTTCTACCTAATTATACTATAAATATATCTATTTTAAAAAATTGTTAAACTTAAAACTAGTCTTACGTTTAACCATGGCCGACATTTTTTACTTTGGTGCCATTCGTGTCCCATATTAAAATTTCAATTTAACTTCAATTAGTTTAAAATGTGTTTATTTTTCCATTGTTTTTTTTAATAAAAACAAATCAAAAATAAATATTAAAATGAACGAAAAATCTCAAATCAAAGATTAAAAAACAGTTGACAAACGCACCTGAATATTTTTATTTTTAACTTGGCCTTATTTTTATTAAAATTTTACTTCAATTTTTATTATATCTATTTAATTATTTCAAAATGTCTTGGCTGAGAATAAGGACAAGAAAACTCTTAGCAACCAAAAGATCTGCGTTAAATTATTCAATATAGTTCTGTTTTTTTTTCTAATTAATTCAATTTTAACTAATTCTTAAAAAATATTGAAATGTGACAAACACTTGGCTCTCTTTAAATTTTTATTTTAACTGAAGATGTTTTATATACTTAAGATAGAATCAATTTAACAAAAAGAAACTGTCAACTAACTATTTACCATTCAATTCATTTTAAATAATTAGAATACTATTGATTAAAAAACTTTTATTCAAAAAAAACCTTTAAAATCGATTACACAAATGCTTTTTAATTTTGTAAAAAGCTTGACATAGACAACACATATTGTTATGTAACTCAACTATTGCATTTGTCACTACTCGATTATTTTTCTTTTAACTAATGCTATTAATTATTCATAAATTTAAATTTCGGCTCATATTTGAACCAAATAGAACTGAATAAACTATTTTTATTCTAAGACAAATTTTACACTTCGTAATAGTTTTTCTATTTTGTAAATTGAATACCAAATATCAAATTTGGACAAAATTAATAAAAGCTAATCTAATAAAAGCGGCTCATGAAATAAAATTTAAAGATTTGATTTGATTGTTTTTAAAAAAATATTTTTCATCTTTGACAAAGTCCAAATAGAAATAAATTTAAATAATTAATATGTCAGCTTGAATAACAACGAATAATCCTCTCAGATTATTATTTTTAATTTTTAAATTTAAAATTTAATTTAAAAAATATAAAAAAGTATAAATATATTTAAAATGTTGATAAATTGATTAAAAAAAATCAAGTTCTTTTCGAAGTTGAGGGTATTTTTCCCTAATTGTATTTTTAAAAAAAATTTAAATATGAAAAGATAACTTAAAGTAAAGGTAAAACATATTTTATGTGACTTTTAAATGACAAACGAACCTCAATTTTGGTCTAAATTGAATGCGCACAGAACAAAAGATTGGTTTTATTGATTTAGAACCTTATTATCACTTTGTTCTAATTTTGCGCGAGTCCATAAACTGTGTGTAGAGAAATCCTTACGATGTGTAGAGGTAGTGAAGCGAAAAAGTTAAATTAAATAAATCAATAAACATAGACGAAAACTTAGAATTCCAATCAAGCTCTTGCTCTCTGAGTATAACTTAATTATAAAATCGATTTGCCTTTGAAAATTAATTTTTTTCTTTCAAGGCTAGCTAGGCTTTAATTAATTTTTTTACCTTAAGGGCCGTGATTACGTAAGCCTCAATGTGTGTGCGCATTTTTGAGTACTAGCACCGATAGTGAATATTCGTTAACTTTTTTTATGGCTATTTTTACGGCTGACACAAATGGTCCAAAGGCAACAGAATAATAAATGGAATAATTAAAAAAACATAAACTTTAATGCCAACACCGCTGAACACATTTTTATCGATTTGTAAAAATATTCATTAAAAAAACAATTTATTTCTTCCGGTATTTTCTTTCTTTTACTAATTGATAGTTTAAACTTTTCCAATGCCAACTAGAAAAAAAATCCATTTCCTGATCCAGCGATAAAATCTTAAGATAAGCTTTTAAATTGCTGTCTCACACGCCATTTAGTTGTTCATTAGTATTTAATTCGAATTTCCTGCTTGATTCATGGTGTTATCTTGCTCAGTCAAGATAAAAATTGGTTTATGGCCCAATTTTGAACAAAAATCAATAGACTTATAGCCCATTTAATAGCTGGGCTTTACAAATCATTTAAATATGAACGAATTATCACGAAAGATAGCAAGGAGAGTGTGAGTGTGTGCACTATCTTGGTTTTTAAAGCCGGGCTTATCTCTTTGAGTGACATTTTTTTCCCAAACCGCTAACTAAAGTTGTTTAATTAATTGTAATAGGCCATTATATATCCCAATTGACATTTTTTAATCTTAAAAATGCAATTGAAAAAAACTAGAACTTATCTTATCTTTAAAAAACTTTCACCGTCGTCTGATTTTGGAGAAATATATGGATGTTTCTTTGAATGAGCCGTGCTCAAGTTTCAAGATTAATCCAAGTATTACTGACTAAGTAAATTTTTTAAAAAATGTATTTATTCTTCCGATATAATCTTTAATAGATAATTCAAACAATAATATACTTTACTATCAAAAAATTTATATATCTTTTCTAAACCAAATGATCAAACGATCACGATCTCATTTTTAAATTAAAAAAATAGAGTTATCAAAATATTTTTTTAAACATTTAGATCAATTATTTATTCTCTTATCTGTGTCCAACATTCGCACTTAAATGTATTTGATTTTCCAAATTCTGGATACCAACTTTGAATAAATTGGTCAAAATTGGTTTTATTTTTCTAAATCGTAATAAAATTATTTTTCAATTAAAACTCTTGAAAAATAGTCTAATTTTCGATATTTTATCTATTTCCTCTGCTTGATTGTATAATAATACAACTTAAAAAAAAACAAAAATCTAAACTAATTTGAATAAATTTTTGATTAGCTAATTTATTTCTATTAATTAATTATAAAACCAACAGTGTCAAAAAAATTATTTTTCTTGTAATCAAAGCCAAAATTTATTTTCTAAATCATTTAAACATTTAAATTAAAAATTGAAACAATTAATTGCTCTCGGAAGCATCGCCCTAATTTTATCTCGAACAGGAACTGAATTTAGATGGGAAAACCATTGTCCAGCTCTTAAGATTTAATCAAAAAGAACAAAACAAAAAATGCATTTATTTATAAGAACAGGACTAAAAGGTAATGGAAATTTTATTAATAAGGTCTCTGAACTGTAAAAAGAATTTCAAACAAGAACAAAAATAATACGACTTAATGAAACCATAGGATCCATTGAAGAACAGCATGGTAAATATTAGAAACAGAATGAATCTCTTTGAGTGCACATTTTTCTGGCTGAAATTGTTTGAACAAAATTAAGAACAAAGCAAAAGGGCGCACATGTGAGTTATTTAATCGCCAAGTTTTTCTAACATAAATATTTATCGTGCTGATTGAACCGATATAGAAGACCGGGCTTTGAGTAAATATATATATATATATATATTTAAAAACCTTGAAATTAGTAATTAATAATAAACTAATTAAATTGAATTTGTTGTTTGGAAGGGGGTCAGAACAAGTTATCTAAATCCATATATCGTTCTAAGCAAATATTAATAAATTTGAATTTATTGTTCGATTTTGTTTTCTTTGACATAAACGAGCTCTAATTTTTTTCCTAATTACTTTACAATCCGAATTTTAAATTACTTTTTAAACTTATTTAAAAACCAAGTTTATAGACTTTAGGATTATTTTTTTGGGCACAATTTTCTCGGTCACAAGCGTTCCTAAACGGAGCCAATTAAAATAAAAAAATACAACAAAAATATATGTGTATCTAATTTTAATATTAAATCGATATGTAACCAAAGAGGCCCGTGAGCGAGTGGAATTCAAATCCCAATCGAAGGATTAATTAAAATTTTTTTGCCAAATTGCACAATAGATGACTAGTTTAATTCAGCTGCTGAAATGCGTAGACAAAATTTGATCAAAGATAATTTTAGAAAATTAAACCGCTTTGAAATTTAAATCTAATGGACAAAAATACGAAACAAAAGACATGAAAACTTGATCAGATTACTTGAGCTTTTGAACAAGTTTTTGATTAAATTAATTCGGAATTTTAAATTTTATAACCTAGAAAATAATTAAACAAAAAAATAAAATGAAAAAAAAAACGATAAAAATAAAATACAATTAAAAAAATTTGAATATTTTCATTAAATAGGGCCACAATTTGATTGTCTGAGAATTTCAGAGCGGTAGCTCTTTTTCTTTTGTTTAATGACAAATGCTTAATGCAACAGCCATTAAATGGACATGTGTGCCCACCTTAAATGAACAATTGAGCCCGAGGCCTAAATCAATATTAGCAGATAAATTATTAGCAAGGCTCTTGGATTAATCAAAGTTTAAGAAAATAAAATCAAAGATTAAAATCTTAAGTTATCTTAATAAATGGGCTTTTAAGCCACACGAGCGACCTAATTTGCCAATTGATTTATTCACAAAACTATAATTTTATTCCATTAAGAAAATTAAAAACTTAATAGGATCCTGCTTGACTAGAACCACGCCATAAACACTAAGCTAACTAATTAAACTAATTGAAATTTTCCGAATTCTTTCAAATGCATAAAAATCAATTTATTTATATACGCTTAAACTTTGATAACATTGTCACGGTCATCTAAATTTCAACTTAAAAACCACTCGAAAATTTCAACCAAAGCCAGTTGAAATTAAGTCCTATTTGAATAAATGCTTGCCGCCATTGCTTTACTTCATTTGAACAATTTTAATCTAATTTAAAGCATTTGAGTCCAATTCTATTTATTTAATTATAATTAGTGTCGACCTAAAAAAAAAAAAAAATTATCTTGACTCTAGAATAAGATATTCCGAATGAGCCAGAAATATCGGATATTACGACTAATCAAACAGGATAATTGAAAATTTTTTATTCAATTGTTAACAATTTTTTTTGGACTGAATACATTCCGAGACAATTTATGTATTTTATTTAGGAAATAATAAATAATATTTATTTTAAATTTATAAACTTTAGTTTATTTAAATTTTTAGTTAATTGATTTTTTTTCAATAAAAATGAGAGCTGAAGGGCATTTTTGCTTTTCCACGGTCAAGCAAAAAAATTGACACACTGGACCTCTTTTCTAAGGCTATGCAGAAAGTGTTATTTTTAAATTATTAACAATTACATCACCACTTTACCTCAAGGATACAAAATAGAGCAAACCTAAATTTGTATTAAATTTGTATTTTAATTAATTTCGATAATTTAAAGAAACGCTTGTTTGAGTTTTGATTATCTTTATTTTAGAAACAGTTTTTTTTTCAACAAAAATAATTACCTTAAAAAATATATTTATTGATAAAAACTTAAAAATATAATTTATAGGCAATAGAAAAATATTTATTTAGAGAATTAAGTGTGTACAATTAAGTCGGAGTGAGATATAGTTGTTAGTTTAGTTGATACCTTAGATAAAGTTAATTGTTTTTATTTAAAGATAATCTTGGAAAATTGCATTTAAATTTTCTTTGGTTTATTTTATAATTTTTGGATAAGATTTTAGATTAAATTATCGAATATTCAAATAAGGCCTAATTTTTGGTTAATAAAAAATTTTAATAGAGATTAATTAAAAATCACTTGATAGTTTATAAAAATATCTTCCTAAAATCCTGTTATTGAATAAATTATCAACCAAACATTTTAAAATCATAAATATCTTAGTGCAGTAAACTTGATGTCCAAAATATTTTCTCAAATTAATGTTTAATTTTTGATAATTATTGAATAACCTTTTTATTTGTGGTATTGTGAATTTGAAAAACAAACAGAACAAAAATTCTTCCTTTTTTGATAATTTTTATCCTATTTATTTTCAATTATTTTCTTTATACATCGCCTATAAGGCGTCCAATGTAATAAATAAATTAAATTTACTAAAATAATATATATGTAAAAATGAATACTTTATTTTCTTATTTTTAAGTAAGCAGTTCAATAATCAATTTAAGTCTTATTGATGCTTTACTTTTTATTTTTTATCTTCATCAGAAAAATTATTTTTGGTAAAAAGATGCAACCAAGTATGTTGCATTAAGTTGCAGTATTCTATTAAATATATATTTTATTTTAGTAAATTTTAATTTATCAAAATAGGAAGAATTTTTGTTTTGTTTGTTTTTGAAATTCACAATCTCTTTATTCATTGTATATTTTTAGCTTTTTTATTATAAATATAAACTAATTCGTAAATAAATAACGACCAAAGATTCTGTTGATGATCTGTTAACAAAAAATAAAAAAGATATTAATTCTAAAAGAATTTTTTCGTTTAAAACAAATTATTAAAATGAATTGATAAATTATTTGATAGAAATTTTTCATATTTTTAATTTTGTTCAAAGTAATTGGTAAAAAATTATTTTGCCAGATCTTCTTTTTTACTGTACATGGTTTAGTTAATATGTAAATTTTATAGGTTTCTTACAAAATCAAATCAACATAAAAAATATATCCATTTAAAAATTTATTTTAGAAAAAAATGAAGCCTTTTTTATCAATAAAATATAATTTTTATAAATAATCAATTTTTAAATGGTTTATTAACTCAAAGATACTTTTAAGTTAAAAAATTTTTTATTAGATAAACTTAAAACAATTCAGACAGAAATAAAATAGAGAAATATTTTTACATTTTAGATCAGACAAAATTGAATCAATCCTCAATAATTTAGTATTTCTTGGTTCTTTTTTTTTCTAAAGATATCTTAAAGGATAAATTCTATCAGTTTCAGGTGTACTATTTTATGACATCTATCATCGATAAGCTATGTAATTGATGCCTCAATCCAGACAGTTAAATAGCTAGAAATTTTGGATAATTATTCACTTTTTATTTATTTTATCCGAAATCTTTATTTAATTAAAATCCTGTAAATTTATCAAAACTTTAAGTTGTTTGTTTAAATGCAACGTCACTGGTTGATAAATGGGACAACTTTGTGTCATGGACTCGAGTGCAAGAGATTTCATAAATTGTGTTGGTCACTGAGACATGGTTTGATGAGAAGTCAACGAAAAATATGCCAAATTATACTCTGTTTCATGAACAGGTAGCAAATAAGGGATTGTAATTTATGTGATGTATACGAGGTGTTTGAGGACTGCATAACAAACAACCAAGGAGAAATGTTATGGTGTAAATTGGTTTTTGGATCAGAAAAGTAACTAGTAGCTTGTTAATACAGACCTTTTTATTCGAAATATGAAGAAAACGAAGAGATAAACTCAGCTTTTGGTAAGGCTAAAGGAGTTCTGGTAAATATAGCGATTTTCTTATAGCTGGGAATTTCAATTTTCCGAAAATTAGATGGGACTACTTGCATGAAAAAGTTCTAGAAGAAGTTTGACAAGTATAGCAAAAACAAAATTCATTGAAACACTTGGGGTAAATTTTCTGGTACAACATGAAATGAAACCACTCAACTAAAACACCACGCTCTCTCATGGAATTTCAGACTAAAAAGTGAACCAACCAACCAAGTCAATTGTTAAATTATATGTATCATCTGTTCTGTCTGGGAGTCCGATCTGTGGCAAATTAGTACAGATGTAAATTAACTTTGCTTGAATATAGCATTGCTGTTTAATGCAGCCATAAGATAAGCACTCTTATTGATTAAAATGTTTCCTCAAAAAACTGCTTTATTTCAACCATTGTATAGAACTTTGGTTGAAAGAAGGGTTCAAAAAGATTTAGAATATCGCGCATCCAACACTTAGCGCAAACATTTCTCATTCTGATTGTTCTTTTTCTATTCAATGAATCACTTGATTAGATCTAATCAAGTGATAAATTAATTTACCAAGACCAATTCGGACTTGGATTCCATTAATTGTTTAGATTTAAATGAAATCAAATTTATAGCTAATAGATGACTATGAAGCAAAAAGCACATAACGATTAGAATTTTTTTCTATTTTTGGTAGCTAAAAAATTTTAAAAATTTGAAAAATAAATCAAAAATATTTTTATCATTTAATAATTAAAAAAATTTAATTAAATATTTTTTATTTATAATTGAAGTTATGAGAGAAATCACAAGTGATTAGAGAGTTTATCTTTATTTAAAGTTATTTTAAGATCAAAATTAATATAGAAGCCGATAACTATAGACTTTAAACAAGAATTTATCAATAAAAATAAAAATTAATAAATGCTGTAAGAAACTGTTTCTAGGCAAGCTAAAAAGGCAATAAGTCATTAATGATAGCTTTTCTATTTAACCGGAAATCAACCTGGATTGATCTAATCATTTTCCAAAATTTTCTAATTTAAATTACTTCTAAATTAAATTAATCTCAAATAAAATGTCGCACTTACAAAAAGTTAAAATAATTTTTAAGCTTTAATTATTTTATTAAAAATACACAAAAAATATAATAAATAATTGATTCCAAATAGCGCACCACTAGCCAGTTTAAATGAAAAATTTGATTGTTTGAATAAATATTTACAATACCTTTATTCCAAATCGGAGAACCATATCGGAATAAATATTTTATAAACACACTTAGATAAAAATAGTGAACAAAGCGCACATAATTCCCAAAAATTTTATTTAAACATGTTGAACTATTTTCTTCAAAAGACATGCAAAAAAAAAAGAGAAAATATTTAATCAAAACTTAAATTAAAAACCAAAATAAATAGCTACAAATCCAAGACCAAAGCATGCTGATCATACATTAACAAAAAAAGTTACTCATAACACAACATTTAGATACGGTTTGAATTTGAAGCCATTTATTTTTGGGTCGAAAATAGTACTTTTCTTTTGTCCGAAGCATCTAGCTCATTAATGTATTCATTAATACCATATTCTTTGGATACTATTAATAAATATTCCGAATGGTCATCATTGGTGTAATTATAATGCGAGCCAACATTTACAATCTTTAAAATTTTACTTAATTTTTTGCGGCTTAAATGTGGCAACAGGAGCCAAAAAATTACTTGTTCAAACTTCCATCCATCTGACATGGTTGACATCATTTGAGTTATTTCGGTTTCTTTGAATTGAATAACACGATAAACTCGTTTGACATTTTGTTGTGTAGACTTTTTCTCGTCCCTCTCCTTGATTCTCTCTTTGACCATATTGATAAGCTCTTGGATGTTGTAAAACTCGGCCTCTTCAAGAACACCTTCTTCGATAAGATTTTTTTCAATGACCAGTTTGCCGTATCTAAGGTAGTTAAGTATAGGCGGAAAATATTGGGGATCACGATCGATCAGGTAGGCGCCTGTGTCATCCTTATCAGTCATCAGACTCACCGAAGGATCGTCCTGGAGAAGCTTGTAGAAGAAAGAATGAGCATTTTTGCACAACGTGGTCTTTGTGGTCACAAAATACTGTCCACCAATGTTCAAGCGGACCCATTCGGTTTTCAATTTGCCATTTGTGTTGCCATTAACACCATTCGAAAGAGCTTCCATTTGATTCTGGTCCTCTTGGTTCAATTGAATTAAGTCTATCTGCTCTAAATCCACTTGGATAAAAAAAAATATTTAAAATTTTAATATAATAGTTGGCTTGATTGCAAGCATTTATAAAATTTGAAATTCATAAATGCAAATATATCTGGCTGAAAACTAGATTGCAGCATTAGAACTAAAGATTTAAAACAAATATTTGTCTTTTTTTGCTTGATATCCTGCAAATCGATTTTGGAAAATTTTAATTGAGGACTGTGTTACTATTCAGTATAAAAATATTTTTTTTATAATTCTGTTTTTTTTTAAAAAGTGCATTAATTTTTATAAAATCGATTTTATGGTGTAAATTTTTAATAAGGCTGATTTAGAATATTTCAGCGACAATTTTTTTTATGATTATAACAAATATTCAAATTTGATTGACACTCATTTTTGTTATTAAAAAAATCAATATTACTTTTTAAAATTAAAATATATCGAATCTAAATCAATAGATGACGCTTAACTATTTTTGATTTAAATGAGTTAATTTTACGCCAAAAATAAATTAATAAATTCATGGAATTAATTTCTAGCTCATATATCATTTATCATTAAGAAAAAATTTCTATTTAAGTATTTAAGTAAGCCGGAATCATCAATGATAATTGTCATCTGATTCCTCAATTTTCTTAATATATTTTTGCCACTGAAATGGAAATAAAACCTGCGTAAAAAATTAAGCATAAATTGTCTTAAAGAGAATATTTCTAAAATGGTGAGTTTATTAGTTTATTTTTGACATTTATTTTTTTCTAACTTAAATAATTTAAAACTATCAGTCTAGAATGCAATTTATTTTTTTACAATAAATAAAGGAAACAATTTTAAAAATAAGTTACTTTAAGTAAAACTTTTTAAGACTTAAGCGGTAATTTTATCTTAGAAAAAAAAGATAAGACTAAAAAATTCCACGCTGAAATGCTGATAGTTGATTATTTTTCAAACTGAACTATACCATCTAAAGGTTACATTATGGTTATATTTATTTGAAAAGAAATTTTAACAATAAAAAATGTGCTGAAGTGAATAATTTAATCGCATAGATCATCAACAACCGCTTGATTACCAACAAAATGTTAGGTTCTTGCACCATAATAATAAAAATAAAATTTAATAAATTTGAAAGCATACGAATAAAGGAAAGAGCTAAAATTTTTCTTTGTTCATGATAAATCAATCAGTTAAGCAAAAATAAATTCTAATAAACTAAGCTGGTTTTATTCTTTAAAATTGACTCATGCTTCAAACATAATCTAATTAAATAGAAAAAGTTTTAATTTGAAATATGAATTTGATTGATAGACCGGATGATTAAAATTAAAAAATGTAATAAATTATTCTTATGTGAGATAAGCCTAGTAAATTGGGTTTCAAAAAAAATAATAAAAAAAGTAATTCACTAGCATTAAATAAATATTCTTACAGACAAATCCTGCAAATTTTAAAGAGGTCTTTCTTATTTGGGATTAAATTTTTTAATTCTTTTATAACTGAAATAAATATTTTAATTTTTTTTTAATTAACAATACTTATGATAAAATAAAAGAATTTTCTTATACAAGTTGAATTTTTATTGACTAATTAGGAGCCAGGAATCTTAGCATGTCTATAAAATTCTTCGGATTTCAGTTAAAAATGCCTCAACGTTTAGAAACAAATGATTGACATGAAAAATAAATTTAATAATTAAATAATAAAGTTATTCAAGCTTATATTGAATAAAATAAATTATTAATAGAGCCAAGTGATTTGAAATAATCGAAAATTAATTAAATAATTAGAAAATTTGATTCATTTGAAATACAAATGTAGAAAATGATAAAAATGACGCCTTGACATGCTTGAAAATTGAAAAATTAATCAACCTTCTTCTAATTTTAACAGCTTATTCTATTATTATATTAAAAATTGTGGAAATAAGTCTTCGAATTAATTTTTTTCTCATCTGAAATAATTATGATAAAAAAGGATTAGTATTCTTAGATAAGGTTATCTCTTTTAAAATTATCTTTTAAAATATAATTGAAAATTAATTAAAACTAAATCAATTGGGGATTAGAACGCCTATATACTTTCACATACTAAAACTCAAATTATTATTATTTGTAATTTTAAATATACAAAATATGAAAAAGATAATCACGTTAGATTAATCAATATTCACAAATGGATTTTTAATCAAAAATATACTCAAAAATCTTTTCAAATGTTTATATTCAATTTTAAATAAATATGTTTTTTAATCTATATAGGCTAAATATTTGCTATTTAATTTTCAATTTATAAATAAAAATCAATAAATGTAAAACTAATCAAAATTCGTCAGAATACAGCATTAATTCGATCGTACTGGTCCCATCCATTGGCAAAACCTTTAGATTTAATGATACGATTTCAAAACCAAGAACCAAGAAGTGGTCAATGATTCAAGTACCAAGTAATCAAAATTAATTTCAAAGTTAAAAGATAAAATAGAGATATCTAATATATAAACTAATAAAAGTGAAATTATCGCTTAAATAAAATCTGTCCATTTTGGCTCTCATATTCCTCCTCTACTCGAATTTATCATTGCATTCTTAGTTTTTGGAATAAGCTTTCTAATTGCTCACAACGAGAAGAATTATCCTATTTATCCTTAAAAACCAATATAATGTGGTTCCAAATTCTTTTAATTAGACCGCATATCATTCATTCTAAAAAAATATTATGAAAATTGATTAAAATTTTTTTTTAATCTACATGTTTATTCTAAGAAATAAGATTAAAAATAAATACATTCTAATACTCACAAAAAAACAAAATGACTAACAGAATAATTCAAAAACTATAAATTTTTGTAGCATTTAAAAGAATGTTACATAATAAATGATTGATTTGAGAATTTAAGTCATATTTACACAGATAATCTTCATCTTAAAAATTGTTTCTTATTTAATCTTAGAACAGCTGATAAGATTAGATTTTTCATCAAAAATTATAAAATTATCAAAACTCGACCAAAAAATTCTAAATTTTTGAAAATTTACTTACAAACGCGCTATGGCAAAGCAATCTTGCTTAAGTCGTCGTCTAATTAGATCGTTATTGTTTAGTAATTGTTTATTTTTTAATTAACATTATGCTAAAAAGAAATAAGGCAAAATGAATACTTGACGGATATGAATTGATTAAAATTAATAATAAAAAAGGTTATTTAGGAAATTAAATGAGCTAAGCGAAATGTGACAAAGTTTTTTGTTTGTAAATCAATCAAAAGGGAATATGTTGCCTTGCATTGGGTATTCATATTTAGATGGTACTCGGATTGGAAAATATCTCCAACCTTCGCATATTTAAATCAAATAATTTTCGCTTTTTTTTACAAAATTTATATTTATTTTAACTTGTCAGTTTTTCAATCTGAATAAGCCAAAGATCATTAGCTTTCAAATGAATTAATAACGATACTTAATGAAAAGTAAATGAAAAATTTTAGATGAAAGGATAATTATCAATATAAAATTTCTACATCGATTAAAATTTTTAAAGAGGAAAATTTATTCAAATCTATACTAAATTACGAAAGTTGATTTGATCTGCAAAAAATCCATGAAAAGTGAAAGCTCCTTTAACTTCTTGGGGTATATCAGCCCTGGCAATTTCTTTTAAATCTTTAGCGTCTAATATTGACAAATAATCATTTTTTTCACACAATACCATGACTAATAGAACACCATCATCTTCAGATTTTGCTTCTGGATTTTCGACGAAAATCGGTTCGCTTGGCAACGCATGAAATCCATCAAGACCATACTTTGTTTCGTGAATCTCTTGGGAATTTTCTAAATTTACTTTGACAATAGAAAATGGATGTGTGTAGTGATTGGCGCCATAAACATACTTGTAAGGTAAACCATTATATCGCCAGTAATTAATAACTGGCAATTCGAAAGCAATTTGTGAATTAAGGGTTTTCATTTCGCAATAAACCTCGTCATTTTGAGTTGATTTCTTGTTAAGTGGAATTGTAATTCGTTTTGGTAAAGCTTTCATCATATCCGTATTCATTAGTTTACCATCTCTCATATTTTCATATGAAAAATTCTCTATATTAAAATGTTTCGAGTCGTACGATGACAAGTCCAGAAATATTTGGTCATCTACTTCATAGGCATTAATGTAATGAAAAGTAAACTGGGGATCTGTGACAAATTTTTGGTTTATTATTTCTCCTGTGTGCTTGTTTATGATGCGAATATTGGTAGGGAAATCTTTTTGGGTTATTAATGCTGATGATCTTGGCTTATTTTTAATTAAAGACTCGATCATTAGTTTAAAATTGACTTGTAGACATTGCTCTAGAAAAACAATGTAATTTTCTGTGACAGAAAAGCTATGAAAATAGGAAAAACCATCTTTATAACTTGATGGTACACTTGCGATTATTTCCGCATTTTGGCAAATATGCTCAGATTGTCGACCCGGATCACCACCTTTGAATCTTATAAACTCATAATGAGCGAGTTTGTTCTTACCTTTTGGATTGACACCCATTGTTATCCAAGTACCATCTCGTTCAATATGAGGATGCGCAATTGATGAGCGAACAGTTGGCAAATGATCCTTGATGTTGACAGTATGTTTAACCTCTAGTCCATTGGGATCCAATTTACACATTAGATGTGTCTCTGTGAGTGCGTACAAATGATCTTGAGCATACGGCATTATATTCACGTTTACATTGTCAGAAGTTTCAGGTGGAAAGAAAAAATTCTTAAAACGCTTGTAAATATTTGAATTTTTGTCAACGCTTCCAAAGTTTGGAAACAATTTTTTGTTTTCCAGTGTTTTAATGTAAGACTTGGTCTCTAAAAGTTTATTAGAGTAATGAACATCACCATTTAAAACAGTAAATTTATGGACACAAGCTTGTCCGTCAAATAAATGTTCATAGGTATTTTCGCCGAATTTAAAACGGCCTGGGCCATTTCGATACAAAGAACCATTTACCCATTTCGGAATTTCACCTTTGACGACAGCTTTTACTGGCGTTTCAGTACTTTTTGATAATGACCTAAGTAAATTTCCATATCCAGGCATTTTAGTGTATTTTTTATTTTAGATTTTTTGAAAAATTCATTTATATAATTATTTAATCTTATATAAAAACTATTCACGTTTTTTAGTTTGTTAAAAGTTTAAAATATTATCAAATATTTATTATTTTTTAAAATGCCATAAATTATTCCAAAATAGTTTTTCTTTCATATTCCAATTTTATCATCTGAAAGTTTTTTAAATATACAGCGCAATTTGTCCTTTAATTTTATTCTTATATATTTTATCTATATTCGCATTTAATATTTACAATTATTTAAAAATTTATTTCAAATAAAATCTTTAAATATCTATTATGTTTTTATAACAATTAACATATTATTAACTTTTAAACTTATATAAAGTCATTCTCAAATGATCGAATAAATCACTTCCTCATTTGAAAAATATATCTCAAAAGTCTCTTATAATATTTGTCTGATTTATTTGACTGTTTGAATCAATTTTAACCCAAATTAGAAAAAATAAAAAATTAAGAAAAAAATAAAATGTATATGGTTTATTATTTTGAAATAAATTTCGAACAAGGTATATAAAAATTATTAAAACAAACTCTCAAACTTTTACTCATAAAATAAATGCCAATAACCAAAGCCTTTTACTTTTCATAAGTCTGATATTCACCAAAATTCATTTGTTTATAACAAGCTAGTGAATCAATTAGCCACGACTTATTAACACAATCTATATTATTTTGCTTCAAAGTTTCAGCTATTTTACTCGATATTTTCTTGAATTTGTCATCAAAAATGACTATTTTTGCTTTGCTTGAATCATCTACACTAAATTGCTTTGCTTTTCCCTTGACAATTCCTCCATTTAAATTTACCAATTGAGTCAAATCATCCAAGCTTACCGAATCCACACTCAAAAATTCACCAATGAACAAAAACTCATGAGACTGTAGCAGATATTTATCACTGGTTCTGGACTTCATGGGTCCATTGTGTATTCCAAAAGACTTATCGCCTCTGATCTCGAATTTATCAGGCTTTATCATCTGACCCATGTTGATGCAATTCAGGATCCATGCTACTGAAACAATCCATATCTTTCTTGATATTGCTTTCAGGTATTTGTTTGTGACACCACACAATAAATTTTTATCCGCATCTACAATCAAATGGGTCGTAGATTCAGTAATTTCATTTGAAACTCTAATTCCGTTGGTTTCAGCATAATTATTGATAATCGACTTCATTTCGGATGGAAGAAGTGAATAGACAAATTCAATATTGTTTTTTGATTTGTTTGTTATATTTGATAAAGCGATTCTTCTTGCGGGCTCTTCGCAAATTGTTTGGTTTTGAACCGAGTAGTGGTCTTTGCATATATCTTCAATTATTTGGCAAGCACTGTCTGTTAATAGCTGAGTTTCAGAAGACTTCTTTTTTTTTGAACTATTAGTTTGGGTTGGTACCGAATCTGTCATTTTGGGCATTAAAGACTGGTTAAAATTTAAGCTAGATTGATCAGCCATTGTTACATTTGCCAAACTAACACCCAATATATCTTTTGCCAAAGGTATGTTTTTTTCACTTGGATTTTGAGTAACATTGGTCAATAAAATTTGATTTTGATTATAATTACTAAGATTAAGGGAATTTAAAAAATATGAATGATTGTCAAAGTCGGCTTTTTTGGCTTCGGTAGCTTTGGGTTCTTTGAAATTTTCATGGGTTATTTCTTCCTGTAATAAAGATTCATCTTTAATAAGCGATTTTTCCACCGGGTCAGCTTGAATTTGCACAGTGTCTGGTATAACCATTTGTTTATCATTTTGCTTCTCATTTTCATGCTCAAACAAAATTGTATTATCATTTTTATCATTGGAAAAAGTTCTTATTCTGGTAGAACTATTGACAATGGCTTGAAGTCGACTGGCCGATTTCGACAGAGTCTCGTTAATACTTCGAATTTCTTCGTCAATACATTGGTTATCCATTTTGACTGGCGTGTCCTCAACAACAAGACTTTGGTCATTTTGATTAACTAATGTATCTTCTATTAGAGTTAAATTTTTATTTTTTTCAGCATTTTGTAAAAAACTTCCATCATTTTTTTCACCCTTGGCGGTAAACTCAAGCTCTGGAATTCTTTTGTATCTTTGAGATTTTTTGGCACTATTGGTGCTCAAAAGCTCGCTAAAATTGCTTAGGAATGCCGAGCTTCTTCTATTAACTATTTCATTTGACAAAATAGCTTGAGTATCTTTTTTTTCCAAAATTGGTTCATTATTTATATTTAGAGTGTCCAGAATAACAGTTGGTTGATTTGGTGGTGAATCGGGAATGGATTGAACACTTGTTTGCATCAATGACTCAAAATATTCACCTAAAATTTCATCCAAAATCTCTGATTCAAGAAGTAGATAAATTTTTTTAATTAAAAATGATTCCAATCTGACAAAATCGACTAAAAAATTGTCAATAAAATCATCAAAACTACATTGAACTCCTTGATCCTTGGTCTCCTTTTTTGTATCAGTATTGGTCCCTATTGACTTAGTTTGCTTAATTTTTTTGTCACAATTTAAACAAGTTAAATTTATCAATTGGTTTGTTTGTGATAAATCTGAATCGGACTGAGTGCGTTTAAGGTTTTGTCTTGATTTTAGAAATCTCACTGTTTTTTTTCCGGATTCATTGTTTAATTTGGGACTAATGTCTAATTGAGGAAGTGGTTGATCACATAACTTTGGCCCAGCTGTTTTTGGTATTTGAATCAGACTATTACGAGCTAACTTGGGGGTTGTGTTGACTGTTATGCATAGATTACTATCACTTTTATGTCGCATGGAGCTATTTTTATTCAAAGATTGGTTGGTAAATTTAAGTGGGTCTTAAAATTAAAAAAATTGTAGATCTAGTCAATTAAGCTAATTCTACTTACTAAATTTTTTAATGTGTAATTCTTTACAGAAATACGATTTTGACGGAAATCTTAGCTTTAATTTTTCAACAACTTTTGAAAATAAATAATTAAAAAAATTCAAAATATTTTTCATTCTAACTTACAGTCTATTTTAGACATATCATGATATTCAGTAGAATTATGATTTTTATCTGTATTTATTTCTGCTTCATTTATAACTATTTCTTTTTTGCTCGCATAGTTTGGATCAGTGCTCAATTCGCCAAAAGAACCATCAAATATTATGAAATTTTTATTTTTCTCTTGGGCATTTTCATTAAAATTTTCATTTTGGTTCTTTTCAATTCTAGCTATGCTTATTGATGACTTGACAAAGCATTTAGTCTTATTATCGTCTACATATTTTTCTACATCATCTATGATTTCATTAGCTTGTTTGCTGGTTCCTGGTTCGTTTTTTTCCAACCATTCTGCCACTTTGTTTGTCAGAGGAATTTTACTTGTTTCATTTAAGATTATTGGTTTTTTAGAGTTGGACTGATCATTGTCTTTGGCAACTTGGATCAAAGAATTATCTTGTCTAGTTGAGGTAATAATCGAATTTGTAGAAGTCAATTCGTTTTGGTTAGGTTTAATTTTTTTTGTAGACGGTTCACTTTCCTCCTAAATCTTAATTGTTTTAATAGTTTAAAATTCATTTGCTTCAAATAAAACATACCGAGCTGATAGTTCTTTTTTTCAGTCTTGATCTTTGCACTTGGATAGAAAAATCACTTGACGATTTTGGGTTGCTTTGGTCAATTTCAGTTTCTACCGTCGTCATATTAGCTTTCTTTTCTGGGAACTTTCCTGGATTTATAGCGCCCATTTCTCTGGTAAAAACTTCATCAAGACTTTTTGTTTTAATTATGTAAGGATCTAATGATGAGAATTGCTTTAGCGAGCGTAAATTTATTGTGTTTTTGCACAATGGACAGCTTTGGCTCCGTTTGGACCCAATGTAGTTTTCAATACATTTCTTGCAAAATGTGTGCTGACAATTGGTAATTACGGCATTTTCAAAAAAGTCCATGCTTTATTTTAAAATAAAAAAGTGAATTTAAATAAATATTATCTGATGAAAATTAGAAATACCATATTGTACACTCAAAGCTTTTTTTGACCAGATGAATTGCGGATGAGAGTTGTTCGAGAAGTTTTCTATCATTTGATTCCATTTATTTTAAATAAAATTAAAAATCTTGTAACATATAATTTGGTATTTTATGCAATCAACTTTTTTTTGTTAAAAATACAAAATTTCAGTTTTTAATGTTAAGAAATTTTTTTTTTGTTTTCAAAAAAATTTTCGAATAAAATTTAACTTTTTAATCCAAAAAGAAAGCTATTAATCAAGTAAAATTTAAATTAAATTAAAATTTATATCATCAATAATAATTAATAAAGCTACTGACAACCATTATTAATATATTTATTGGTGGTAAGATGTAGTGAAATTTTACAAATGATAATATTTTTTTATTTATTTTTAATTGCATAATGTGATTATTATTAAGACGTCTTATCTTTTAATAATTTTATTAAACGAAGAAGTAAAATTGTGTTTTTAAAGTGACTTTTTTGAGTATTTAAATTATTTATAATGATAATTGGTATTAATAAAAGTACATATTATGGATTAAAAAATCAGCCAATTTTAATTAAAAGAAATTATATTAAGCCTCTTTTTTTTACCTGTACGTTGACAATATTTAGTATATATTTTAGCATTCTAAATTAGCTATGTTATTCAATTTTTGGCCATTAAAAGATCAATTTTACCTAAGAATTTCAGAACAAACATTGTGTAAAACTTTTCTTAACTATTTAATTCTGAGAAGTTTAATCTGAATAAAAAATTGATAAAATAAGCTTAAAATGCTTAATGGAAAATACATAAATAACATTTCTTCATATTTTTAGTCAGCTAACTAAAAAATAATTTTAGCTTTTATTTATATTTTCTTATTTGATTAAAAATGAGGCAAAAATTTTGACTCTTAGGTGAAAGAACTGCGCGTATCGCATCTTAGTAATTCTAAATTGGAAGGATTTTTTCGCTCTAGGGTTGATAATTTTCAATTGAAAAACGAGAAAATTCTTTTTTAAAGCAGAGTTTATGTTAATTTTAAAGCGTTCTTTAATACATAATAATTTTTTAAATATAGTACTTCTACACAAATTTTAGAATGAACACCCAATATAGCAAAAATTTAATAAATATTTCTCAATCGAAAAATTATTTTCTTAATTTAAAAAAGTCTAAAAGCTATCTACAAAATGATCCTAAGTCCAGCCACACGTGTCTTGTTCCGTAATAGCAAAAACTTGACCATTTTAAGAAGGTAAATGATGCTAAATATTAATGAAATTGTCTTAGGTATTGAATAATTTAAGTCGAGCCAATGGCTATGCCAGAAGCGCTGCTGAAGAATCAAAGTTATTTTGGGAAAAAAATGACAAGTTAAAGAGACCAATGTCTCCTCATTTGACCATTTATCGTTTGCCTCTACCAGCTAACTTGAGTATCATGCACAGAGGCACCGGTGCCGCAATGACTGGTGTTGTTTTGGGCTTTGGATTTGGTTCGTTTCTTTGGACTGGTAAATTTGACCAAGTAGTTGAATTTTTGCGCGATAATGTACATCCACATGTAATGCTCACAGCTAAAGTTATTTTAGCATTTCCGCTTTGTTATCACGCAATGAATGGAGTTCGTCACTTAATTTGGGATACAGGCAGGGCACTTGACTTGAGAACTATTCACAAGACAGGCTACGCCATTATAGCCTTGGCATTTTTATTCTCTCTGGCCATTGGAACAATGTAAATCTATCATTTACTGTTGTTTAATAATTAAACTTATAAAGATATTTAAAATTCTTAGTTTTAATAAAATTTATCTGTCATATCAACGCCTTGTATTTTTCTTTGCCTAGAGATTTGTTTTTTTTTTTAAATGCTCATTTAGCAGGATTTTATATTTATTATTTAGTTTATTTTTAAGTTTTTTTGTTGAATTGATTTAACAGATAATATGGCTAGTTTAACCTACGACTTAGAAAGCAAGACATTCAATGCAGAAATAGCCATTAACCAAACTGACTCTGAATCCACTCTTAGCAAAGAACACGATTTGGCTGAATTCGGATCACAATCAGAATCACTGGACAATTTAAGTGACACAAAAATTGTACCAGATCCTAAAATGATGTCTGAATTTTATCAAGATTCAAAGTCAGAGGAGACAATAGAGAATGAAAGCTTGACCAAGACCCGTGTGCATAAAAAAATTAAAAGTATTTTAAATTCTAAATGTGGTAGATTCTTGTTTTAAATTTTTGCACCAAGGTCATGCTGACCCTGATCCGAGTATAAATATAAAATTTAATCTTATAAACAATAATTCGAATCCAATTAACACAAATTTCTATCTTCACAAAGGACAAAACACTTTATCAGATATCAAGTGTGAATTGATTCCCAATGTCTCATTTGACGTAAATCGAATCTACAGTGAGTCAAGTGACGACAATACTTATGTAATTGTAGATGTGTACAAGAAAACAATTAAGCAGACTGAAGCCAAAATGAGTCAATCAGAAAAACCAATTGGACAGCTAAGACTCAAATTGGAGTCTCATATGAAGGAAAAAACAAGCACAAGTCTTGACCACCATAACTCTTTGATAGCTTTTACTGCTTACCGGAAGCGTATAAATTAAATAATTAATTTTTTTTGAGAGGATAGTGACATGTTTTATTAAAAGGAATATAATTTAAATGTTAATCATAACTGTTTTATTTTTTTTCCCCTTCGTCTTCGCTCTCAGCATCACCTTCGTTTTTGGCAGCTTTCTTTTTATTTTTCTTTTTCTTCTTTTTGATGTTCAGAGATGACTGCAGCAAGGTCTAAGATAAACAAAAATGCCAATTAAAAATATATTTGTAAATATATTTAATGGAAAAAAGAATTACCTTGAGACTTTCGTCAGTGATTTGGTTCTCGGTTTGATAAGAGTCCAAATCAATTGGCAAACCAGTAATTTTCATGGTTCCATTTGGCATTATCAAAACAGTGTATTTGAATTCGGCAACAAATTCGCCCTCTTTTTCAAAATAAACTGGATATGGTTCCATGAGGTCATGTTTGGCACATTCAATAACACCCAGTCTAGCTTTTTTCTCGTCTTCAAACGATCTTAATGTGAATGGCATCAAGCCGTGTTTTTTCTCAGCCTCGCTGAAAAAAGCTCGCGATGTTTTCATTTTAAGTTGGTAGATAATGTTTTTTCTCTTATAAACAGTTGTTCTGACTTCGCTTTCTTTTGGCTTGCCATCACCAGTGCTGACCAAAACGTCCAAAGCATAGACTTCGTGGACAGAAAATTCACATTTTTCACATCCCTCTTTTCTTTTTGTAAGGGAAAAAAATATTTCAAAAAAAATTTACTAAAGAGAAAATGTTCTGGTTACTTTTGTAATTCGGTCGGATTTTGTATAATTCGTTTGGTACCATCAATAATTTCTTTTTCTAATTGATAAGACAACATGCCCTCAACTGGCTTGCATTTGTAAGATTCTGATATTTTATCAATTGTTTCAGTAACTTGATAATTCTATAAAAATAATTTGAAATAAATTAATACAATTTTAAGCTTTTTTACATTAGACTCTGGTTTGAGCAGGCGTAAAGCGGCCTCGGCGGCATGATAGGCAGCCAAGACAGCATCAGCCTTTCGGCCAGTGGCCTTTTTATCTTTGGAAGCTCCAACTACAAATGTGTGTGCGGCCACTGCAATGAAACCATCTATGTGACAGCCAAGATCACTTTTAAATAAACATAATAAAATTATAATAAAAAATTTAAAAAAAAATTAATTTTACACTTTAATTAGATCTCCGTCTTTAATGATGTAGTCTGGGTCGCTTTTTAAAGGCGAAAAGTGGCAAATACAGTTGTTAACCGATAGACATGTTGGAAAAGCGACGCCTTTTTTCAAGTCTTTTTTATTCTTGAAGACTTTTTCGGTCTCTTCGGTCAATCTTTTGTCACCTAAAGAGCACAATTCTATCACAGAAGCGTCGACAACGCATTTTTCTATCAATTCTTTCAGAACCTTATTGGTTATTTCACTTGCCATTTTGTATTTAGTAACTACCAAATCCTCGGCAATTGTGGTACCAACCTCTCTTTCAGTATCACTGGCAGCACTGTTTGAATCGTCGGCCATTTTACTTTGGTCAATCAGCTATCTAAACAATGGTCAATTGGTTTACTTCAAAAACTAGATTTAAACAAGAGTAAAAAGGAGTTAAAAAAAGCATGCAAATTTTTTTATTTTAAGATAGGTGTGCATTTGCATTTTTAGTTAAAAAATAATTTTTATACAAAAGTAGACATAACAAATCTAGCTTAAGTTGAAATTTAAATTTAATATGTATGTGCTAAAATTTGGAACACGAGTTTTGGAAAATTTTAAAATTCAGTTTAAGCCAAAAACTGATTTATCAATTTTTTTTTGAAAAAAATGGCGTATTTTATTTGATTTTTATTTATTAATTTTTTTTTTTGAAATTTGTGTCTTTGAAATGCAAATCTAAATTTATGTTGTTTTTGCATAATTTCAAAATTGGCTAATTAGAGCAACTGAAAATAAGTCTTGAATTCTACGCACAATAAATTTTTAATAATTTAAAATAATAAAATTTTTCAATCAATTTGTTTGTATAACTAGAAAAAGAAATAGATAGTTTGGTTTTATTAAGGTTTATCTATTTCTCTTATTAATTTTATTCTAAAAATATGCCATCAATGCATATAAATATCAGAGTATTTATTGATAAATAATAACCGAACAAAATTTACATTATTTTTTTAATAAAAAAGACTCTCTTAGATATAATTTTGAATTTTAAATACCACTAATCAGTCAATATTTTTACAAAATAGTTCGAATTTCACAATATTTGACATTAATTTATAATTTTGATTATTTTCATTAAAATTTTACTCACTTCTTTAACTTGTAGAATAGACATGATCTTATTTTATCTCTTAAAAGATCAATTTTGATATTTTGCTAAAACAAGAGTTGAAAAAAAACTAATTTATAAATATTTTTTCAAAAGACTTTCTACAAGCAGAGACAGTATTTTTTTATTTCTAATAAAATTCAATTATTTTTGCTTTAAAGCTTGGTTTTAGTCTAGAATATTTTAAAATTTTGTCCTTTTCATTAAAATAGCATGTTTTATTACGTGATGATATCATTTCGTAGACCTTTTTTTTTAATATAAAAATTTTATTTTTTAAATTGATTAAAATTTCCGGATTTAAAAAAAATAATTAAATACTGTAAGGATAAAAAACGACACCTTAATTTAGAGATCAATTTTTCTTAAATCAATCCTTAAAAATATTAAGATACCTTTAAGTTGCTTTTAGTAATTCAGTTGAGATTTTATTTAATCGACTTAAGCAAAATTTATACAGACAAATTTTTCAAATATTTAAAATATTAAAAGTGATACACAATTAGCTAAGCTCGCAATTATTTTTCCAGAGGACTAGCTCTGGGAGAGTGTGGAATTTTAAATTTTGTATTAAAAGATTTATAAATACCTAGTTAAATAAGATAAAAAAGCAATAAAGCAGATATTTGTACCATTTTAGGGAAAGAAAATCGATCATCACAATCATGTATCTTTTAATTTGTTACTAAATAGAGTTGGATATGTTTACTAACTGTTGCTCGGGGCTTTTTTAATTACTTCGACTGAAATAATTAGAAAAAAAATCTTTAAGAGTTTAGTTAATATTTAATGAGTTAATTTAATCTGAATAGAATTTTGTAATCTATGTTTGGGAGGATGAATGGAAAAATAGATGAACCGTTTTATTCATTTTTAAAATATTCTTTTTCTTATACAAATCAGAGTAAAGAATGGACCCTTGGGAAAAGAGTGACATCACAAAAAATCTAAAGGAAATTGTTTTTTATTTTAATAAAGTCAGATTATCTAGTATTTATTGTATTTATTTTCTAATTTAAAATATATCATTGTTTCTCAAAATTGAATTAAGAGAACAGCTCTTTTTTGCTATTAATTTGATGCTTTTTAGTTCTTTATGAGCATTTCGGATACATATTATTAGGCAAATTAATTGATTTTCCACTATATAGAATTAATATTTTAGTTAATGCTCATTTCTTATTTTCAACTTGTCTCATAGATTGATTTAAAGCGCTTTACGGTTGTTTATTTTTTTTGTTAAGATGATATATCTAACTTAATATATGTTAAAATCATCAAACTTAATGAATGTATATGAAAAATAAACAAGTTACATGATTATTATTAGCTTTGAGCTATTTGTTTAAAAATGATTAAAAATCATTTACAGTTCATTTCAAAAACATTCTTGGAATGATTTTAATTAACACTTCAGATATCCTATCCTCTATAATCACATTTTTAACTTGGTTTTACTTATTAATTTTGTTTTTTTTCTTAAAAAGAAAAGTCAAACTGAACAAATTAAAATTTATTATTTCAAATTGGATTATATTCTTATATTTATCTGTATTTCTCATTAGATTTTGTTTAAATAGTTCCAGAGATTATTTTCCTAAATTAGATTTCATTTGTTTAGCCAGAATTTCTACATAAACGGCTTAAACAGGCATCTCAAAATTCATAAATTTAAACAGCATTAAAATATTATTTTCTAAATAATTTTTTTTCAACAATAAAAAAATTTAGAAATTTCATTTTTTTCCTGAATATAAACAATATCTCGATTGATTCACGAAAATAGTATTCAAATATTTATTTCCTTTATTAGAGAAGCTTATTTATTAGAGAGACAAATTATTCTCTCATTTAATTGTAACACCGAGCTTAAGAAAGATTTGACAAAATATTGATTTTTTTTAAGAAATGTCTATTCTAGTCTCGACCATTTTAGTTCCAATGACATTCAATAGCATAAATATCTCATTCTTTCAAATTCGTCATCAACTAGAATTTCATTTCCTTCTTTAATTGTATAAACTCTTGCTCTAAAGACTTAATTAAGAAATTAAATATTAAAAATAATACAACACACACACACACTGGTAAAATTTTATAAGGGCGGATTTATGGTTTAACCATAATTAGATGATTTTCATGCTGATTTTAATTATTTCAAATTAATTTAGAGATTATTTGTTTCTCTGCTAATTGTTAAACAATTGGCAAGCAATTAACAATATTTTAATTTTCAATAATTTATTTTAGATTTTAAAAAATGACATGGTATTAAAAAAAAACATCCAAATGGACGGAAGCATAATTAATCTAATTCTACTTTTAAATTTTTCAAATCAGTCATTTCTGAGCCATGACTCTGGGCTTTATTTTGACCAATTGGGCAATAGTTGGACAGAACTATTCTATATAATAGTCTATTCCATGATATTTATAATTGGATTTTTTGGCAATTTTATCGTTATCTATTTTGTTCTGGTATACAAACGAATGCAAACAATGACAAATAAATTTATAACCAATCTAGCTATATCAGATCTCTTGGTCATTTTTATATGTGTTCCGGTGACAGCCAGTCGCTATATGACCAAAGAATGGGTGTTCGGCGAGTTTATGTGCCGATTCAGTAGCTTTGCTCAAGGTGTCTCGCTGTCTGTAAGTGTAATGACTCTTACAGCCATTAGCATCGATAGATATTACATTATTTACAAGCCGATGAAAGCCCGGTCAATATGCACAAACCGCAAAGTGAAGCTCATTCTAGTGTCAACATGGGTATTATCAATTTTCATTATGTCTCCCCTTCTCATAGTCTTCAAGTACGAGAAAAGAAAGATCTATAGATCCCAATACGAATACTTTGAGTTCAACATGTGCTTTGAAAGCTGGCCTGAGTTTGAGGCCAAACTTGGCTACGAAGCCCTCTTGATCTGTTCTCTTTTCATATTTCCAATAATCTTTATGTCCTACGCGTATGTAAACATTAGTAGGACACTCTGGTCTGTGGAACAGAGGCCGCTTAATATCACCAAAGCATTTGCTCACTCTTTTAATGTTTTAAACAGTGTAACTCTTGGTGACAATTCCAACGATACCAGAAACAAACCAACAATCAAGAGTTGTTCCAATTCGTCTATTCGCTACAAGTTTGGTAATATAAAATTTAAAAGTCTATATGAAAAAAATCGTAGCAGATCAACTATCAAGCGAGAGAGCTTGTATAGAAAAAGAAGATATGCGTCATCAAAGCGCAATAGTAACATAAGAATCTATCAATCGATTAAACGGGAACATCAAGCGTTTAATCGATGGAAACAAGATGGACTTAATGACCAAATAAAAACTTTAGAGCGAAACGAATTGGCAAAGAATGATAAAAATGACCAAGAAGAAATAGAGTACTCTTTGATCGATGCGTCATCGATAGAGAATAATTTGAATGAAATTGAGACCGATAAATATTTTTGTGCCAGAATGCATTGCTGTAAAAAGCCAAAAAAAAATCTTTCAGCTGACGATTTGAGTATTCATGGATTGGACAATGGAAAGAAACGTTCCAAAAGGATAAAGACAGACAAATGGAAAGAAAAAAAAACCGATGGCCGTATAATTCCATACTCAACATCTCAACTAATCAAATCGACTAGAAACCAATTGGCTATACACAAATTGATTCGCAGTCGTCGCAGAGTTGTCAAGCTTCTGATTATTTTGGTCGTGTTGTTTATTGTGTCATGGTTTCCATACCATTTCATGTCGTTATTAATTGATTTTATTTTCTATTGGGAACAGTATGAAAATAAACCTGACTCTTCCAACAAACAGTCTGAAACCATAAGCAGCATGTTTTCAACACATATTTACCCAGTGGCTTTGTGTTTGGCATTAGCTAATTCAGCAACTAATCCTGTTTGTTACATTACACTTAGTCATGGCTTTAGGAATATGTTTAAAACCGCTTTGAAACGATTTATCAAAATACGTTGATTTTAAATCATTAATGTATATTAAATTTTTTTCTTTGGATTTAAATTTTGTTCTTAATTTTATTAGATTTTTCAAATCAAAAGTATTAACCATAATATTTAAATTTAATTTAAGAAAAAATAAAATTTTTCCTCAATTCACATTCAAATTTTTTGTTTAATTCCAGTCAAAAAAATCTAAAACTTTAAAACTTAATTTAATAAAATCTAATTGAATTTAAAAATGATTAAAACAAAATTATTTTGGCTATTAACTTGAAATTCTTATTTTACTTTTATCTAGTAATAATAAATTCAGATAGAAATCAACTCAATTTGCCTAAATTTTTAAAAATTTCTCATACTAAAATTATAAACATCTAAAATTATTTTATTTGGCTCATTTTATTTTGAAATTATAAGCTCCAAAACTAATTATACTTGTTAAAAAATCATTTTTATTTTCTTTTTAAAATTTTTATATAAGCAATCTTATCATATTTGATTTTTAATAGAATACTATTTGTTTTAGGATTTTAATAAAAATTTACTTTGCTTTTCAGCTTTTAAAGATTTCAAAAATAGCAACACGTTAATTTTTTTTTATCTTGAACATTTTTTATTTTAAATTGATATAAAATACTTCTTCTTTATTTTCCATCTTGTCTTGAATGCATGACTGAATACAGAATTCAGAATTGTTAAAAATGTATTCAAATTGGTAATTAAAATATGGTAAAGAAATTGAGTTTATTTATTCGATTATGAGATCGAACTACATTGTCGAGAGAACCTAAAAATTTTGAATTTCCGGAAGCTAATCTACGAAAGGTTTTTTCTTAAAAAATTAATTATTTAAAATTGACGATCAATTATAACGCAAAATTTCAAATAATTGAGCAAATATTTAAATTAATTAAAAGTAGTGAAAATACTCGAAGGTAAAGATTTACGAAAATAAATCCTCATTAGAAAAGCCGATTACCAATTTTATTTATCAATGATAAAAAAAATGTATAATTAAAACACATTAAATAAAGGAAGCTAAAAAACGTATTTAATTAATTCTAAATTGCTTTCATTAAGTTAAATGTATCTTTTTTGATATTTAAAAAAAGATTTATTTAACAAAATTTTTACAAGTAAATATAAAAAAAAACCTAAAAGATAGCTTGACTTGTTTTAACACGCTAAATTTTAGATCTAATCTCAAGCAGACGTAGTTTTCAATTGTTTAATAAAGTTTTTTTATTGGAATTAAAAATACCACTACCATCTACATGCAATTTTTTTAATTATAAATAATAGATTTAAATTTAAATTTTGACGATCATACTTCAATCTTTTTTTAATAAAATTTAAAAATATAAATATATATATTTTTTAATATAAATTTAATTTTTATATTTAATTAGATATATATTCAATAAAAAGAGTTTCAGTTCTTAAATTAAGAAGGTACTTAAATTGACAATATAATTTGAATTATATTAAAATTATTAAGAAATAGTGATTATTTTATCTTAAGTATGAAATATTAATTTTTTAGGTTTTATTGAATGGATTCATTTAAAAGAATAAATTGAAAAAGTTATTCTCTTAAATAAGGATTAATTTTTTGATTATTTTCAATTTTTTCTTGATTGAATTTAACATTGTAACAAAAATAGCAAGATACATCAAATTTATAAATTAAAATTATTTTTTCTATGTTTCAATTATTTAGACCGATCACTAGCACTTGAATGAATCCTTGTTTGATAATGAAATAATTTTTAATAATTTCAAAATCATTAATCCCACCAAATGTTTATTATTTTTCTTGCCTGATTAAGCTGAACATAGAAATTAATTTTACCTCTCAACTGAATAATCTGTAGAGTTGGGCAAATATTATTCATTAAGAAAACTTTATTTAGGTTTTTTGTAAAGTGTTTGACAAAATTAATTATCCGATTCAAAGATCGTTTAAGAAATAATTACCTTTAGAAATTTTCAGGAATATTATTCAATCATGCAAATAATTTGAATGCCTTAAAAAAATATAAGTTCTATTTAAATGGTTTATTTAGACTTGAAATTAATGTCTTTTTTTTGGTAGACTTTTTTTATTTTGTAGATTATTTTTTCACTGGCTGAAATGTTCTGGTAATTGACATAATTTTGTTTTATGAACATGCATGGCAACTCCCTCTGGTAAATTTCGCTGAATGTATTCTAAAAGGGTATCACATGTTGATCCGGTCAAATGCTTAAACTCAAATTCACGGAAGTAAGTTCTCATTTCGTACTGTCTCATATGTTTACGGTTGCTGAATCGTGACTTTAAAATGGTCCATCGCTCAATAAATCTTTCCGGTTCACGTATTTCATTAAGATTAATCTCAAGCTCCTTGGATACCTGTTGAACAAAGTTTTTGTAACTTTCGAGAACAGAATTGTCGTGTCCTTTTACTTCAACGACAACTTTTTTGTACAAATCATCGAGTTCTTTTTCCTCGTTCGATTTCGATTTTAGTGTTGCCGATGTCACAAAATTTGAAAATTGATTAAGAAATAGTTTTTTATTTTGTTTTAGTATTTTTGCGCTGATTTCCAAACAAAGACTCATATTTAATATATTCTCAGATAAAAACAAAAATTTAAATTTTCAAGCTTTATTTTTCATAAAAATATAAAAATTTCAATGCAATTATGCAATTGAGGCTATGCTTACTAAGATGTCTTTATTTATTTCATTTGAAATAAAAACTATCATGGAAGAAAGATTGTTTGAATTCATACAATTCACTTATTCTAAAATTATGAAGTAAATTTTACTCAAGTAGGTGTTTGCTTAACTAAACCAAAGAATAGAAGCTTTCTATTTAACTAAAGTGGAATTCTCTAAAAGAGAATTTTCGATCATATTAAAAAATTTATTTGATAATTGTCAATTTCAAGAATTGTTTTGGGAATAAGGGTGTACAGAAAGAAAAGCTTAAATAAATATTCAAAACGACTGGGATTTACGGCTAGCTTATAACTTATAATAGATAAATAAATTCTATAGAGAAGTTTAATTTTTAATTTTTGATATAAATTCTTTAGATATTTTTTAATTTTATTTTTAGATTAAATAATTCGAAAAATTCTCATATTAGAAATGGTCATCTCAAAGCAATTTATATTGATCTTATGCATGAGTATTGTAGCGGATATCATGGCTTTACCACTGGCAGAAAACAATCAAAAAGATTGGGAGATAGAACCTGAAGGTTTTATAAATGATGATCAATCTTTTGAACTGTATAAAGCGTTCTGTTCTAACTTGATCAAATCAGAAGAATGGTTTGCTTTGAAACACTCGGTTCAAAGAGCCTGTTTGGAAATTTTAACCACAGAATATTCAAAAAGGACACCGAGTAAACAGAGAAGATTTTTTGCTTTGCAAGTTGGAAAAAGTTTGCCGCATCAAAATTCAGATAGTACCAGCAAAGGATTCAAATACGGTCGAAAATAAATTAATTACCAGAAATAATTAGATATTTTATTCAACTAAATTATTGTAATTCGTTTTTTTATCATTTTTTTCTAAATAAAGAATAAATCGTATTTTTTTTGGTTATTTTTCTTAGAAAAATTCCAAAGATTCTCATTAAACAATTAAATAATTAAACAAGCTATCAATAATCAATTTTTTGTTGTTTGCACTGAACCCTGGCTGGAATAAGTATACCAAGAATTTATTGGAATGAAAATTTTTTAAAATTAGATATTAGCATGTAGCATTTCAAAATTATCTATGCATAAAAAAAAGGCTTCATTTATACATACTTTTAGATTCGTATTTATATATTTTTTCAAATAATTAACTTTTTTAAGACAAAACTAATCAAGAAATAAGCTAATCGGTCAAATTTTGAAAATGTATTTCATAAATAGATTTTTTTTCAAATTACAATAATAAACTAATTATTGAATCATAAAGTATTTTAAATTAAATTTTAAAATAAAACGATAAATAATTATGATTATGTAATTAGAGTTATTTATAAATATTTAAGTTTTAGTTTTAGGGTGGCAGTACGATTCATTTCCTTAGATTTAATTTTCAAAAATTCATAAATAGATAAATAATAAGGAAGCAAAAAAATGCAAATTAAATAATTCAGTTGTTTTTAATAAATAATTTGATTTGAAGGTATTAGCGATAATAAGATAATAATTTGCATTTGTTGCTAGGCTGGTGCGATTAGTATATCAGAATATAAAAAAAAAACAAAAATATTTAAACTATCTTATCATTTTTATAAAATTAATGTTTATCATTATCAAAATACTTCCAAAAGAACATTTCATTTTATAATTGGCTTTAAGTGATAGTAAAATTAACATGGAAGTGTTTAAGTTTGATTGCTTTTTTTGTGGTATTTTCAAAAAAATATCGATTAATCAAATTTTTCTTTTATCTAAAAAAATATGCTACTGGAAAATTATTTTTATTCTTTTATTTCTGATTGTTTCCGACTTGGTTAGTTTGCTGCATAAAAAAAAGTTAATCTCTAGTTCTGTCCGAACCAAATATTTGCTATTAATTTTAATTATTTAGATCTAGTTTATAATCATTTATTCATGCATCAATGACTGGAAATTAATTCAATTTCCTTTATATCCAAAACATGACAATCTTGTCCTTTCAGTGGCCATTGACCTAATAATTTAAGCATTCTTAAGTTAGGAATTCGAGTGTTTTTTTTCCTACAATTCTGATAGATAGAATCAAATCATGATTTCAAATAATTATATAAATAAAAAAATATAGTGACAGAAAATTTAATTAAAGCTAAGATTAACAGCAGTTGTTTTATTTTTCTGTGTGTTTTTGGAAGATATCATTTTACCAAAATATGAACCAAATAATATTCACATGATTAGACACTTCGAACTTTTAACAAAATCTCATATTTCATTGATAAGCTCATTTGTAAATCTTGAGCTTTATTCATATTTAAATATATCGAAACTTATTGAAATCAATCGAACATTGTTAAATCAAAATTCATTAAGAATGAGAAAAAATGGCTAAATCCTTGATGAATTTAGGCTCCGACTGATTCGCGTTGTTTATTATTCCAGACAAAACCAGGCCCCAAATGATAGCAAGCATGATAAGATCTAATTGATAATTCATTCGGCTTTAGATCTAGCTGTGTGTGTGTTTGTATTGACCGGGATTCATATATTTTACTAAAGCAAAGAATTTAACAAAAGTATTTGAAATAAGTTTAAGATAAGCCGATGATGACATTAAGATGAGTTTTTATCTAAGATTAAGCATCAAGCAATTTAGGATTTATGTAAAGTATTGAGCATATTTGTGGACAATTAAAGTATGGATAAGTTGGATTATTTTTAAATGGTCCAATCATTGGAACTATTGTAATTTAGTTATTTTTCTAAAGGTTTTATTTTTAGCTTGAATTAAACAAGGAATAATTTATGATTAATCGATAAATCTAGATTTATCAAAAATAAAACAAGCTTAATAAAAATTCATAATTAATATTTTTTCGTGTCGTATCAGCGTTGAATGTATTTCTTTATTTCAAGACATAATTCATTTTAGTTTAGTCTAGTTTATAGCTAAGTTCATTGGGGCTTGCAGTAGATAACATGTGATCTCCGTCCAGTGTTCACGATGGACCACTCTATGACACTTTTGAGCAAACCACTAATAATAATAATAATAATAATAAAAATTTGATCCTACAGGTTAAGTGCATCATTTAAAATGCGCTCTTCTCTTTTTTTTTATTATACGGTCTTTAAATAAAAAAAATTATAACTTATTTTTTGACAATAAAATTTTATTAGCTTCAAGGAAAAGACATTATTAGAATATAAATTTAGAAGGAATTAAGCAACAACTAGTCGCTTGTCATAGACACCAGGGCCCATTTTCAATCAGTGTAGAATATTCGAGCGCCATTTTAGCCCGAGTAAATTAATTAGTACAAGAGTTCATGATCCTTCGAGAGATAAATATCTGGGTCAATCAATCAGACAAAATAATTGCTCACTTTCCTATGCTTTTTCTCATTTAAATCTCATTCATAAGCAATACTAATAAATGTTCTATTTTTTATGAACAATTTCAAGTTCACTCGAGTCGAGCTAATTGAACAGTTTAAAGTAAACTTAATTCTCAATCGCTCCGGCTCATGTTGTTTCATATTTATATTCTTTAATTAAATTGATTAATAAAAAAGTAAAATTTATTCTTTAACTTAAAGACTTTCTCCCTCTTTGTTCACTCACGGCGCTCTCTTTCTCGCTCACACTAGCAAAAACACATTCTTTATTAATTTCAAAATGGTATCTGCTCTTTTAAAATGGAATTTTTTTCTAATTTAATGTATCTAGAAAAAAATAAAATAAAATTTAGACGCTATATATATATATTTAAAAATAAAAAGACTTGGTGGTTAAAAAAACTAGTTTTTTTCTTTTTTATAGATAAACAAATCCGAAGAGAACCGAATAAATAGATGAGCTAGGCGCAATGTCAAATTCAAACTCTCCAGTCAATCAAGAACCAACAAAAACCACGGTAATTTTTTCCTAATTCATCATCCATCAGAATTTTGTTGCCACACACTCATTTCGCATAAATCAAACGCTTTAATTTACTAGCCACATAAGGAGCTCCATTAATCTTGTCTGTAGCCAGTCTATTAAATTTAATAAGGTTTTTTTTTGTTCTAAAATATCTTAATTCAGTAGATAGATAGATAGTCCATTTGAAATGAGTAAATTGTTCGCCAATTATAGGTCTTGGGTACATATGCCATGTTTTTGACATGTACTTGGATAAATTTGTCTAAAGCTAATAAATGTTTTTTTAAGAGTGAGACAAACGCGAGCTTTTTACGTGCGGCCAGAGCTGGCAATTTGGAAAAAGTACTAGATTATCTGAAAGAAAGCATTGACATAAATGTTAGCAATTTGGTAAGCGAGTTTAAGGCGGCTGGAAGATGTGATTTAAATTTTGAAATTTAGAACGGACTAAACGCATTGCACTTGGCCAGCAAAGAGGGCCATGTACACGTGGTTAATGAGTTGCTAAAGCAAAAAGCGGACGTGAACGCCGCTACTAAAAAAGGCAACACTGCATTGCATATAGCAAGTTTAGCCGGACAGCATGCTGTTGTCGAGTTGTTGGTCAAAAATGGAGCCAATGTGGACTGCCGGTCGCAGAACGGCTTCACGCCGCTCTACATGGCCGCTCAGGAAAATCATCTAGAAGTTGTCAGATTTTTGCTAACCAACAATGCAAATCAAAGTTTGGCGACCGAGGACGGCTTTACGCCGTTGGCAGTCGCCTTGCAGCAAGGACACGATAAAGTCGTGGCTCTATTGCTTGAGAATGACTCGCGTGGTAAAATTCGTTTACCAGCGTTGCACATTGCCGCTAAGAAAAACGATGTCAAAGCAGCGGCTATGCTTTTGCTCAATGATCCAAACATGGATCTTTCACCAGAGGTTTTATTTTTTCTTTTTATTTTAATTTTATTTAAAAAAAAAACTAGCAGAGATTAATTGATCTTTTTTTTAAAACTGGTTTAGGCCAGAATGGTCAATTGTACCACTAAAGTAAGTAAAAACATCTCTGATTGTTTGTTTATTTTCTAGTTGTTTTTAATACTCTACATTTTTTTGTTTATCTTTAATAATTGTTTGTGTTGTGTTGTGTTGTGTTTGTGCAGGCTGGAAAAGTTTGTTTTTATTTTTGTAGTCTTATCTTATGTTAGTTTTAACATATGTTTTCTAATTTAGAGCGGTTTTACTCCATTACACATAGCGGCTCATTATGGCAATGTCGAAATAGCCAAGTATTTGATTTCAAAAGGCGCCAATGTAAATTATGAAGCAAGAGTAAGTTAAATTTATCATTAATTTTCATTTATATTTTTGCTCTATTTTATAAAATTGTTTTCTCAAACGAATCAATTAATAATCAAGAAAACTTGATTATCATTCATAAATTATTTTTTATTCTCTATAGAAAAATGTATTTGTTTACCTATATAAATAAAAGTAATATACTCTGTTTAGCAGGCACATTTTCTTCAAAGTTTAATTGCCAGGGTTTTTGCATCCAGGTGTAAGTAAGCCAAATTTTTGTCATGGTACAGCATTTGTAAAATCGATTCAATTAACTCATTACCAGGTGCTCTAGTATAAAATTAAATTGTATCCTTTACCCAAAAGCAAAATATATCTCTAATGATCTGAGTAATAAAAAATGTGATTAAAATAATAAAATTATATAGTAATCAAAATACAGCCCGCAAAAAGATTTTTGAAACCTAAAGCTTAAATTAGACTTGATAAATCATGAAAATATATTTCAAATTCCTTATTTATCTATAAATAAATAATAAAATTAAAAGCTAATTAGAAAAGTATTTGTTCAATTTTTTAAAAGTAAACGTGATTGCGTAGGACAAATTACTCAACCGTACAAGTATTATAAAGATCAGAATAAAATATGACCTTATGCTCCACAAGGAGTGTATAAGGAAAAATAATTGTTTAACAGAGCTTTTATTAATTACTAAAAATTAAATTTAAATAAAGATTTAAAATAATGATATATTTTTAAAACAAATAAAATAAAGCAAAATTAAAACAAATTTTAATTATTAAACTAATATTTTTATGCTAGCAAAATATAACTCCATTGCATGTAGCGACAAAATGGGGAAAAGCAAACAGTGTCAATTTGTTGTTGGAAAACGGAGCCAAAATAGACGCAAAGACTCGTGATGGTTTGACCCCATTGCACTGCGCTGCTCGTTCTGGTCACGAGGAAGTTGTAGAACTACTAATTACCAAGCAAGCGCCTATAAATGCCAAAACAAAAAATGGTCTGACTGCTTTGCATATGGCTGCACAAGGCGACCATGTAGAAGGTGCTCGAATTTTGCTTTACCATTCTCCAAAACTTGTCGATCAGACCACTTGTGACTTTTTGACTGCATTGCATGTGGCTGCTCATTGTGGTCATGTCAAAATAGCTAAATTGTTAATTGACCATAAAGCTGATGTAAACTCGCGCGCTCTAAATGGTTTCACGCCGCTTCACATTGCATGTAAAAAAAACCGAATCAAAGTAATTGAGTTGCTGATTAAACACGGCGCTTCCAAAGAGGCAACTACTGAGTCAGGTCTTACTCCTTTGCATGTTGCATCGTTTATGGGATGCATGAACGTAGTTGTCTTTTTAATACAGCATGGATCGTTGCCAAATGTACCCACAATTCGTGGCGAAACACCATTACATTTGGCAGCGAGAGCCAATCAAACAGATATTGTTCGCATTTTGCTAAGACATGGAGCATCTGTCGACGCTAAGGCCAAAGAGCAGCAAACACCATTGCACATTGCTACTCGTTTGGGCAATACAGATATAATAGCTTTACTATTAAGACATGGTGCCTATGTAGATGCGCCTACATCTGATGGCTACACTCCGTTGCACATTGCTAGCAAAGAAGGTCAAGAAGAAGTAGCGAGTATTTTGTTCGAAAATGGAGCTTCTTTAAATGTAACAACCAAAAAAGGATTTACTCCTTTGCACATTGCAGCCAAATATGGCAACATTAAAGTAGCCAGTCTTTTGCTACAGAGAGATGCTCAGCCGGACATTCAGGGTAAAAATGGTCTTACTCCTTTACATGTTGCCACGCATTACAATCGACCAAGTTTGGCTCATTTACTTCTACAGCACAATGCCAGTCCACACATTGTGGCTAAAAATGGTTACTCAGCATTGCACATTGCTGCTAAGAAAAATCAACTTGACATTGCCACAACCTTATTGGAATATAATGCCAAGACAAATTGTGAATCAAATGCTGGTTTCACTCCACTACATTTAGCTTGTCAAGAAGGTCACTTAGACATGGCTAGTTTGTTACTTGATCATAATGCAGAGCCAGGTGCTGCATCTAAAAATGGCCTAACACCGTTGCATTTATGCGCCCAAGAAGACAAAGTTAATTGCGCCGCAGTGCTTGTTAAAATGAATGCATCAATTGATCCACAAACCAAAGCGGGATACACGCCTTTGCATGTAGCATGCCACTTTGGACAAATAAACATGGTCAAATTTCTTCTCGGACACATGGCTGATGTCAATATAATCACTAAGGTAAAATTCAATTTTATTTTAGAACAAACAAAATAATTTAAAAAATTTATTTAAAATTTAAATTTAATTTAAATTACAGAAAGTAAGATAATTTAATAGATAAGGATAAATAAATGTTTTCTAGTTTACTTTTGCTTTGCTTTTCTTTGTGTCTTTGTTTGTTTTTAGTTTTACAAGGAGGCAAAATTTTGTTTTAAATCCAATCATTAATTACGCTTATAATTAATTGACAAAGCTTAGCCATTTTTAATATAAAAATTAAAACTAACACTTGAATACAATTTGTTCAAATACTTGATATTAAAATTATCATTTAAATATTTGGTTATTTGACCAAATATTAGTTATTTAACAAAAAAAGTATCTATTCAAATTTCAAAACAAATTTTCTAGTAATATTTAATCCATTAGAGAGTAAATTAATTCATTTATTTTATTTTTTATTAAACTCAATTTTGCCCTTATTAATCCTTTTTTGTTGTTGGACGTGTCTTTATTCTTTGACCGTCCATATAAATATGCATAAATTTAAATATTTGTGTCGGAATGTTTTTTATATTTATAAAAAAATTTGGATAAATATGATAAATTTATCTTATTTTAGCACGGATTTACTGCTCTACATTGCGCAGCACAACAAGGACATGTCCTAATTGTCAAGCTTCTATTAGAACACGGCGCATCGCCCGATATAACAAACAATGTAAAACTAGCTTTTCTATTTTGATTTTGGTCTTTACTATTACCAATTTTAGAACGGTCAAACCCCTCTAGCCATTGCACAACGTCTAGGCTATATATCAGTGATAGAAGAGTTGCGCCAAGTGACCCAGACTACTCTTGTGTCGACCACAATCAAGACCACTGAAGAGAAATACAAGGTGCAAACACCTGAGACTATGCAAGAAACTTTCATGTCCGACTCTGAGGACGAAATGGGTATAAAATTAAAAATATATTATTATCTATTTTATTTGACTAGTTTTTATCTGTCATAAAAAAAAACTCCGATTAAAATTATAAACGACTTGGGAGTGAGTCATTAATAATAAATGAGAAGAGAATGATATATTTCATCTCTCCACAAACATAGACTTTATCTAGATAAGATAAGATTTAATTAAAAATTATTTATCTTGAGCAAACTCTCATATAGTTTAATTATTCATTATTTCCGTATCAATCAATGACTAGCTCTTGAATTGTGTTTTCCTGCTAAACAGATCTTTGTTATGCTCATTTTGTTTAAGTTTTATTTTGCCTAATTTATTTAAATTTGAATTAATAGGAGATGAAGCCATGTTTGGAGATGCTGAGCATTATAAATATTTAACTAACGAAGCAGACTTGAATAATGCTGCAGATGATTCTATTGCATTGACGCCCAAAACACCAAAACGCGACGAATCCAAACCACAAAGCCCGCAGACGCCCACTTTTAACACCGAACTGGCTCTGACGAGCAATCAGGACGAAAATCACATCAACGAAAACGAACTAAGACCCGAAAGCCCCAAGCCACAGCAAAATAATTCTCAACCAGATAACAAATTCATGGCAAATTCGCTTGGCAATATGTCTATGGCAGAGTCGATGGATGGCAGCTTTTACAATGGATATGCTAGTTCAAAAAATATGAACCTTCTAAATGAAACTGATAACATACCTATTGAATCAAAGCCCAAGTCAACCGGGTATATAAAATTTTATATTATTCTTTTGTTATTTTAAAAAATTATTTCTTAAATTTAATCTAAAAAATTGATTTATTCAGGAAATTAGAATGGAAATTGTAAGATTTAAATGATAATATAGTTCAATGTTGTCTTATATTTTTTAAAATTAAACCTGATAATTTCGAATTTCATTCGAACGTTTATCAATATTAAAAAATAATATGTTTAAAAATTTTTCAAACAATTTAAAATTTATTCAATTGTTTGATAGATAGAATTTTGTACCAATTACTTTTTGGTAATACATTAACGTCAATATTGTGCTGATGAAGTCACATATATTTTAATATTCTTTATATTTCGATTAGATTTTTAAGCTGGATTAGAAATAATGAGAAATAGTAAAAAATAAAAGTAGTAAATTAAGAATAAAAAATAAGTTATATTTTAATCTATTTATTTAATTACTTAACTAAAACCAAAAAGTTTTGTATGCATTAAATGTGTTAAATGTTGTCTCTATGTTTAGCTTACATTTGAATTCGTTTACCAATTTGACGAGCTCATACCAAAAAAGCATTGACTTTAGCGTATTTTCTAGTCATGCGGACAATTTGAACTCATCAGGAGCTCAATTTAACACTCATGTTAAAGAGTAAGTCAGTGTGAATAGCAAAAAAAAGCCTAAATAAAAAAATATGATCTAATTTGTGTGTGTGTATTAGTTTTTGAATTGACCTGAGTGTTTATCTGTCTTAACAAAAATTGTATTTGGTAATTAATTTTTTTTCCATTTGAAGTTTTTTGATCAGTTTTATGGTGGATGCAAGAGGTGGTGCAATGAAAGGATGCAGACATAGTGGAGTGAGAGTGATAATTCCGCCAAAGCGAGCTAGCATGCCAACAAGAATAACATGTCGATTTGTGCGCAAAGAAAAGTTGGCAGTGTCTCCTCCACTAAACGAGAGCGAATCGCTGGCTGCCCGTGTACTAGAAATGGGACCACAGGGATGCAAGTTCTTAGGACCTGTGGTGCTCGAAATTCCACACTACGCCTCGCTAAGAGGACGTGAACGTGAAATAATCATACTAAGAAGTGATGCGGGAGAAAAATGGTACGAACATCCAATTAATGCAAGCGAGTCAGCAGTTGAGGAGGCACTTGGCTGTACTCTAGAATTGCTCTCGGCTCAGAACCACGATTCAGACGCCACAAGCCAACAGAATCATGATGACAACATTTCTCAAATATCGACCAGCAACCGAATTCGAATCACGCGCATAATAACCCACGATTTTCCCAAGTATTTTGCTTTGGTATCGCGAGTTAGACACGAGACCCATGCAGTAAGCGAAACAGGTGGCGTAATCAGCTCGACAATAGTACCAAAGGCTCAAGCAGTTTTCCCAGAGAAGGCTTTGCAAAAGAAGATTAAGCTTTCGCTTCAAGCCATGCCCATAGCGCACGAGCTGGTCAGCAAAATGTTCGGCAACAGAGTGGTCGTCTCGCCAATAGTTACCATTGAGCCAAGACGACGAAAATTTCACAAGGCTATTACTCTCACAATCCCTTTGCCAAAATCTCCATACAAAGGCATGATAAACAACTATTCTCACTCTAATGATTCCTATTCGCTACGTTTACTATGTAGCATAACTGGCGGTCTGGCGCCCGCTCAATGGGAAGACATAACTGGCCATACACCACTTTCATACATAGATGAGTGTGTGTCATTTACAACAACTGTATCGGCTCGATTTTGGCTCATGGACTGTCAAAATGTTGCCGAGGCAACCAAAATGGCCACTGAATTGTATCGCGAAGCGATAGCTGTTCCATTCATGGCCAGATTTGTCGTCTATGCCAAGCGTCATGATTACAACGAGGCCAAACTCCGGGTCTATTGTATCACTGACGATAAAGAGGAGAAAACTTTAGAACAACGAGAAGGTTTTATGGTAGTGGCCAAGAGTAAAGAAGTAGAAGTGTTGGACAATCGAGTGCAATGGCTCGAAATGAATGGAAATATAGCTGCCATTAGTTTGAACAAATCGAACGCTAATTGCTCTATTAGCGGAACTAGCGAACAATTGAACATGACATTTATGTCATTCTATGAAAATCGATTGCCATTCACAATTAGGGTAAAAGATGTGGAACAGAATCCAATCAATGGTAGACTTGTGTTTTTGAAGGATTCGAGAAACACATTGAGCAAATTGGACTCGGCAACGCGCTCAGTGCCAGTTTGCACTTTGGACATACAATTGCCCAATTATAACAAGGAAAAAATTGATCATGATGAGAGTAAAAAGCGAGCCACTTTGGAACGTGGTCAGTTTAATTTGAAAACAATTTTGAACGACTCGTCGGCCACTCTACTAAGCCAAGCGTCATCCAGTCGTCACAACAATGTGACTGAATTCAATTTGAGACTCTTGGCCAACGATTTAAGCAACTTGGTTGAAAATTTTGACTGGATTCATTTGGCCAAATTGCTTGAACTAAATGACCAAGATATTGATCTGCTTAAGCATTCGTCTTCTAACTCTCCTAATTTGCTGTCCGCTTCGTTGGCCAACCAGACCCATGACATGCTGGTCTATTTTGTAAACAAATACAACAAACAGGAGAATGATGAACAAGCGCCTTCATACGGCCAGGTGCTGAGCAAGGCCTTGCATCAAATGGATGTCGAGCCAGATGTAATTGAGCGCAATTCGTACGTTTTATCAGGCATATTGCCACAATCAACCGAGAACATATTCTCCGTAGAAAAGTCGCTCAATAACAAGCTTAATGAACAAGCTGAGAGTCAATTAGAGTCATCAATAAATCAATTGAAAGAGGCTGTTAATCTTTACACTAGTCACGAGGATCGTGACATAATGAAAGAGTCAGAGTCAGCTGAAATTAGTGAGAATGAAAATGGACACGATTTAGTAGACAACATGCCAATTGGTGGTGAGCATTTTAAATTTATGTCTAGGATATTTACTAAGCTGTTTAATTTAGAAAATCAGATAGAACTTAGCAGTTTGATAAATCAAATAGATAGACAAATGAATGAACTTGGCAAAGAAAATGAGGATGAAAATGGTTTAGTTAATGCGGTTATTATTGGCGAGGAGCATTTGGATAGAAAAGAAAATGGTTTTGTTACCAAAACTATTGTAGATGCTGCTGTGCAAGGAATTAAAGACAATCAATTTGAAAGTTACAACCAATATGTAGAAGGTTGGAACTAAATTTTAATTTTTATACTTTGATGCAAAAATTTAATTCAAAATTAGCTGATGTACTATCTACTGTATTATCTACTATTATTTAAGATTTTTCAAAAGTTTGGTTAGCTGTCAAAATTGACCAATAGAGTGCCTAAAAAAATTAAGCTATATTGCCACTCTTGAGCTTTAATAAGAAACAAAATTAATAAATTATTCTTTTTACAAGAAATTGTTATTAAATTTGTAGCATTTAATTTTCTTATTAAAATAATTAAATAATATTTTTAATAGTATTCATGAGTATTCCAAAGTAAGATAAATATGATTGATTTATTTTTAATGACTATTTACAAGAAACTAATTGATTTTCATTTTGAAATATAAAACCTATAACTAAATCTCAAATTAAAAAGATAACTTGAAATTAATCGATTTGCAATATAGTTTTTGAATTTTCTAAAAAATATTATTCTATGAATAAAACTAGGAATTTTTGCATCAAATCAATTGAATTAAAAAAACATATTTATTTTTTAATTTAAGAAATTACTACATTAGTTGAAGAGAAACAAGAGGCTAACGATAATGAAGGTAGACTTAATTAATAAGTTTATATAATATTAGAATAAAATTATTTATCTTTGTTTTGTGTTTAATTGAATTTTTTAATCTATTTTTTTCTTAATTGCAACGAAAGATTTACTCTACTTTTTTTTGTTTACTGAATTATTTACTTTTTGTGATAAAAACTAACAAAATCAAGAGCTTCGAAATTAAATTTTGTGTAGATGATCGTAGATTTTAGTTTATTTTTAAATTTAAGAAAATTAAATATAAATTAATGAGAGAATTTTTAACAATTAATTTGTGTGGAGTGACTAACACTTTTCAACATATTCTCTCAAAATTCAAATTCTTCTATCTTTTCTGTATCTTTTTTTTTAATTTAAAATATAAAAAATTTGTGTTAATTTAAAATTTTAAATAAAATTTAATTTAAATGTTTTTTTGATATTGTTCGATGTTTGATGTTAATTAATAGTGTCTGTTAATTGTTGTTTTTAGTATGTCCTAGACTAAAATCCGATTGATGAGAGAAAAAAAGCATGAAACTAACAAAAACTTAAAAACTGATTGAAACCCAAATTAATTGAGCCATTCTAAGCCATGAGACACTTGAACAATAACCCGGAATATGCACATAAGATAAATGCCGAATACGAGGCCATAAAGCGTAATATTTTGAGTCGAACTGGTGACAATGAAATACTGGTTCGAAGTCCGAATGCGCCCAAAAATTCAAAAAAGCTTGATCTAGCCATAGACTCTCATTTGTCTTCTCTGATACCACCTCTTGACCAAAGCTCTAATTTGAATTCATCTTACTACGACAACTTGGACCATTCTGATCTAGATTTCACTTACAATAGAAAAATAGAGTCTTCTCTAAATGACCATGATCAAATGTCCACTCTTGACGAGGACGAGTCGGAATCTGTGATGAACAAAAGCAACACTTCAGAGCTTTTGAATGACATTATTCAGCATGTGATGATTGCAGAGGATCAAACCGAACAGCTCAATAAGCTAGACACAGATGACGAATTTACTTGGCAAAATCTGGTCTTGGGTCATTCGTCAAACCTAAACTCTGACGATGAGGATAAGCTCAGTATTAAAGGTACCATTGAGTGAACTTGAATCTAGAATGCTTTTTTTTGCCTCTGAACTCGGAAATTATATGTTGTGCTTGTAGATTAGTTTATAAAAATAAAATATAATGTGACTAATTTATCTTATTTTACTTAGATTTGATAGAAGACTCTTTGGTTAATCAACAAAATAAGCAAGAAGAAGTAGAACAAGGTTAGTAGCTTGATTATCTATTCTTTTAAGTCTCTTGCCTGACGTTTGCATTCGACGCATGAAGGAGTGAATTAAAAATATATATTTTTTATCTAATATAATAACGTCAATGCTTTTATTATCACTTTCTTATCATTTATATACTCAATTCATACAAATAAAGCTTACACAAGTCAGGTAAAAGAACACTCAAAGCACAAGAATATCACTTTACGTCAAATAAATCCTTTAAATGTTTTTGTTTTATTTTATAAAAAAAAATTTTTTAGCTATTCACAATGAGAATTATTATGACAATCAGTCATATGAGCAGGAAACAAATTTAAACGATGATAAAAATACAGATATATCTATTAAACTAGATCGTAGTCAACTACGCGAATTCGAATTTAATTCCTATGAGCCGAGCGAGAATTCTAAATTTCAAGATATAGAACAACAATCGCCCATTATTGAGCAAGAACTATTGACCACAGGTCAGGAGCTGGAGAATTTAAAGCAGCGTTTGGTAATGTCCGAAAGTGTCAGTGAGGTAACCCAGTCAGTTCTTGATTCCATAAGAAAAGAGTACAGCATAGGAGAAAATTCTGATTATGAAGATAATAATGCTGATGATGTTGAAAATGATGCCACTTGCGAACAAATTGATCCTGTTGTTCAAGAAGTTATTGAAAATTTGGCAAAAGAAAGTGCCAGTGATTTGGAAAAAATAATAATGGTTGAGCCAATTGAGAATGAAGTTGTCTATGATTCAGAATCAGAATTGGATGAACTTGGTGAATTGAATAAAAATGAGCTCGAGTGTGAGAAAGATTGTCTAATTGAATCTTCATCATCAGAAATGTCATCTGTGAAAAATAAAAATCATACTGAACACGTTGAAAATCAAGACACCGAGCTTGATCAGGATTCTGTTTGGTACAATAATTCAGAGCATAATGAGTCTGAAAAATTGATTGGTACATTGTCACTGACCAAACAATATCAAACATTTGAATCTTCTTCTTCATCGAGCATTAACGATGATCAAGATAAAAAAGACCTATTGGCAAAAAGCAAACCTGATCAAAATAAAGATGATGATCAAACCAAAAATAGTGTTTCCATAGTGATACAAGCATCCAATAGCTCTACAGCTGATGAAAATGAAATTAAAATGGATAGATCAAATTTGACTATTGATTTGATAAAAGTATCTGAGTCAAGAGAACAGCTGATTGAAAATGACCATTTGCAAAGAGATGAATCATCTTATAACATTTGCTCATATGCAGATGACCAAAAAGTGGTCGGGCAAAGTATCGATGATATATCAACTGCAACTACAGTTATTGAACAACAAAGATTTACACCAAATTGTGAAACTTGTTACATTTCCTCTGAAGCTGAGGTGACTGATGACGAGAATAAAGTCGAACTAGATAGACCAAATGCTCATCTTGATATACCAGCACAAGATGTGATTAATCAGTCTGATTCAACTGAACCTTTAATAATTGACCAACAGGTAAATCAAGAGCTAACCAGTAATAGCAGTGCTAGTGTAAATAGTGTAAATAGTTCTACTAATAGTAGTCACTATTCATTGACAACAAGTGACGAGAACATGGCCAGAAATTTACTTGATAACGAGACCAATGATTTGAGCAAAAGCAGCTCCAGCAGCATAAACACAGAAGATTTAAATAGGAAAAATATATCAAAAAGTTTGAACTTTTTAGAATCACTAGTAGTACCATCTTATGTTGACCCGAATGAACAAATTGAAGAGTATACCATATTGCTCGAGAGGCAAAACGAGCTTAATAAGGCTCAATTGATTGAAGCCGATTTGGTCAAAAACGAACTAAGTCCCATGAAAACATCCCAGAGTTTGAATTTTGACTCAAAATCAAATAAAAAAGTCTTAGTTAATAGACCAAATGAAATAGATCTATTCTCTTGTGTTTATTTGGATGAAAAATATAATCACCAAACTCCCACGCCAGTTGAAACCACGGCAGGGTCTTTTTTTGACAAACGAATTACATCAAGTAATGAGCCAAGTATTGACATGTTTGACAAAGCAAGCTCCGAAGACAAATCGGACAGAATTGACTTTAATGTAGACGATGGCGTTGTTGATAGCCTAATGAACCAAATTAGCGATCCAGAACATGCAGAACAAGAAGTTGCAGCTGCCTTTGCGACTGCATACTTGTTTTCGTCAAATGTAAATAGTCAATCAAATGAGGAAATTAAAAGCCAAGTTGACTCAGTGATTGAAGATGATGTCCTAGATGAAAATAGATTTGATGGTATTGATAACGAAGCATATGCGTCCTCAAAGTCATCAAGAGAAAGTGTTATTATAAACTATGAGTATGATGACACCGATGACCAGCAACAGATGAAAATAAAAATTATACAATCCACTAATCCGTCTAAATCGCTCATTAGTTCATCTTATGCTCAAGACAATTTAAGTGAATCAAAAGATGAAAATGACTATTTTATCTCATCAGAGGATGATTTGAGGCCAGCTAGCTCCGATAAACAGGAAACACCTCAATCAAATTATGAGCTTGAAGATGAAAAAATTCTAAGAAATGATTCGAGTATTGAATACGAGGATAGACCAGAAATAGAGGCTGATCCAAACGAGGAAATGATGTGCCAAGATAAGGAGCCTTTGCTGTCTTATGATTATGTGGAGATATTTGACAGCAATATTGGTGTTCATGATGATAAAGACATGGTAATTGTTTCTTCTAAAAACGATACCATTATTGAAAAAAATGGTGCCATTAAAAGTGATTTAGAAATAATGTCTAATAAAGAAGAACCTAGTGACAATTTGGTCACCAAAGATGGTGTAATTCTTGATGATCAATCATTTTTAATATGCACTCCAGTCAATGAATTACAATCTACGCAAGATGATAAATACTCAGATATTGCCAGCGATCTTGTTCAGCAAACTTTGAACAAATCAATTGAGAAAATATTAAATGAAAGCTTGAATGAGCAAACAATCGAGGCAAATGGTAATTGTGCCAATGAATCAATTGATGATAATCACCCAAAAGAGTACACTGATTATTCTGATCAAAGACAACAGAGCTCAATTGATCAGTTTATCCAAAGTGACCAAAATGTTGAACCAATTGTAATAAACCAATTGGATGACTGTGAAAATGACCAAGACCAGTCGAAATTTGAAAAAAACTTAAATTGTTTAATAACACCTGTAGTTGTCTTTGAACATGTTGTATCTGAACCAAATTCAGATGAAGAATTTGATCCGGATAAATTCATTATAAATTCCAATTCAATTGAAAATGATCCAGAAGTTGATAATACAGAACAGGCACAGCAACAACAATTGGCAAAAGAAATTGTAAATTCAATTATAAGTAAATCAATTGAAAAAATTAATGAGTTAAATGATGATTATGAATTAATAAATGTAAACAATTCATCAATAATTAAAAACAAGCCTGATTCTAATTTGGCAAATCAATTTGGTTTAAAAGAGGTTAGATTTGCGACATCTTCTAACCAAACAATGTCCGGCGATAGCTTTGAAAGCGAGTTATCAGCCTTACAGCAAATTATTCTCAATTCAAATTATGAGAACACATTTAACCAGATAAATAGGGTCAAAAGTCCTAGTTCGGACTTGGTTGATTCTGGTAATGAGTTGGAAAAAATAGTTGAGGATAAGCTCGAGGATGAGATTAATTTTGATATTAGAATTCACAATGAAGCCAAAAATATATGTGAATATGTTATAGACAATGCAATCAAATCATTGTATAATCAATCAATGGTGGATAATTTTACTGGTGAGGCTGAAATGACCAAAAGTCAATTGCTTGATTCATTCAGCGAAAGTGATTTGCTTGAAAATATGAAAAAGCCCTTGCTTACATCCTCATTTATCTCGGACACATTGCCATCAGACAGCGAGACCGAAGCAGCAAGCTACCACACTGCAGCAACAGGTTTTAATGAGTCAAAGCCACATTTTTCCAGCAGTAATTATCTAACAGCACATGATGACCAAGATACCAACTATCAGCAGCAAATCTCAGCTTCTGACTCATTCTATTCAGCACATTCGAAACTAAAATCACTTGACTCATCCATCCTTAGCTCGTTCTCTAACCCAAACAACTCCTATGGCAATCTGGATGAAAGTTATTCAACTCTGAATGACACAAATAACTGTTCTGAATTTGAGCAGACGATTGTTTCTGAGTCAAACGATGAATCCAAATATGAAGACGTCAAAAGCTTTATAAAAGATATGGAGCCTCTAATCGAGACCAACATAGAGACCAATTTAGACCAGAATGAAAAGCAATACAGTCCGAAGCAAGACTCGGCGTCATCAACGTCCTCAAATGCCCCATATCTTGGCCAGCAAATAAACCTAGAACTAGGAGACAATGGTTCATGTACATCATCTATTCTCGAGTTTGAAAAAATGGAAGAGCAATGCATGGATAACAATGATGATTCAGCCCAATGTGAGCCAAAAGACGAGCTTAAGGAAGACTCTTACTCGTATTTTGAAGCAACGACAATTTTGACCAATGACCTAAACACAATCTACGAAACAAATGAGAAAGAGTCATCATCAGCCACGTCCAGTCCATTGACCAAGTCAGAACTAAAGCTGGACTCGAATGCAAGTCAAGTAGAAGCAAGTGTTATTACCAGTGGTGGAATAAGTGCCACAAACCCGATTGACTTGAGTATAGACTTCAGTAAATCGAGTCAAAAAACAAAAAATCTTTCCGCATCGGCGACTTCTTCTCCCATTCAGTCGCCGACCTCCAATCGGACCAAAAACATCGGCTCCACAAGCTCACTCACTAAACAGGTTCTCCAACTTCAACAATTGTCAACATCGCGCTCTTCATCATCATCGTCCATAAAATCAACTGATTCATTTGAAAATGAGCTTAAGACCAAAATTAAAATAGACGAAAGCAGCTATTTTGCCAAAGTGCGACAAAATACCCCGCCAGTAATCGAAACCAAAAGCGAAAATAGTGAACTTTTGGACACCACTTCAGCTAGTCGCAAAAAATGCTCCAAGCGAAATTCAAGAACATCCAGCTCGACATCAAGTACATCGTCTACATCTGTTCATGGCGATAGCTCATCAAACAAATTTTCCACACTAAATACTTCATTGGGAAGTGAACCAACTTCTAGTTCCAATTTAAAACAATCAATTTTAAACGCTGAAGACTTGCCCAGCTTTAAAAAGTCAACCACTCTTTCTTCTCCTGAACAAAATTCAACCAAAGTAACTGGCTCATTTTCCTCATCGAATATATCCACCGATGAACCAAAAAATTTACCATTAAGCCAAAATTTGAGTCAGTCAGCTAATTTGGAAAATAAAGATGAAATCCATCGTAGTTCGAGTACTCATTCGCATCATTCGTCCGATTGTTATTGTGGAAAATCATCACCCTCTCTAATACTGACCACTAATGTATCCAACACTAATAACCCTACGACTAGTTCGTCTTGTTTTAATTTTACAAGTAATTAAGTCAACTATCTAAGTGTTTTATGTCAGTAATATTTAGTCAATATTTAGTCTTTTTTATTTGTATAGATACTCAGAAGCTTTTTTCAATTAAATAGATAATAAAAAATCTTTTTTAAATTTTTTTTCCAAGTTAACTTTACATCTCAGACTACTGCTCTGAACTGTCTTTAATAAATTTAGATGAAAGTCTAAAATGCACAATTAAAAATCAAAAGTGGTATTAAAGTTAAACAAAAAAACCCAGAATGTAGTTTTCGTTCGTTATACATACTCTACATACATGAAAAAATACATTGCTAAATATTAAAATTTAGGGATTTTTCAAAAATTTTTAAAGTATTAAGACTAGAATTTAAGTCCTGATTTTATTTATTTATCATAGAATTAAGAAAAAAAATATTTTTTTAATTAATTGTTAGCTAAGAATTTTAATCTAAATTACAAAATTTAATATTTTTAATTGTCCGAAACGATAAAAATAAAATTTTATTGAGTTTGAGGTTATCTAAATTATTAAAAGATTATCCAAAAAAAAATTAAGTTCATATTAATTAGCTTTAAATTTCTATAAATTAAATAGTAAAATATTTAAATTAATAAAAGTAATATTATTTGTCTTAATGAGTGGTGTCAAATATATATCACTTTTTGATGTTAATACCTTTAAGTACCCAATCTTATACACTCCATTTTTCATCATAACATTGTAGTTTACTTTAAGATTAGCAGAATTGAATCTTAAAAGCATTTATCCCCATTTTTTACAATGACATTTCTTTTTAATTTTAATAATTTAAAAAAAGTATGTCTGTTTAAAAATTTTATTTAAAACTATTTTAATTTAAATCTTTTTTTTAAAAAAAGAAAAAAGTTTCTTTTGAATGTAATTGAAAGCAAAAAGCATTGACGCTTTGATTGTCTTAGCCATATAATAACTGTGTCCTTAATGTTGTTATTTTTTTTAATTTTAAATTTTTTAGCTCCAAGAAATGATTCTCAATCGAATTCTGATGAAAAGCAATTGAGTGTGAATGTACCAAGCGATTCTACTTCTTCATAATTTAATTTTATACAATCTAGTTAAAAAATAATGCAATTTTTATCCCCGATTATTATATATTATTTAGCTTTGAAATTAGATTATAAAATACAAGTTTATTTCAATGTGTTTGGCTGATATTTGAGTTTTATTTTATTATTTTTAAAATTAGATTATTTAAATGTGTTTATATTTAAATGGTATTTTTGTTTTTATTTTGACTGAAATTATTAATTGAATTTGTTATGATTTGATCAAATAAGCATTATTAAAATGAAAGATAGGATTATGTTTAATTTTTGTTGTTGTTTAATTTCAAAAAGTTAATTTATTTTTTTTGAAAGTTTTTAAAGATAAATAAATCCTAAAAAAGATATAATTTTTATCTATTATAATTCAAAAACAATAAATATTTTTTTTACTTTTCACTATTTTGATAATCCATGACCCACTAAAATTGGTGACTGACAATTTTTTAAAAATCCTCTGGCAATACTTGAATATATTTAAAATATTTATTTCGTTTATTCTTCCTTTTAAAAGTAAACCAAAAGCTAAAAGGAAGAACTTAAATTCATTTAAACTGGCTAATTGAATACAAACTTTAAAATAAATATTATTCTACTCTTATAAAAGGCTTATTTCGTTTAATTAATAGCTTTTAACGAGTCAAGAATAATTTCATGATACTCGTTAATTTACTAACCTAACAGAAACAGTATATTTACTCTCACTGATTATTAACTAATTATTTCTTTTTTTTTTTATTTTTTTATCCAAGTTCTAATTTCGATTTTTCTGAATTAGAAAAATATTTGAAATTAATATGCAACGTTTTTTGGAAAAATTAATACCATTTGTACAATTTCATTTCATAAGATTGGCGCTTTATTAGGGACTGATAATTGAATCTTTTAGCTTCAAATACCTTCCCAACAAGATAAGATACTAGCCTTGCTTACTTGAAGTTACTTGGCAAGAATTTTATTTTTGAGAAATGATAAGGATTTAAAAGAATTTTATAAATATAATAGAAAAGTTTAACTTAAAGTTTTTGAAATTTATATTTTTATTCAAAAATCAAATAAAATAAAATATAAAAGAAGCACTATTTTAACCATGTAAAGAGAATTTTAAAGCAATTAGGATATATAATAATGGAAGACAAACTTGAATTCTAGTTATATACTTTTGGTAAAGAAACCAAAGTAAAAATATAATTACACGGTGGTATAAACGAATTCTCTGGATTTTAGCATTTTCTTTGTGAAAGAAATTCATTATCGATTTGCCGCAAGAATCAATTAAGAGTTATAACACAGAATCTCCAGGCTTCATTTACTAACTCTATACGTAACTTTTAATAGCTAATTCAAAATAGTTTTTTTTTTCAAATTTTTTTTCAAAAAGTTTAACTCTCTCTGTAATTTTTTTCTTTCTCTTGATAACTCTTTTTAAATCAAACCAGTGCTATTGTTGCTCAGTTGTTTAAGAAAGCTAAAAACGACCTGGTCACTCAATCAAAAAAAACAAATCTTAAAAACACCAGTCATTTTAAGAACAACAAATGAAATTTAATATAAATTTAATGAAATATTTCGAAACCAAATAATAACTTGGATCGAAATTTTAAACTAAAAATTTAATAATGTGACTGACTAGGCTTTGCGCATTTCGTCATAATCATTGAATATAAACAGTCTCAGTAGATCTCAAAACAAAAGCCTTTCATTTTAAATCAATAGAAATTTGTGATTATTTTTCAAAATTTTTTTATCAAATAACAAAAAAAACAACCTTATTAATCTCAGTCTCACTCGAAAATTCAAAATTTATAACTATAATTCGAAGTTTTAAGGCTTTTTGAATAGAAATGATAAAAATTCCTTTTTTTTAAGTAATTCTTAGGGCTTTTCAAAATATTATAAGGTTAAAATTTACCAAAATAAAAAAAAACACCTAGTTCCATGACTTGTTTATTAAAAATGCTCTTATATTGATTTATCAGCTATTTTATTGATCTTAATAGCTTTTAGACCTGCTCTAAAATGGGTTAAGAATTAAGTAGGTTATTAAAAATTTTTCAAATTTAAATATTTATAACTAATGGTGCCTTAAAAAATCAATATTGTTTACTATAGAAATTAATTTTTTTTCAAAATCTTTTTCTTCAAACAAAAAAAATTCATTTTAGCGGAGGCCTCTATTCGTAGTCAATGGTTCTTTTTATAATAGATAAGCCGTTTTTATTTTTTTATGAATTGGTAACTATAATATTAAAATTAATTAAATTAATCTAGAGAAATTATGCTCATTTTTTGTTGTTTTAAAGAGAGAGATCATTAGAACCATTCGTTGGTTAACTAATAACAACTGACTGCCTCAACAAATAGCTCCTAATCAGTGACTTACTAATTCGAGGTTGTATGCTCAAGTCTAAAATTTATAAACTCGTCAGTTTAAGATTTATTAATATTTGCTTTTGTTAATTTGATAAAACCATTTTAGTAATTTGATTTCAAGCTTCAAAATTTAACTTTTTTTTTTTTAATTTTTGCTCATATATTTATAGAACTAAGTTAAAACAATGGTTGGTCGAGAAGAAATCGAACAACCATTTGTTGAAGACGCCTCATCTATGACATCATTTATGCCCTATCCGAGCAATAAACCATTCATTAACAGTGGTCATGAGCTCAAAAAGCCTACTAGTAAAGCATTTCCGGAGAGCAATCGTGACGCAATTTTAGATGCACTTAAAAAAATGCAGTCAAAGCTCAAACAAATAGAAAAAGATTCGGCACAAAACAACCTAAATGTTTACACTGCTTATCCAGTTAATTCTCCAGAAGGAAAAAATTCCGAAGTTTTTTCATCATCCACAAACCAAGATCACTTTCTGGTAAATTCCAGCGCAACACCCAACTCTCAAAATGATTTATTAGATCGACAAGCTTCGTGTTGTTTAAGCTTTCATTTGAAAAATATAGAGCAGATTAGCGAGAAGACATTGTCCACCGAAAGCCGTGTAAATGAGCTAGAGAAACAATTGGAAAAAATGAAGAAAATTTTGGACCAAGTTAAAGAGGAGCCCGAAAATAGACCGTCAAAAAAAAAAGAAAAAATTAGTCCCATTAATGTATCTATTAGCGATAGTCCAGTACTGAGACCAAAGAGGTCCAAAACAAAATCACCAGAGAGAAGCACTGTTGTCAGATCAAAAAGTGCCCATGTTCAACAACGTTCTAGTAATCAAAAAATAGAAATACCATTCATTGTTGGGACAGTAAATAAAATTAAATATATTTTTTACAAATAATTGATTTGTTTTATATCAGTCAGTGAGTCCTAGCCATAATTTAGGAGTTAATATTCAAAATATTCGTTCATTGTTCAAGATATGTAGCCCCAAAAGATTTCAAACCATTAATGGTCCTGAGTCTAACTGTCAGACGAGAAATAGATCAAGATCAAATGGTTCCAGAAACCAAAATGGTAATTGTGAAAGAAATTTAGCTGAATATGAACTGGAATGTGAAGTGGACAGTTCCAGTATGGAAATTGTATCACTCGATTCACAGTATTCCAATGACTCTTCTAATTCATCTAGTCAAATAGACTTTGACGAACTTCTATGTATACTCCAAGAAGAATACACTAAACTTGTATTGTAAGAATGGTTTTATTTATTATTTTATTAAAAAAATAAAAATAAATAAAATGTTTATTAACTTATAAAGACATCAGTATGAAAAGACCAAACAAATAATGGGCTGTAACGACTATGAACTACGCGACCAACTCGAGCGACAGGTTGACATGTTAAAAAAGAAAATTCAGATCAAAACCAGACAAATAGAGAAAGTTAAAAAATATCAAAAAAGTCAAAAGGTATTCTAATTTAGATTTAATATAAAATTTTTATGTTATTTTTATAAGAAAATTAATCAAATCAAGGAGAATAATTTAGAAAATTCCGAATTGAAAAGTGGACATTTGGCCAGGAAAAAAAAAGCAATCGGTTCAACGAAAAAAATGTCAAATAAATTAAATGGAAGTATTGTGACCGATCAAGCCAATAGCTCTATGTGCCAAAACCATTTAAAAAATTTGTCTCTTTTAAAAGAAATCAAATACTTAAAGCAAACTATTTTAACTTGAATTTTTAAATTCAAGTATTTTTAGCCGAGTTATTTATTCTTAAAAGATTAGTTTCCTAAATATTGTTTTTTTTATATTCAAATAAATAAATTTTTTTAGACAGACATTTACTTTTTGAATAATTGTAGAATTATTGTTTTTTTGACAATTATTTACTTTCTACATTCTTGTCAAATATTTTATAAAATTGAACTTTTAATATTTCATTATTAATTTCGACTCATTTAATAAATCTTTAATAAATTATAATTAAGTTCAAAAAAATTCATATGCTTTAATATTAGGAGATGCAAAAGAAACCGATAACGCGGAAAATTGTTTTATCTTGTCGATTTCATGGTAAATAACCGGACCAAAATCCTAAGTTTTGGGTTGGACTAAAGTCAAAGTAGGAAAAAAGCCAAATGATCAAAAAATGGCAAAGCGCCTCAGAGACAATCATCTGAAGTTGGATTATATTTTGGAAATGATAATGATGACCAAAACGATTTATTTGTCATCGAATTTGAAGAACAAGATTCGGTTTAGTTAAAGTTAGTTTAGGTCTTCAAAGAATACCATAATTAGCAAGAAAGAAATATTGAATCATGTCTTAATTTTCAATGATAGGTTGATAAAGTATGTAACCAAAAATATAAAATTTTCATATTGATATTTTTATCATAGTTTATGTTTAATTGATTTTATTGATTAAAATTATAAGAAAATTACCATATTCCCTTGCAAATAAGTGCGCCCCTAAGACCCCCTTTTTTAAGCTAATCAGAAGTGGCTTTGTTATATCTATGCTGCTTTCGTGTAAAGCATATTTAGAGAATTATAAAATATTTAATTTGAAGAAAATATTCTGTCATCTAAGGGCCTAAATTCTTCAATAAAGATACGATTTTTGGGGCACAAGAGTTTACGGTATTGTATCATTTTTGTATACAAATAAAATTTTTTTAAATCTAAAACAAAAAGAGTTCAAATCAGTAAATTGAATACAAAATATATCAAAATTTCTATAAATATTATTTTTGCTTCTTAAATCTTAATTTTTTATTATCCTCGTGTCCGACCTAATATATGAATTAAATAATAATAATAATAAAAATAGAAAAATATTGAATTATATTTTGATAGTTTTTGGTCCTGAGTATAATTTTTCAATAAAAAAATTATTTTAGTGAAATTTTAATAACTTTTTACAATTATAACTTTACAGTCATCTTCAAATATAAATTTTTCATTAAATATTTTTAAAATGCTTTTGAAATTAATTTGAGAAACTATATACAAATGAAAAGGACTAAAAGTACTTGGTAATAATATCTCGATTTATTTTATGATAAATATAATCCATCTTCTAGAGGTATTTAGAATTTATTTTTAGAAAATTAAATTTCCAAAATTTTGCTTATTTTAAAATCTGTGAAGGAACTTTTTTATTACATTTACATTTGGCATATAATTAAATAATTTAAATAAAGGCGTTTGGTTGTTCATGGTCATTGGATTTTTTTCATCTTTTCTACCTAGTCAAAAAGTCAGCCACAAATAATAAATTCAACTTAATTCTCAAAATAACATGATAAAAAATTCAATCAATTTAATTGTTTATTGATAAAAAAATAAATCAAACTTTGAAAAATAAATAATGTTTTAAAAATTTTTAAAATATTCTTAGATTTAATTAGAAGCCACAAATTCTAGATGCTTAAGCAAAAATTTCAGAATAAAATCATTTGAAATAAACTTTACTTTAAATTAGCATCAAAAACTGCAGATTTAAACCAAGTCATGATTTTATGTATGAATTAAATTAATATTTTATATTTTATAAACCTTAAATTACATGCATTCAAAAGTGTCTACCCAGAGATAGATCTAAAAACTGCATGGTTAAGGTTAACAATATTTTTGCTTTGTTTGCTTTTGGTTCATTATCAAATGGTAAAACTTAACCCAAGAGCTAAAATAAATTTCTATTTTGTCCGTTTTCAAATGATCGAGGTTTTTGTATTAATTCATTATTGGCAAACGTTTTTATTTTTTTGTGTAGTTTATTAAATATCTAAATCCTAATTAATCAATATTAATGTTTAGATAAATTGTTAAAAGGAGATAATGTCTCAAGAGCAATTGACACTTAAAGGCACTTTGGAGGGCCATAATGGTTGGGTCACTCAAATCGCTACCAACCACAATTTCCCAAACATGATCCTCTCTGCTTCAAGAGGTTTTTGATAGAAATACTTTTTAAAAAATATTTTTAAATTTTTTTTTATCATTTCAGACAAATCTTTAATCGTTTGGAAATTGAACAAAGACGAAACATCCTGTGGCGTACCATACAAGGCCCTTAAAGGACACAGTCACTTTGTGTCAGATGCTGTCATTTCATCCGATGGTCAATTTTGCTTGTCTGGTTCATGGGACGGTACTCTAAGATTGTGGGATTTAACTCAAGGAAAAACAACCCGAAAATTCAACGATCACAAAAAAGACGTACTAAGCGTTGCTTTCTCTGCTGACAATCGTCAAATCGTTTCTGGCTCAAGAGACAGAACAATCAAATTGTGGAACACACTTGGTCAATGCAAATACACCATCACCGAAGATGCTCACACCGATTGGGTTTCATGTGTACGATTTTCGCCAAATGTCGCCAATCCAATAATTGTTTCAGCTGGTTGGGACAAAACTGTCAAAGTATGGAATTTGGCTAACTGTAAACTAAAAGCCAACCACTATGGTCACAATGGCTACTTGAACACTGTTACCGTTTCACCAGACGGTTCATTGTGTGCTTCAGGTGGAAAAGACGGCCAAGCTATGCTTTGGGACTTGAACGACAACAAACATTTGTATACTTTAGACAGTGGTGACAATATAAACGCTTTGTGCTTCTCGCCAAACAGATATTGGTTGTGTGCTGCAACCGGAAACTCGATCAAAATCTGGGTATTTCTAATTTTTATTTAAGGAGAAAAAATAATTTCACATTTATTAATTTTATTAATTAAGGATTTGGAACACAAAGTAATTGTTGACGAATTGAAACCAGAAGTAACCAAATCTAAAGAACACTTTGTGCCACAATGTATGTCATTGGCATGGTCTGCTGATGGTCAAACTTTATACGCTGGTTACACTGATAACATTATCAGAGTATACCAAGTTTCGCCAACTGGTTCTCGATAAGAAAAATAAATAAAATTTTTAAATAAAGTTTATGTTTAGCAGCTTTAGGATTTTGATAAACCAGTTCAATTCTCTATTTATTTTCTTGTCTAGAATTTGTGTTTCTTTGAGGAATTATTTTGCTAAGACGTTTTACCAGCAAATAATCTTTCTTTTGTGATACCAATCCATCTTTAATTCCAAATTCTGTAATTTTTTTGATTTTTTTTGTTGCGAACAACAGCATTTTATGGTTCTGTTATGAGGAAATGAATTAAGATTTGAAAAAGTGTAATTTCATTATCTTGAAATGCTAAATAAAGCTTTTTAAAAATTTCACTTAAATTTTTTTATTTTATCAAATTAATTTTGGATAAAATCTTCAAATCAGGCTAGTTAATTTTACCAAAAAAAGATCGCTACAAGGATTTTTTTCTGTTAAATTACTTCCTGTAATTTCTGTAACACCAATATAACAATGCATTTATTTCAAGTAAAAAGAAATTGTTCTAAGATTATTTTCGGAAATATATTTGAAATACAAAAAAAGTTAAACTTGTGATTGTAATTATTATAAAAGAATTTTCTTTAGTTATAAATAAAGTAAATAAATCAGGAATTACTACATCATTTGATAAAACACCAAATATGAACGGACTGAAATACGTAAACTCGATTATTCTGCATGAAGAAAGCCAATGTTTTGGGAAAATAGAAGAGGCATTCGAGTCAACAATTTTCAATTCATTCAATTCTCTCGTTAAAACCATTTCGGGCAACTTGCTTTGACCTTAATTAAATATTCTAAATTAAAAACACTGGTGCTGGTCTTGTTAGTCCTAAATGCAACTTTTCCAACCCATGCTTTTTTTCTATACAGTATAATTGCCAAAATATGAAAAATTAATCTTGACTTGGAATTTTATAGGTATAAAATTGGAAAATTCTACATTCAATGATTTGTATTAAGTTAATTTTTCAAAAAAACTAATTTTCATTATTAGTATAATACTCACTTCCTTTTAAAGTGCTTAGTAAAATAAAGCAATGTATATTGTCTTACTAGGGTCTGTAGTGCTTTGGTATATTTATGCTATATTTTAATCGCATTACTAGACCAAGAAAATATTTTCAAATATTATTTTCCATATAATAAGGACAAGTGCACGAAACATTTTTCCTTTTTTCATTTGAGCCATCATCTGGCATTGCTACGTGCCAAACTTATTTATTATTAAGCAATACACCGAGGGCTTAGAATAGAAATGTATTACATGCAAGATTGGTATAATTAAGAATTAATAATACCATCATCCTTTATTTTCAATTTTCCATAAGAAGATTAGGTTGTAGCTAGGCATAAAAAAGAGTTGTTTTATCTTTTTATTGTATTCATTCTCAATTTTTTTCATAAAATTCAGCACTTTATACTTTCATGTTATCAATTTTTCACAGGTTTTTCAAATAAATTGTGAAAATGAACTGTGATTTTTAATAAGAATAAAAAAAATTCTGTATTAAAGATACAGTATGTGTTTTCTCAATTAATAATAGATGATGATTTAAAAATTTTTTTGCTTAAGTATAAGACCACGACAAACAGTTTTTAGTAGTGATAGTAGTAGCGGTGTGGAAATACTTATTCAATTTGTTCTTGAGCGAGTTTACTCTGGGTAAGTTGATGAAATTATTTTGTAGGCAGTTCCAGATTTATTCAGTTCTGCTTTTGAAAAAGTTATGTCTTGCATCACAGCACCTAACTATTTCACATCTTAAATGGTCTCTGTGACATCCACGTGGTTCTGAGCATATAAGTTTTGCATACCAGTTTCAAGATTTGATGCGAATTTGTATTTTTGAATTATGTTCTCTCAGGTACGACTTTTCTTTTCACCATTCCTCATCAATAGCACTCATCGATAAACTGTTCCATAATTTTTCACAGCGATTTGTTAAGAAATTCTATCTTACTGAGCCTCTGCGATTTATTTCTCTGATCAATCTATTGTCATGTGGTATTGGTTCTTGGTTTTTAGACTACAAGCAAAATTGATACCATTTAATAGCGATGCTTTTTCAAAACCATTTATAATTTTGTATATTTGAATTAAGTCTCCTCTTAAACGACCTTTTTCAAGACTCATAAGATTTAAGTATTTCAATCTGTCTTATAATAATAATAAGGGGTCCTTTATCCTCATCTGTTTGAGGTTAGGGACGAGATTTTAATGCGCCATTTCTTGCAATTCTTCGACTCATTCACCCATTTGACCAGACAATTCCAGCTCTCTCACAGTCCTCTTTTAAGCAATCTGTCCACTCTCTTTCTGGTCTTCCTCTTCCACGCTTTCCTCTCGAAATATCACCAAATAGAACAATCTTTGGTAAACGTGTGTCCAACATTCGTCGTACATGTCCTGCCCATCTTAGCCTTATTGTTCTGACGATTTTATCAAGCGAGACAGTCTTTGTTTGATTGTAGAGTTTTTGTCCTGTCAATTCAATTCTTTGAGGACCTACTATCTGCATCAAGCGTCTTTTGAGAAGACTACTTAGTTTTTGATAGTCAGAAGGACTGCATGTCCACGACTCTGCACCGTACATTGTAGTTGCCTTTGCTGTAGCTAAATAAATCTTACTTTTTATTCGTTAACTAATAATAATATAATATAAATAAATATAATCTTTCTTCATAAGACTTTTCGGCACTATATCATATTATAGAAAATTTCTTTATAATAATTACGTAAGCTATTTTGAAAGATAGTATTGTAATGATGATATTAAAATTTGCATTATTTTACAATTGTAACTATGGATAAAAACTCAAAAAATTTAAATTTGAATACAAATTATCAATCTAAATAACAAGGGTCTAAATAAGTAATAGCCTTGAATATATCATCGTTAAACAAATAAATATATCTCTTTTTGATTGATTTAATAAGAACATTTTTAATGATCTCAACTTTAGCATCCAAAAATATCATTGAATCAAATTCTTGGTAAACAACAAAATTGTATACAACTGGAAATAAATGATTTATTGAAACGGTTTTTCTTGTTGATAATACAGTTGTTAGATCTTTTAGTGGTTGTAAAACATTACACAATTCCTCTATAAAACCAAATTCATGATCATTCGGAACGTAATCACTCACACTGGCGAAAATGGCATTAGTCTCTTTCGCAAGATGTTTGATCACATCCAAATGTAAATAAGTTGGCCAAACACTTGAAAAATGAGCAGCATCTTACAGATGTTCTAACTGAACAAATTAATAGCGGGATAGTTTATCCACGTGAAAAATCAGAAATTAAAAAAGATGAAATGAAATTATGTAAATTGTTTTTTTACAGATTAATTAATACAGGTAAATTTCGATGATCTTTTTCTATAAAATGAGTTTCTATAAAATGATTTTTCTTTTCAATAAAATTTTCTACAAAAATTTTTTCTATAAAATGAATAAGTCCCGATATTTCTAGGAAAGTCAGTAAGTTCTGTCTTAATATCCATTTTTTTAAATACGGTTCCAGATAACAATAATTAAAAAGTGAATTTTCAGTAATGGTAATAAAAGAAACTTGAATAAAAATTTTATTTCTTTAAAATTTTGAAATCAAATTAGATGATTATTCTCAAGACCAAATATAAATTTCAGACATAGAGGCCGTTATTAAGCGTCCACTCATGGTAAACAACATTTGTTGAATAGAAGACCGGTGGTTGTTAATGCTCAATTTTTCAGTACCATCATTCGGATTCCAAATTTTCATTAACCCATCATATGATCCACTAATTAACTCTCCATTTTCCAGAACTTGTAAACAATCATTATTGCATATCAAGTTATTGTGGCCTGACAAAAATCTAATCAGCTCTCCTGTTTCTTTATTCCATATTTCGATATTTTTATTCTGCAAGCCAGCTACTATTTGACCATTTTTTAAGTAATTTATTGAAAAAACTGATGAGCCATGGTTGAAATTTCTTAAAAGTATTCCATTTGTTGGATCCCATATTTTAGTTGTTCCATCACCAGAACAGCTAGCTAAATTTCCATCCGGAAGCTGAATTAACTGATTAACAGGTTTTTTGTGGCCAACAAGTCTTTTTTTAAGAAATCCGGTCCTAGAATCCCTTATAACAACGTCATAATTAAGACCATACTGACCAATAGCTAGGTCATCATTTTTCAAAATCAATAATGACTCAAATGTCTCGCTAGTTGGCATAATTCTCTTGATTGATTCATTATCTGTAACTGATAAATCCCATACCAGAAAAGTCTTATTGCTTGCATAGCCAATAATTAAATCGTTGTTCGACAAAATTCCGAATACTGCTGGTTTCTCGTAAGCACTGCTTAAAATTCTGGTTACATGCCCTCTATTGGTATCCCAAACTTGGACCTCATAGCCGTTTGAACCTCTTAGTAAATTTCCATTAGGCAGCGAAAAAATTCGAAAAAAACCATCATAAACTGGTACTCTTAGCCTAATACTGCCATTAAATGTGTTTCCTTGTGAGGTCGGAGGTGTTGTATGTCTTAATTAAAAAGTTAATTAATCAAGATAACTTGATAAGATAATGAAAATACTGAATATTTGAAGTGCATTTACAAATCTGTATATTTTCATAAGGGATACAATCTCCAGTAGAGTAATAATTTCCCCTGCAAAATATTTCACATACTTTAACCTGTAATGGACTATAAATATCACATAACGGATAACTTTGTCCATTTATGATTTCTAAATGGTCTTTTTCAAATATTTCCTGGGAACAAATCCAACATTCAGGTTTGCTGCTAATGCAATTTTTGCAATTAGTTTCACTAAAGCAATCAAGACAAGAATTTAGCGTGGATAAACAGTTGTATGCTTGGCAAGATTGAATCCAATGTTTTGTATTATTCAGAGATTTTACCGAACAAATAAAATTTAAAAATGAGAAGATAAAGAAATGTAAAATTAACATTGTTGTTAGTTTTGTTTTATTGTAAAAAATCCATTTAGCTTTTTATTTAATATTAAAAATTTGTTTTTTTCTCATCAATATTTTATATTTTTTGGTATGTAATTTTAGCAAATATTTTTATAATGATCTAAAAATCTTTATACAAATTTTGAAATTAATGTTAAAAAAAGTACTTAAATTTTGAATATTAATGTTATCAAAAGTAATGAAATCTAAAATAAACCCTAACTCTATTTTTGTTTTCAGTTATTGAATCTCTTAGTATAAAAAATAAAAATAAAGATAATTTTAATTTATGTATTGATAAAAATCTGAATCAAACATTTAATTAAATTTTTAACTCCAAATAATGATTTCTGTATTTGATGAACTAATTAGAGTTCCATCTTTTGAGAATGACAATTGTCTAATATCGGTCTTATGATTTGTGATAATAAAAATATTGGTAGCATCATAAGGATTCCATAATCTAATTGTTTTATCAAAAGATCCGCTTATCAAATTGTTATTGTATAAAGTAAACAAGCAATCAAAATTACATATCGCACCACCATGGGCTCTAATAATTCTATTTTTATCACCTGTGTCTAAATTCCATATTTTAATAAGACCTTCGGCTACACCTGAAGCCAAATTTCCATTTTTCAGCATTGAAATAGTCTGCACAGGCGTTGAATGGATCAATGTTCTTATGAGTGTTCCACTAATTGGATCCCATATTCTGACTGACTTGTCCGATGAGCAGCTAGCCAAGTCACCGTTCGGCATTGAAATTATCTGATGAACTATTCCACTATGACCAACCAGTCTTTTTTTATTGAATCCAGTGTAAGAATCTTTTATTACAATATCATAATTCGGACCATGTTGTCCAATTGCTAAATCATCATTTCTCAAAACTAATAAACATTGAAATGATTCAGTTGTTTGAATTATTCTTCTCAATGGATCATCATTTGTTATTTTTAAATTCCAAACAATCAGTGTTTTATTTGCCAAAAAACCAGAAATTACATCACCATTTGATAAAACACCAAATATGAACGGATTGAAAAAAGCACTTGTTAAATTTTTTACCACTGTTCCTCTCGATGTATCCCATACCTCAATTTTAGGTCCATTAGAACCTCTTAGAAAGTTTCCATCGGGCAATGGGAAGATTCTCTGAAAACCATCTAAAATGTCGATTCTTCTTTTAACCAAACCATTGAAAGTCAAAACAGGTTCTATTGGCTGACTAGGGCTTGTGGTAAACGACGGAGTTACACTGCTAATGAATATTGTAAAATTAATTAATTTGTTTAAATTGATATAATTGAGTTGTACCTAACTCCATTGGAGCATTGGCAGACAGGTATACTGTTCAAAAGATCACAAGTACCACTCTGTTTATACTGACCTCTACAAAAAACTGAGCAAACAAGCACTTGCAATTGGTCATACTTATCACATATCAGATAATCCTCTCCTGCTATATTTTCAAGATCATCTCTCTTAAAAATATCTTCAGCACATTGCTGACAACCTGGTGATGTACTTATACATGATTTACATTGGTTTTCGCCAGTGCATTTTAAACAGGAACTTAAACTCGCTTCACAATCATTAATTCTGCATGAAGATAACCAATATTTTGGGAAAATAGAAGCTTTAGATTCTATTTTAGGAACGGAAAAGAATAAGAAGCAAAAAATTATCTTTATTTTCATTTTTGAATAGTTTTTTTTTTGTTTTAATTTTCAAATTTATAAAATTTAATTAAACATTTGCTTGCGATCACAGGTTTGCAAAGAAGTTTACATATTTTTTATATAAATTGCCAACATCATTTGATTAGAATTAAAAAAACTCCTTTTAATTTAACAAAAAATAAAAGATAAACTTTTTGTGAAATAATTTAAAATAAAATATAAATATTTATTATAATCAAAAAATCATCTAATAAGAACTAATAGTTCAAATATATTTTCGTTTTGAATTCCTTTAAGTCTTAAATAAATTTTTTCCGCATTAGTTGGTTTTTTAAGAAAGAAACTACTATTTTGAATTTCTTTTAAATTTTCATTTATAATTTGATCAGATATCAGCCAACTAATACTAATTTCAGTTAAGCCTTTTAAATTAGCTGTTTCAATTTCAATTAGATCATTTTCTTGAGATAAATTAAGCTGAAAATTTTTAATTTCGTTTCTTTCTGAGCCAAAGACTATTTTTTTATTTTGTACTAAAAACGCTGGTGCCATGCATGCTTTGATGGTGATATTATTTATTGAGCTTACAAGCTCTGAATAGTCAGAAACCAATTTTACATATTCTGAAGACGGTTTATCAGCAATTTGTTCTAATTCATTTCGGTTAATTCCATTACCAACGCCTATGGAAAAAATTGACACATTAGATTTTCGTAAATTTTCTGCCGAGTTAAAAACATTGCTACCAACATTGGTAAAGCCATCTGTAAATAGCAAAAAAACTCTTGGAGTCATTGATCTCTTAAACCGATTGAATATAACATTTGCCATTTTCAAAGCGTCTCCACTGGCAGTGGCTTGTTTTAAGTAGCGAATATTTCTAATTTTATTAATTAAGAAATCTTTGTTTTGATCAGATTCGATCAATGTAGAAACCGACTCAACAAAATCTTAATTTTAATTTAATAAAAAATCCAACTTTTTTCAATATTTTACAGCTGTAATTTATAATTCCAACTTTGGCTTTTGAGGGTCCTATGTTTAGATTTGAGACCAATCTAATGACAGCTTGTTTAGCAAGATCAAAATTGGAAGTGCCTAAGCTTGATGATGAATCAATGCCTATGACCAAATCTAGAACACTGTTTTGGCAATCAGTAATCTGGGCATTAGATTGATTCAAAATTTGCAGTATCAAAAAAAAGACTAGCCTCCACATTTTTAATGTGAAATCAATTCAAAATATCAAATTTATTTAAATTCCTAAAAGAATAATATTGTGATGATAAATAAGATTTTATGTTCAAAAATAGCATATGTCAAATTCCAAAATAACTTGTTTTATTTGAGAAAATAATTATTGAAAGTTATTTTTAATATTTTATTTTACAAGATTATTTTTTTCTTTTTTTTTAAAATGAATTTTTGAAATTTGATTTTTCAATTAATCTAAAATAACTTAAAGCTTTTTTGAAATTTCTACTTAAAAAATCCAAATTAAAATTTAATTTTGCTAATCAAAAAAAGAAAATGCTTCAGAAATGGCACAATTCTGAAGCAAACCATTTATATAAATATTTTTAGCAAATACTTGACCATTAACAAAATTTGAAGCTTTATAATTGGAAATTTTGATAAAATTGGAATAAGGAGCCAGAATTGTTCCATTTATTTCTTCGTAATCGTCACTTTCTTCAAACACGATATCGCCATCACCTAAAAAGTTATAAATCACTTTATTTGAACTAAGATTATTAGACAGATCGAATCGTATTTTGTGTCTATTTAAATAAGTTATATCCTTGTTTTGAAAATTAATAACCACTATAGACTCTTCAGGTACATTCAATATTATCTCTTTGTTCTCAAATAGCTTTGGATTATTAAAAAAGAAAACATTATAGATAAGCTCGCTGGCCTTTAGCTCGATTCTTTTCACATTCTCCATTTCAAATTTTGTGTCATCTATTGAATTTATCGAAAGATAATTAGTTGATTTCATTGAACATGTTGCGTCCAGATAATTGTTTAAAGAAAAATCTTGGCTTAAATTAGGCACATTCTCCAGACATTTTAACTCACTGGGACCTTTGTTAATATTTTGTATGGAATTATTTAGATAGTTCGATAATTCTACTAATTGTGTATAGGCTTTATCAAAATCAAAATCACTTAATGACTTGATAGAGCCATGAACCATAGTGTCTTCGATAGAAATTTTTTTTCCGCTCAGAGCAGTCCATTTTTGCTTTTTTATACACTTTTCTTCAAAGTCTTCGTCATTACCAATTGACGAATTAACCAAGACTAATTTTTCTCTAGAAGCAATCGGACCATAGATAAAACTATTTTCTATTCTAGTTTCATTGAATGAAAATAAAATAAAATATCTAAAATTATTATCAAGATCATTTTTAAAAGAGTTTTTGATTGTTATCTTTTGAATTTCTTTATGCATGTTACCGCATGTGTCTTGTGTTTTCCAAACTCTGGTTATCAAACGTTGACCATTTTCGGTAATGTTAGCCGAGTCAACATATGAAAGAGTGGATGCGCCATGACCACATCCATCATAGACACGCGCATTACCTAAATTTTGAGTACCATATGGCTCGAAAAAGTCAATTGTTTTATCACCAGGCATAAATGAAAAAAATGGAGGATATTTATCTTCAATGTATACTTTCTGAAATCGTGATTCAAATAAAGAGCTCTCACAACCTATTACCTCAACAACCCATTTACGAAAAATAGATTCCGAGCATGTGTTGTTGATTAATAGGTCATCGTATTTCAAATTGGTTCGGACATTTCGGCACCCAGAGTCTGTTTCAGGCAGTTTAAACTTTTCTAAATTGTCAACAATATTTTTGTTCTCATCACATGACAAGACCAAATTGGTGGGAAATGTTTTAAAAAAAGGCTTTATTGGCAGAATCACAGCATCCTCGAATACTTCGTTTGATTTTTGACCACATCCATCAAATATAAAGCGAGTGAAGCGGCATGATGTAGCGCCACAAACACTCTCATGTTGTGTGCAATTAGCTATATCCTGATACTCGATATTATGTGAACATTTTGTATAAACTTGGTCTATTGTTACTTTGCTAAGCATTTTTCTAATTTCCTCAAGAAATTTATCATTATCTTGATTGTAGTATTGATGAATTTTTGGATGGTTGCAATACAAAATTGGATTATTTGGCGAGTCTAGTTTTATCAAAGGTGGGTTCATTCCATAAACAGACATCAAATCATCTGTTATTCCAACATTATCACCTAAAACAGCTTTAAACAAAAGACCATCTTCTCTAACCAATGTTGTAAAATAATTTTCCACGCTTGCATCTAGTGATGTCTGATTGGAAAAATCCAAATTGGTCGATGACTCAAAAGCAACTCTATCACTATCTTTGCCTTTGGTCACATTTGACAAGCGTGTAGTATTTACCACAATTAGAATGGATAAATTCAAATTTTGGCCATTTGAATACACCTGGCTGCTATCGATGTCTATGTCTGAATTATCGAAGGGTTGATATGATTCGTAATCATCAAAATTTTGCTTAATTTCATCAATTTTTATTTTTCCTTGTTTAAATGGGTATTCTTTTTCATCAATTATAAAATCAGTCTCATTAAAAGGGTCTCTTTGAAGCAGAATCTCTTCTAAAGCAAACCGTAATCCAATGTTAAGGTAGATGTTTAAATCGTTTATTCTTTCCTTCCAATTTGCCAATTCATATTTCTTTTTTGCTTCTTCTAATGTTCCTCTCACTTTTTCCATACATGGTTCATACACAAAAACTTCTTCCATGTATTCACAAACTTTATTAAAATTTGTACACGATAGAAAAAAATTTTCATATATTGGACAATTAAAATCATTATTAAAAAGCTTTTTATAAATATTTTTGGTTTTTTTGTAAAGGGCGTTGGTTTTCTCAAATTTTTTAATTAAATCTGTTATGTCGCATGGTGGATTAGGACAAAATGGAGATATCAAATTACTGGCATATTGACGGTCATTTTCTATATATTTCATATTAGCTATCCAAATTGTGACCAATTTTAGTATGAAATCATCCAATGATTTGGTTAAACGTTTACTCAGCATGTTTTTGTTTACTCTAAGCGAAACTTTAGAAATTTTTTTATCTATTTTTACAATTTTTTCGCCTGAAATTAGCCAATTTGATGGGGATAAAATCTCAAAATTAAATTGGTCAACATTTTTGGATGCATAATCACTTTTACAGGACCATTCAGTTAGACTATCACCAATTTTCCATTTACAGTTAGCAATAAAATCAGAGAAAATAGCTTGTGACAAAAAGCTTGCATAAAAGGATTCACCAATTATTGGACTTGGCATCAAAACAAAGCCTTCAAGATGACTAGTAATTACAAACTGAATGTTCTTCATTAAAGGAATATTGATGTTTTTATTTGTTTTGAAATAACTCATAAAATAGAATTTGGAAGAATTTAAGTTACTAAAATAATCATTCCATATATTTGAGCTGTTAATTTGGGTGTATAAATCAAAAATGTGAATGTTAGCTTGACTAATATTTTGTTCAGAGCATGTATTGTCCAATGGTAAAAGTCGCCTGTCTAATTCCATGTTATTTACCATTTGTATTTCTATATCAATATTTGTTTTTATTGTCTCGAACAAAAATGTATTTGTACTTCCTTGGAAATAAAAACCATTATTTTGATCATTTTTAATATCAAAAAATAGGCCTGTGTAAGCTTGTTTTCTAAATTCCAAAGACATTTTTCCAAAAAGTGGTGCTAAAAGACCCATGTTTATAAAAAAAGTTATGTCACTCGAATTTGAGCTAAAATATAGACCATTTGAGTAGCAAGATTTGACTATTTTATTTTGCCAATTAAATAACAAACCATTAGCTGGTTTCAAAAGCCCTATATTCATTAGAATTAAATTATTATATCTTAAATTTAAATTAAGTTCAGTTGTTTTGAGGCTTATATCTTCTAAATTATCTATTGATGACATTGTTTGAAGAGTTGCTTGTAAGCGATAGTGGAATCCTCGATCAGTGTCAAATTCATAATAGGTGTGGCTTGTTGACATAAATGGTATGCCAAGCGTTAATTCCATTGAGCATTCCTTTGACGGGGATACTTCATAATACCTAGTTGAATCATAGATGATAAAAGGCTCAAAATTGTTTATTTGTAATGAATTTTCAGTAGAAAGAATTATTTTAGATAAACTAATGGTACAGTTTTGGATTAAACAGGCAGAAATTTCAAGCGGTTTAAATCCAAAGGCAAGATTCTTTTCATTAAAGGCTAAACAAACGCTTGACTCTTCGAACTGTTTGTCATACTCTAGAACATCTGAAAACGGAAATTGAACATTAACACGATCTAGAATTGGAACTGTGCCATTCAAGGATGTAATTAAATCAAAATTTTGATTCTGATCCAAAATATCTCTGCCACATTCGTCTGATAAATTTGAACCAGGCTTTGAAATTTCTAGCGAAAAATTTGTGTCATTGTACAAAATTTCTGATATGGTGATAAATGAATGATTTACGGATGAAAAAATAATTAGATCATTTAGTGGATTATTTTGATCAATTCCTTCAAAAAAAATACTCCCAATACTCTCAAATATAGCAATAATTATGAGTAAAAAATTTATTTTTTTCAGCATTTTGTATTCAAAGTAATCATTTAATTTTCTCAAATGTTTAACATAAATTTTAAGTAAAAAATATCGATAAAAATTGAGAAAATAACATAAGATTAATTTTTTTTTACTTGATAAAATTCATCCAAAATATATTTAAAAACATTTGAAACTAAATTTCGTTTAATAAGAAATGAAATTTAAAATTTTGCTGCCTTTTTTATTTTTTTTGGGTGTATTTTCCCAAGAACGATCACTTTGTGTCCAAAGCGTTTTAGATATAATTTTTGTGCTCGACTCTTCTGGTAGTATTGGAAATGAAAATTATGAAAGAGCTAAGAGTGCTTTGGCATCAATGGTTGCCAATCTTAATGTAAATCCATCTAAAATTAATGTTGGTCTTATTAATTACAGCTGTGAGTTGTAATTTTTATATTTTTAATATTTTAAATATATTTTCTCTCTTAAGCTCAAACATACTTAATAACAAGTTTAGTCGAATCAGATCAGGATAAATCTAAATTAATAAATCAAATAAATGGTCTTAGATGGTTACGAGGAACTACAGCAACAGGTTAATCGATTTAATAAAACTATTTATCTGTGTTAAATTGAACTATTTATAATTTATATTAAAATATAAATTATAAACTTTTTTGTTTAAATTAGGGAGAGTTAGATGAATTTTTTAATTATTTGCTTTTTAAAAAATAGATAAATAATAGCAATTATATTTAGGAGATGCTCTTGTAATGGCAAACAATGATATACGGTCACATGCAAGATTTGTTACTCCAAGAATTGTTGTTGTATTTACAGACGGATACTCAAATGTTGGATATAATGTTTACGAAGCTGCCAAACTGATAAAAGAATCAGACGCTACTATTTTTTCTGTAGGAATTGGAAGTGGTATAAACATGGCAGAATTACAAGGCATTGCGTCAACAAATGAAAAAGGACAAAAGTATGTCTTCAAATATGAAAATTATGCCGAACTTCAAAATGGTATAAACAGTATTCAGCAGTTATCTTGCGAAGTTCCAGCATTTATTTACGAAAACCAACCTTATAGATTAATCAATGATCAAAGTCAAATAAGAAAATTTCAATTAAAGCTTAAATCAAGTTATAGATCAGGACTTTACGCTGATATTGAAATTAATAATATACAAGGTAATTTTTCAAATAATAATCTTAGGTTTAAAAAAATTAAATGATTATTTAGGTGACAATCATTTGGAAATCAGTTGGTTAATTGATTCAAAAGTAATAACTGTTGATGATTTAGAAAATAAAAAGATAGAAAAAAAAACAAAAAGTGGAAAGATTTCTTTTTTTCATTTGCTACAAATTCCACAAAATGCAAACAAATTGTTTTTAAAACTTAAAGGCATTGAAAGTTCTAATGTTTTCGATTTAACTATTCATGTTTATTAATTTTTGAAAATAAACAAACAATTCATTTGATATCTTTTAATTCACAGCACAAAAATATTAGAATTTTTCAAACAATATTTTTCTTTTTAAAATAATTACTGATTAATTTTTTTAAATCTTAAAACTTAAAAAAAAAACGAATGTTCAAAGTTTTGATTCTAATATTTTTACAAAAAAGAAACTTTGAAATTTTGGTGCCATTAAGCCATTAGGAAAAAATTCAAAAAAATTTATAATAAGTTGAATACGTGAATGATGTGTAAGTAAGAACTGCACATTATTGGATCATCTAATCAACAGATTTAACTTTGGTAAGATCATCATTCGGAGAATTTAGAAGTCTGGTTAGCTTTGATCAGAACACCAATCATTTAGTAATACAAATAAAAATACAAATAATGAGGAATAGTGATAATCTGATAGAATCAACACCAAAAACAGTATATGTCGAAAAAACATTCGGACTTTTTAATTCAAAACTTGTGATTGCATTGTGACCATGTTTTCAACACTCAAGCATTCAATATTTGATAGTAATAATTTGATTTTCTCAGATTTTGTAAAAAAATTCAAAAAATTTAATTTAAATATTTCAATTTTTTACTTTTTTAAAGAATTGGGGAATTTTTTTAATTTTTAAAATAATTTTTAATATTTAAATAAAAGAGAGCTAATAGGTTTGCATGACAAGGGCACTAGCTTTTTGATTACTCTGAAATTGAAATTGACTTTGGTCGTTTATAAAAAAAATTAACTTATAAACAGCTATCTACAAATGAAGTGATTAATTTTCACTTATATTTTATCATGATACAAAAATTCATTCTTCTGCTACATAAAAAAAAATTAAAAAAGATACAAAATTTCGTACAAATGATAGATTAAAAAATGAGTAAGATAAAAAAATTAATTATCCTAATACTTTAATTATTTTTTAGTGTATAAAAATTAATAATAAAAATAAAAATAATTTGCTAATTATATTCCATCACGTTCATCTACAAAAAAGCAACTGGGCAAGGATGATCTGTTACACAAATATGGAAAACATTTATGGATCTTGGAGATTGACAAGAAATTGAGACTAATATATATGAAATAATTCAAGAAGATAATATGGTTATTAATGGTGATGTTGAGAATCTTGTTGTTGAGAAACCGGTTGAACCTATTTTACAAGAAATCAACTGTAATTTACCAACTAAACCCGGGAGAGGTCGACCGCCTAAAAAAAGAGCTGAAAAAAATTAATTTTATTTGATTAATTGATTAATTTTTTACATTTTTTTCATTTGTTTAATTTCTTTTTCAGAGTAAAAATTAAATATCATTGACATTAAATTTTGAATCTCAAAAAATAAACTAGTATTTTTTTTATATCATTTTTTATTTTTGTAGCAGAAAAAATAATTTAAGGAGCACGAAAAATAGTACCCTTAATTTTATATTTAAATGCACCGAAAAAATCATGGATAGACAATGAGATTTAAATATTAAAGAAATTTTTTCTTTTATGTACTTTTTGGTATTTTTACTTTATTTTTGCCTCGTTCTTTTTTTTTTTTTTCTTTACTTTTCGTAATTTGGAGTTAATTTAATTTTTATTTCAAAATCTAACGAGGTCCGTGGCGGAGCCCTGATTTAGGGATTCGGTTTGGTGTTGATTAGAGAACTATTAGTAAAAATTAAAATTAATAATTGAACTTTTTATTTGTTAAAATCTTAAATCAAACATACCATAAGGTACAAAAAGTATTAAAACAATTTCATTGTCTATACCTCAAATTGAAAGTATAAATCTAATTCTCAAATTTATTAATGTGAAAGGAACTTTTGCTTTTTTAAATATCCACCTAATACTGAATTATTTTTACCTAATTTATGTTTTTTGTTTTAATGCTAAAATAAATTATTGAATAGTTTTTTAACTTCTGAAATTTATTGAGCTTTTTTAAATTAATTTTAAGAAAAATGAAAAAAAAATTAAATTGTAAAAAATTAATTTATTCAACATATAACATAAAAATGTACAATTAAACTTAAATTTTATTTATAATCCGATACTCTGGTTTTATTGAGATTAATTTTATCGTAAATGCTCTGATGTGCCAAGTAAATATCTTGGTACCAAACATCATCGATAACTGTTTCTTTGTATCCATTTTTTTCCATAAAGTCAATGATCCACTTGTACAACACCTTGTCCTGATTGTATTCAATATTCAAAAATTTGAACTTATACCTGTGCCAGTCAAAATTTTCAATAACAGATCTTTCGTTGCCTTCGATGTCAATCGACATGTAATCAATAATTTTATTCTTATTACCAATGATATCTGAAAACTTGTCCAAAATTTTAACTAATGGAAAGCATTTGACTTGATTAGTGTTTATTGAGCTCTGGTCAACAATGGTGCCAAAGGGTCCAGCCTCGACAAAGCTATTGAAGCTTGTCTCATTGGTCACGCTCAAACAATTATTCACAGAATACGATTTTCTGTTAAGACTCAACAAATTTTTGTAGTTTTCTGGCGATGGCTCGATCAAAAGACCTGTCCAGTTAAGATTTTTTTCCAAATAGAGAGTATTAGAGTGCGTTTCACCGTCGTAAGCACCTGCTTCAACAAAAATACCATTTTGGGAAGCATTTATTGAGTTAAGGTGGCTAGAATTTAGAAGTTCGACCAAAATTTTGTCCTGTAGGATTTGAGAATAAAATTTGAAGCTGGCTTCCTTTAAGTTATAGCTTTTGTTCGGAGATGGCCGGTCTATTTGCATGCTTTGACTTGGTCGAACTTCCAATCGAATGCGACTCCTTTTTATTAGCTTTTTTAGCAAATTTTCTTCCTGGTTAAAATTGAGCAATCGCTTGGATCTAAAATTTATAATTTTTCTTCCATGACGCTGTTGGGAGTCGAATTGGTTATCAAGAGATGTTAGGGTGACAAAAAAATGGGTGCATAGATACAGAATTGCCATACAATATACAAATACAGTTCGATTATTGATCATTATTGACTTATGAATTGATACATTTGATATGTTTTTTTTTCTTATCTATAAAATTTAGAAAAAATTTAAAACCGTTAGATTAAAACAGCATGATTGCTCATTAGAGCCAGCTGAGTATGGTGAATTAGTGTTTTTTTAGCTTTCTTATTTTTTTTTTATTAAAACAGTTGAATCCGATATATCGGAATTTTAATGAAGACATGTAATTCCAATAGAGCTAAGTAAATATTTTTTGGAAAAAAGAAGCCGAAATATTTGCTATTAATGTTGATTGTTGAGAAGGCTATTGTTGATAAGCTTTGTTGAATTTGTCTTTGGTTAAAGAATGGAAAGCTTAAACACAAAAAGGAAACTCGAAACAGTGTACATAATCCAAATAAATCAACCAAGCAACAAAAAATAATCACTACTCATTAATCTAGGATATTTTACGCTTAATTTAAGTACAATATATGCATATAAATTTTTATCTTTTTGTTCGATCTTATCAATTAGATTAATTTTGGAAAAAATTTACCAACTGATTATTTGACCCCGTTAAATAAATGTTTACACCTAAAAGATTAGAAAAACAATAATTTCAATTAAACACTGTAAAAATAAACTTTTGAAATTGGTTGTTGTTTTTTTGTTCTAATTCAAAATATTAATAAAAATTATAAATTGATAATTTTTATTGGGAATTTTTATGTATGTGGTTGTCATTTTTGGAGTGCTAGAAATAAATTTTTTTTGTATTTTATCATTAAAACAAAAAATACACTTAGATCTATTAAAAATTCCTAAAGAATATATTATTTTTAGATCTAAACAGAGTTTTATAAGTACAATTATGAACTTGTCTTGTCTCGGATCTGTTGATAAATTTTAAAATTCATCATTTTTTCGAATATACAAATTAAAAATTAACACAACACAAACAAATAAAAATATTTGAGTAACCAAAATGAAAATTATCTTCACAAATAAATTTATTTGCATAACAATTTTATTTCCTAGTCATAGCAATTTTCTATATATTAAGTTTTTGCTTTAATAATTATCTACTTGAGTTTAAATGTTTGGTTTAAAAATTAAATTTTTTACGTTCATTAATAATATATGTCTTTAAAAATAATCTTATTGACTAAAATAAACAAAAAGTCAATACTTCATTAAAAAAATATAAAAAAATAAGAACATTTTAGCTATTTAAAATTTTAAAGATGAAGATGATGTAGACAGCCTGTAGATCACTTACAATTTAAGAAAGATACCAAATCAATTTGGCTTAAAAATATTTTGTTTAAAAATAGAAAAATCAAAGTAAATAGAATTCATTTTTTATTTTACAAATGGCTTTGATAAAAATTGGAAAAAATGTTTTATTTGAAAATAGTTAAACATCTTTCTTATAATTAGTTTTCGATTCTCATACGTTAAGCACCTGTTAACTTAATTAATGATGTGACTCGAAGCTAAAAACTACTTGAATCGCGACAAATTAGACAAAAAATATTTTTGACAATTCTTTAAGATTAAAAAAATTTCTAATTGAGTTAAATTTTTCAACAATAACTCGGGGATATATATTTGTCTTGAAGAAAGCTCTCAACTCAATGTGGCTATGATCAAAAAAAAAATGCTATTAATTGGTATTGACTGTCAAATTAGACCAAAGCCACAACCACATTTTATAAATATGACAAATCATCTCATTGATGAAATGATTAAATTTGCATTTAAAACTAATAAAACATCTTGCCAAAATTTTATCTTAATCAATTTTAAAATTTTATTGATTGATTGATTTATAACAATTTAAACAACAACAGAGTAAAATTTTATTGCTATTTATTATAATGACGGATATTTGATTTTATTATGATATTATTGATAAATTAAATTTAATTTCCTCAAGTCCGAGGGTATCCGTCTAATAAACACATACTTTAGTATATTAATCATTAGTGTCACTGAGAGACTACTTATACAAAATTCAAACTATAAAAATTTTGACGGTCGTTAAAAGCCGTCAAATGACAATTAAACATAAATATTTATAAATTTTTGCTTATACTAAATTCTAGTTTAGTTTATTTATTTAAAATTTGGAGCCATTTTACCTATCAGAAGCTAGAGAGCAATAAAAATCGATAAAACTAAAGATAAGTCTGTCGAGATATGATATGAATAGTTTGATTCCGACTTTAGACTAATAGTACCGACAGATGATATCTAAAAAGATAATAGAATATACTAATTGTTGATGCGCTAGAGCCTAATCGTTTAAATGATAATGTATTTTTACACGTTATCGTATTCAATGTCCGAGAAGCCAGGCTATAAATTAATATTTTATCTATCTATTAAAAAATAAAAAAAATTAAAATAAAAGAATAGCCGAATTTAAAGATTTATTAGTATTTAATTAAATGGGTCTAAATTTGTTCTCTAGCGCATTTAACTCAAAAATAGATTAAGAAAAGTTCTTCTCAGACCAAAGTTTTACGATTATTATTGCTAATAAAATTTTATTGTCCTAGCTATAATAAAAAAATATTATTAAAATTAAATTGTGACAAAATATGGCTTTGTAAATCGAATTTCGATATTAGATCGATGTGCATCTATTGTTTTCTAAAACTAAAGGCCAAATTCAACAGCATTTGGACCTCGATTATTAATTAAAAATGAATTAAAAATAACCAGAAAATAGTATTTTATTGTTTGGCCATAGGCTTTTTATAAATCTGCTATCGAAATATTGATACAAACCAACTTGTAGCCAAAATGAAAAGCCTCATACTAATGTATTTAATTGAATATAATGATAGTTTATATTCATATGTTTGTTTTTCAATTGTTTATTTAAACAGTTTGTGGTGGTAGTCTTGGCTAAAATGTTCATCATACGAGATAAAGTAAAAAAATATTTTCATATATTTTTTTTCTATTGAAGCCATACATTAATAAACTATTTCTGAAGCTTTGTTTTTCTTGAGTGATTTGTCAAAGCTATCAGTTTTAATTTTCAAACAAAACCTTAAGTTGATTACTAATCCTAGATTAATTTAGATTTAATGGATACTTTTTTGAAAATAAAATTTGCTTTAGCTTTTAAAATAGCCGAATTTAAAACAAAAGTTCTTATAAGAATCTTTAAAAAAAACATGGGCAAATAAAGCTAACTTAAGTACAAAAGCAAATAGTTTAAAAATGCTTCCTTCTTTTCCTTGTTTGACTTTATTTTATATGATTTAACTCAATTGATTTAATTTCATTTAAAATTTTTATAAATATATTTATGGAACGCATTCTTTTTAATTTACTTAGCCTGACTAAACTTTATGTCTGATAAAGAGACTGTCGTATAATAAAAATAATTCGACTACAGTCGAATCCCGAGGGCTGGACTAAAAAATTATCTTTTTGATATTTAAAAATAACAATTTAATATTATTTAGTCTACTTAACACGATAATTTTAAGCTATTTCATTATTATATGGCTTTGGTATGTGTAAAATTTATCAACCTTAAGAAGAAAAAATTTCTTTAATTCATCATCATAAATATTAATTTCTTGTAAAAGATAATTTGTTACTATTTATCAAATTTTGATTTTATTTAATTTTCTAGTTTTTAGAAACGAAATACCATTAGCTTTAAAAGTGGCTATGTGTTCATTTGAAGTAATTAGATACACATTTGTTAAAGAAAAATAAAAAAAAATCTTGAAATAATTTTTACAATTGTTAAAATTTTTATTCGATTATTAAGAATTGCTTTTTCTTAATCAACAATAAATAAAAACTCACCCATTATCTCTTAATTTAGCTTGTAAAATTGATTTCTTTATCTTATCCACAAAAATAAACTTTATTGAAATAAAAGCTATAAAAGAGCTAATTTTGCATTTTTAATTAACTTTTACTAATCTTAGACGAACAAAATAATGAAACAAAGAAAAAATTCTTTCTCGGTACAAAGTGATTTTATTTACAATGAAAAAAAATAATTAAATTCGATCAATAGTTAATTTATTTTAATTATTTTCAAATCAGCATGAAACCAAGAGTTATATAAGCAAAAATAAAAGAGCGGAATCAGCCAGCGCATTACAAATAGCTAATCCGCGCCGTATTTGTAAATAATTAATAATTTCAACAATTTGCTAAAGAAATTATAAAAAAAAATAAAAAAGCAAATTAAGCTTTTGGCCCAAGAGTTCGGACCAACAATTTTGATTGTGTTTTAAGACTAAAAGCCAAAAGATACAATTAACTAGTACAAGTTTCTAATTGCAATTCTTTTCAAATTTGAAGAGAAATGCTCAATTTACATATGAATTCGAACTAAATTAAAATCAATCAATTCAAGTTGAATGAACTTGAATCAAGCACTAGTAAACTGTACCAACAAACTAATGGTTTATGAAAAAAAAAGAGCCGTTCTTGTTTATTCAAGTTTTAGATTTCAACAAAAATAATCACTTGAATAAGCAAAATTGGACCAAAGAAATATTTGGTAAATTAAAAGAAGACCCGCTTCTCGACAAATTGAGAAATGAAAACTTTCAAGTTGAATAAAGAATCCCCAAAGTACAAATGAGTTAAATAGAACGTGAACGCTGTTGATTTTTTTCTTTCACATTTGTGTATTGATATCAAATGGTCCTACAAGTTGCTTTGTTTGACAAGCTCTGTTTTTTGTATTTACATGCTTGGTTAAAATTGATAAAAAAATGTATACATTGTTGGGATTAATTTTATATCAATTTTGTTCTAAATTTTAAACTATATCAATTTAATTATTTGTTAATTAGTTTGAATTAATCCTTTATTTTGTTCAAATTCGTGTATTTATTCGATTTTTCACTTGATCCTAATCACAAAAGCAAATTTAGTTTATAACTATGACCATACAAGCCATTAATCATAAAAATAATCATTTATTTTAATCATCACTCAGATCTTTATTATCAAGTATATCGCAAAAAGCTAATAAATTTTATTATTAATTAGTTTACTATTAGCTCAGGAAATACATGAATTGATTTGGACAAAAAATGAAACTTAATCTTTGATTCTTTGCTTTAACTTAAAAATACTTAATTAAAAATGTCTTAAATAATTTTGTCGTGGATAGGAAATTTTATGTATTAAAAAAATTGAAAATTAATTTAAAAAATAGTAACAAATTAGCGATATAATAAATTTAATTTCTTAAATTTCTTTTTGTACAAATTAGTGCATGGACTAGCAAAGGTAAACCTGGTCAGAAATCTGGTAAATAGCTATGTAATCAAAAAAACCAGCCGCGTCAATAAGAGGTAATCGCATGAGTCCAGAGAAAAATTTTCCCGCTCAAGTTAGAAACGATTTTGCAGCTGCACTGAGACATGACTTCTTTCCAAACAGAGTAGTTTTGCACTGGAATAAGTAACCAGAAATGATCTAATTGAAAAGGCTACTAAAGCTTCACACTGCCTAATGGTGGTGGTGGGCTCAGACTCTCTACATATAAGGTGTCGCAGTCATATTACTCCTTATACTACTATTTATATAATACAAATAAAGTTAGGGTCAAGAGAAAAGAGCTTGCACCTTCTTTCAGTCCAAATTTACTAAGTTACATTTTTCTAAATTTTTTCTAATGAAAAGACATTTAAATTTTTTAATAATTTCTTAAATGAGAAAATAAAAACTGGCACTGAAAAACAATTTTTTTTCTTCTAAAATCATTTATAAAGACTTTATAAAAAAATTTGAAGCTTTATTCATAAAGCATAATATCTCTAGCATAAAGCTGTATATATCAATTCAAAATTTTAATAAAAACAGGAGAAAACCATTTACTGATAAAATTTAAGTGGTAATGACATGACATAAAGAAAACTTTATAGACTCGATTTGAATACAATTTTGGACATAGTTTTCATATAATTTTTTAGATGAATAAAACAATGCAACATTTTTGACACTCGTTTTTTGACTAATCTAAAATAAAATTTATTAATAATAGAATTATATTTGAATCTGGGCTTTTTGTTCTGTAATGCCTCAAGCCTGAAAATAAGCCTGTGAAAAGATTAATTAATATCAGAATAGTTCTTAAGTTTTTGTGTAATTTGAATATCATTGAAATAAAAAAAAGTGATTTCTATATTTTGATAAAATTTTCTATTTGTATTTTATTTAATAATATTTAAAATCTTGTTAATTGAAGTGAATTAAAACTATTGTTAAAATTTGCATTGTCTCAACTTAATTTGTAAAGCTATGCAGAAATTAATTCAGCAATTTACAGAGTTATTTAGAAAAAAATAGATTTACAATTAAGACAATTGTTCGAATAATAGATAAATTGGTATTAAATAAAATCTTAACTATTTCTTTCCTTTATTGAACTATTTTGGGAAAGTTTGAATCTTTTTCAAAATTAAAAAATAGTTAAATTCTCATCAGATTTTCTTAACAACTGTTATTTAACAGCTTGAGTTTTGCTAAAGATGACAGTCCAGTGAATCTCTAAATTATCAAATGATGGAACCATTATAATAATTAACTATATTGTTAATTTATTTTCAGAATATTGACAGATTCAAGTGCTTTGCCGTGTTGTATTCAGGACATGAATTGTATATGATTAGAATTAATGAGCGCTCACTTGTTATAAAAAAAGCTCTTCATTCCCTGATGGAATTAAAGTCCAATTTTATTAAAAAAAAGAAAAAACGAAAAGCATTAATAAAATAAAAAAGCTGAGAAAATTGAGTTTTTTTCTTGTTTGCTTAATTATTCCAAATCCCAAGTGATAAGCGCTATTGTATGAGTTGAATACACAAGAGAAAATGAAATGTAAATAAAAAAAACGCTTTTACCAATTTACCAAGCAGTTATGTGTGTTTAATCTTAAGGTAAATCGCTAGAATAACAAGTTTTCTAGTTCACTTTGATTTTGCTGATTTAGGAGATTAATGAGTGTGAGACCTATGTTTTCTTTTCACCATTTTTTTATTTGGATTAAAGTAATCCAAAAAATTTGTAAATATTTTTATGTAGTATTTTCACCTGACAAATTTCTAGGTCTAGATTTTTTTCGAAGCCAAAATAAATTGTTGTTTGTGATTTTAATGGACAAATATTTGTTGCTGAATTGAGATCTGATGACATTTAATGTGCCTTGTTGATCAAACAAATATTAAAATACGCTCCAGTAGCTAATTAAAATAGACGTTTTTCTTTTAAGAAAAAAAAATTAAAAATACGTGAGAATTTGGTTTGTTTTAGTAAAAAAAGAATCGGTTTATAAAGTTTAGTAGAGCATGATTTTAATTTAATTCTGATACCGTTGATCAAATTTTATTAAAAGCAACTGAAAATCAAAAAAAAAATTAAAATAAAAAAAAAATTTTAATTAGGAATTTATTCGCAACAAATTTGAGAATTTAATCTAATTTCGATATTAATGAGTAAAATTATATTGATTTATAAAACTTGGTAAAATAATTTGGAAATCTTACGATCAAACGTAAACTTTTCAAAAATTCTTTGGCTAAATATATATATAAATATAAAATAATTAAAAAATTATGTTTTAGACTATAAAAAATATGTGAAGACACTTTCATATTATTTCGAAAATATTTAAACTTTAGATTAAAAATCGTTTTCCTTTTATGAAGAATTATTAAAAAATTAGATAAATTATGGCTAACTATTAAATAATAATTATATTAAAAATCTTGAAATTAAATTTTTATTTATTTTCTTAAAATTTTTATTTATTGATAAAAATAAATTTTAAATTGAATGTTCCAAAATAATCTATGTTTCTTTAAAATATCTACATTAATTGCTCCCAAATTAATAATCAAATTTATTAATTATTCAAAATTAAATTCAAAATTTAATTTGTTTTTAAATTTTCTAATTTTAATACTCCAATTACTTCAATCAAGGTTTAAAATAAAAGTCAGTTTTTACTAAATTTATCAGCTTTGGAATAGTGAATAGCAGACTACCAAAGACTTACATTAGCCTTACCTTACAATTATTTAAAACAAATTAAATTTAAATAAATGGCTTTTCTTAACAGTTTAAACATTTTTTTTGTTCCTTGCTGCTCACCATATCATTTTCATTCCAGAAAACTCTTTCGTGATTGTTGTCGTCCTACCTTTCTTCACCTTTATGATCTCCACTGAAGAGCTCTGTTTGGTATTCGCGTTTCTTTCATTCAAAGTACATGTCCAATCCACCGGTTGATTGGCTCCGAAATATTATTTGGTATAGTTCATCATTTGCCAATTTTTCATGCCAGTAGACCCAATTTTCTTCCTTTAAACTTCAAAGGTATTTAGGCATTTTCTATCAGACTCAGATAATTCCCAGCATTCACTTCCGTATACGAGTGTTGCTTCTATTAAAATGGTTTTCAGTTTATGTGGTTTTGTTTTGTGCTTCCCAAGTGCGTAAATTCGCTTATGCATTCTTTTTATGATTCATCAATTTTGATTGGGATCTCTAACTTGATGTTTATCACATGACTTTTGTATTGGCTCCATTATTCCTTTTTTCGAGCCATACTGGTTTGGAGTTGTTCATTTAGTCCTATGTTTTCATGTGTATATATTTTTCATATCTGCACAAGATCATCCGCTAAGTCTAAGTCTTCAAGCTTTCTTGTTGATCTTATCTTACTGTATACCCATTTGACTTTGAATAAAAAGTTTGATTTGATAACAAACACAGAAAAACCCTATAATTTAAATAAAAAGTCATTTAGTATTATTATTTTCTTCTTATTTATCAATTAACTAAAAGAAAATAATTTAAATTTTTAAAATAAATTGAGAAAAAAATTGAATTGTTCGATTCAATTTTTAAAAAATGTTTTGCTATTTTAAATAGATACAAATAACAATAATTCAAATTATCAAGTTATTATTTTTTTGTTCTTAAATATTTTTATGTGGATTATTAAATTTTTGACAAGATGGCACAAATTAAATAGTATATCAAGTAGTGTTGGGATCCGTAGGTCCAAATTTAAGACCACATAAAAACACAGCCAAAAAAATATGAGATGTAAAATTAATTTAAAAAACTAAACTAAAAGAAAGATATTTTATCAAAATAAATTTCTTGTTATTTAAATAATTCAATAATATTTCTTTTAGTTTAGTTTTTTAAATTAATTTTATATCTCATATTTTTTTGGCTGTATTTTTATACGGTTTTAAAATTTGCACCGCTAAAAACCAAATGGACCAGGTTCGTCTGGCCACATCCAATATAATTATATATATATTACTTAAATTTGTAAATAGGAAAAATAGTTTTTATAACATTAGAAAATTATTCCCATTTATAAAAGATCAAGTGAGTAAATGCTTTCATATTATTTCTAAACCATACTAGGAGTCTATTCCAGATGGATGTGCTTCTTATGCAATTTTAAGAACTAATCAAAGTTATGTTTAAATCGACTATATTTTTATTTTTGATAAAAAAATTAATTTGAAGTAAATTTCAATTCAAAAGATTTTTAAAATATCTCAAAAGATTATGCATAAAATATTTATAAAATATTGTTTTATTTTAATTGCACGCATATCTTAGCAATTACAGTTAAATATTTGAAAAAAATTTAAACAATAGTGAACCAGTTTTCAATATTTTATTTAATTTATACTTTAAATGTAAATTAGGATGAACAAAAAAATTTTATAATTTTTCACTTTACTGTTAATAATTATCTACAAGTATTTGTTGCCCAAGTTGGTTGACCATTTACATCATAGATTACCAGATTTCCATCATTTTGAATTATTAGTTTATAATTTCCTTGGGAACCTTTGTACGCTGAATCAGAGTTCCAAACTGTTGTCCCTTCTTTATCTGATAATGTCAATTCGCCATAATCGGTAAGCTTAAGACTGAATGGTTTTGGATTGTCAATCATCCAAGTATTAGTAGCCCATAAAGGTTCTTTTCTGGTAAGCGATTTGTAGAGAACAAAATTGCCATCCGACTGAAGGACCGCATAAAATTGCTTGGACGACGAAATTATTGATTCATCTTGTTCCAATACTTCATTCATTTTAAGCGTATCTCTATTATTTTCTGAGCTTTCTGATGAACTTCCTAAATAATCATTCAAAGCCTCAATGATCGAGTCAAAAATTGGTCCAGAACAATTGTCAAAAATCTCTGGATCTTTGTAGCAATTAAATCTTACTTTAGGACCAATTATGAATCCGATTCCACCAAGTTCAACAATTGGAATTCTCTCAAACATTAGAACAATCATATCTTTTTTCAAATTTTTAGCATAATCAATTTCATCTTTACAGTTTTCAGATAGTGCGTATTTTTTGGTGATACAGCATAAAAATATCTTCGAATTGGAAATAGCAGTTGATAATTCATCAACAAGTCTATTGGGTCCAATTTCATATTCATCCATCCACACTCTCAAATTTCGATTAACTGTTAGCTCATGGTATAGCTTTTTTACTTTGTCTTTAACATCCCAATTATAAGAAATAAAAATGTCAAAAGAATTCATTTTATTTTATGTTTGTTTTTAATTGTAAGAAATAAAGTATTTTTCAAACTGAAATTATAAACTTAATATTATCGATAATTTTATTAACCATAGAAACCTTTTTCGTTTAAAAAATAAAACAAAATTTATTTGTTGTACCAAATATCCTTCTAGCATTTTAATTAATTTTTCTTTTGAAATTTGATTTTGAAAGCATGAAAAAAAAATTATTCGATCATTTTAATTTAAATTTTTTAAATCAAGATTAAGATCAAATGATGTTTTTCAATTTTTTTTCGATTAATTTTGGATATAAATAATATTTTATTTATTATTCAAATTTTCATTCAAATTTTCAAAATGAAAATATATTTTTTTTTCATATTATTTTTTAAAAATTATGACAAAATTTCGAATTTAAATGACCAATGTCATTTTTTCGGATATAACTCAACTGAAGGTGAACAAATATCAAATAAAGTCATCATTACCGGTTTTACAAATTTTTCCCAATTAAATTTTAAATGTGTCCAAAATAGTCTTAAGCGGCAAATATTTTTCAAGCCATTATATACTAGTCCATTAGATCAGAGTCTAAAAATCAGTTCTTTTGGAACTATGAGAAAAAATTACCTAGATTTATTTTTTTTTTATCTATCATCAATCGATTTAAATATTAGACTTTTTCAAGATTTATCTGAATTCAAAAGTATTTTTATAACATTTTTTCATTCAGAACTCCTAATTTCCTCAAATGGAACTTTAGACTGCAACCCTAATTTGGTTTTTAATTTAAATTTGAAAACTGATTATATCATTCAATTTGCTTATTCAGTTGTTTATTACCAAAACACATGCCCGATTGTATTTTCTTACTTAAAAATTTCTAATCTTGTATTTCATGGATTGTGCGATTCATTCATAAAGAAAAATATTTTGGGATTTAGACCTATTACTAATTCAAGCTCAGTGTTTAATACCAAAATGGTTAGCTTTTATATTTACAAAACAAAAGTTGACAAAAAAATGATGGATTCTAATCTATTAAGCCAATGTAATACAATTAGATTTTTCGGCATTTTTAATTCTATAACATTAGACGCGTTTAATTCACTGACAATAAAAACTATCTATTTTAATATTTTTGAATTAAAAAATTTATTTAGAATAAATCCACAATGGATGGGTAATTTGGGTCCTAATTTGATTGAAATTATTGTCAATACAAATGAAAATTTTGATTTAAACAATATTGATATATGTTTATTTTATAATATGCCATTCAATGAATCATATGTCCTAAGCTTTATTCAATTCACTGATTATCAAAAATGTGAATGCTCAATGTTGATTTTATTCAAAAATTATTTTTATTTAGATCAAAATTATATTAGACGTACAAGTTATGGTTACTATACTTTGAAATTATTGCTCCAGATTGGATGCTTTAATCAAACTTTTATAGACTTGTGTAATTTAGACTATAAACTTAGCCTGTGCTATTTGAATAAAACCAAGTTCAATTTAAATTGGCAAGAAGCAATAGAAAAATCTCAATATGTTGATTTAATATCTGTAATATTAGGCCAAATTTTTTCTTTTGCAGGACTTTTTTTAAATCTGATCAACATGTTTATATTGATTTCAATTATTTTTGAGAAAAATTTAAAAAAAACAATTATTCTAGACAATTATAGACTAATGTTGATTAATTCTTTAATCAATTTTGTCTATTTTTTGATTAATATTTTGCATTTGATCAATAGATGTGTAAGTTTAAATGGAATATTTTGCTCCAAAATTTACAGAACAAAAGAAGCTCAATATTTTGATATATACATAGTGGAATATACAGGAAATGTTTTAAAATTATGGTCAGCCATTAGTATAATAGCTATATCATTATTTAAACTAGATATTTTGAAAAACAATCTGAAGAAAAGCAAAAGATTACTCAAACTTGGAGCATTTATTTTGATTATATTTACTTTAGCTATAAATGTTGATAAGCTATTTATTCTCAAGATTAATAATTCATTAGATTTAGTTGATTGGTATGAAAATCATGAATTTCCAGATCGCAATACATTTTTGTTTAAATTTATCCAAGATCGAGTAATATCGAGAGATATTAATTATGAAGGCTCTAATAGTATAATATTTTATATCCTTTTTGTTGCAAATTTTGCGTTAAATGATGTATTTTTTTTTATTATGTTGACCTTTTTTGATCTTTATATTTGGCAAATTTTTCTCATGAAAATGAAAAAAAAGAAAAAAGCTGCTATTAAGTTTAAATTTGCAAAATCAAAAATTTCCAAAATAGAATCTTTACAACTGAAGATTACATTAATTATTCTTGGAAATACCTTATTACTTTTTGTTTTGAGAACTATTCATTTATACATTAATGCGACCATATTTTTTATCAAATTAAGACCAAATCATTCTAAAGAAAATATTTGCTTCAAATATAGCAAACTTTGCACAAATTACCAAGAAGCAAGCGAAGTTTTAAACATTTTTTCTAATTCATACAACATTTTAATTTTTTATTTTATGAACAAAAACTTCCGGATAATGTTCTTGATTTATTTAAGAAAATATTTTTGCATAAAGAGTAAAAAAACTTTAATGTTTGAGAATGAATTTTGATTTTAATAAGAAAAAAATGCTCTAAAATTTTTATATTTGATTGTCATCAAAATCATTTGGTACGATAATATCTTAAACCATGTCTAATGGATGTAATCGAACTATTTCGGTTGGTTTTTTTTTGGTAAAATGTCATTTCTCCAATTTTATACTATTATAATATGTATAGATATGATTGGAGATTAAATGTTTAGTGAAATTGTTTAGTAAATTAAATAAACAGCCTTTAATTATTTTTTTCAGATTTTTTTGGAAATATGATTAAAAATTGTTAATTTAGTGTTTTATTTTCTAAGTTTAGTTGTTATTCTAAAGTGAAGAAAATATTTATTTGTTTGTTGATTGATGTGAATTAAAATACATTTTATCTAACAGATTTATCAAAATAAAAAAGGAATAAAAATATTATCCTTTTTTGTTTCTTTAAAAAGTAGTAGTATTTTGCCCTGGCATAGTATTCTTTACCATGGCCATTTATGACCATGGCAGTCCTTATTTGCGCATTAAATGTTCAAAAAATGTCTATAATCAAGTCTATTAAAATCTAATCTTGATGTGCCTGCGAGTAAAAAATGTTTTAATTTAACAATATTGGAGAGATTCAAAATATAAAATACCAAAAAAAATTAAATCCTAAGCTTATTGAATTAAGAAAAGCTTGGTTCTTTCAGACACAAAAAACATCTTAATAATTTTAAATTAATGAATATGTAAAAAAATAAATCCTAAGCAGAATTAAGATTAAAAAAAACATTATTTTGTTTTATAAAATTAATCGTAATATAAGAATGAGCATACTCAAATGTCTAACATGTTAATAATATCAGCCATAAAAATTAATTAAATCTTAAAGAGACATGGATAATACTGATTGCCTTTCTCTAAAGGTATACTGTTAATCTTGTCTTGGGTTAGATAGATTAAGGAAAAATAGTCTGGTTAATATTTGGAAAAAAATTGGTATGTAAAAACACATTTATTTTTACGATCATGACACACTTAATTAGCCAGTTGTCTCAACATCCCTGGAACACACAAACTTAAATGATTATAAATTTTAAAATTTATAAAAAATTATAATTTAAAAAGATAAAATAGACAAATGAGTGAAAAATATTAGCCTATAGATAAAAAACAATCAGCCAATCGATTTAACTAATGAGCAAGCAAAAAATAAATAAATTGTATATTTATATTTTTATTAAGTTTTAGTAGAAAAAAAAATTTTTTATTTTTAAATTAAAATATTTTATTGTAGGCTAAATGTTATTATTAGAACTAAAACTTTCGTTCGCATACAAAATAAGCTAAAATAAACGCGTAGTCTGGTATACTTCTTTTGATCAGAAAAAAAAAGTACGAGAAGCAGCCAGCCGTGGACCAAGAGGTCTTGATCGGCAAGCATCGATGACTAAAGCTAAACATACCCATATGTAGGGTATCTGTACTGCCGCCAATAAGACAAACTTTGCCACACAGCCTTGGCCGATTGAGTCTAAAAACAATGCTTCAAATTCCTTATTCTCTTTTACGTCTTGTATATTCTTTTGTTTTTCAATCGATACAGTTTAAAATTTAGATTTTATTTTAAGTTTATAAAGGCTAGCAAGACAAAATTTTTAAAATTTAAAATTTGAAAACAAAAATACTAAAAAAAAAGATTCAAACAGGACTAGGTATAATAATATTAACACAAATCATATAAATGTATATATGTATAATATGTATATTGTTTAAATTAGGTCGGAGACTAGGCCAAAGTTGACTTTGGGTCTTTTGGCCTGTTCGCACTGTTGCTGCTGTTGCTGCTGTTGTTGGTGGTGTTGGTTTTGGTGCTGGTGATGCTGCTGTTGGACCAGTTGCTGAAGTTGTTGCTGAAATTGATGCAAATAGAAACTCTGATCTTGTTTAGATACAGAATCGTCTGTATCCGATCTGTCCGACTTGATTGGCGATTCGTTCATCAATTGGTCGTTGAGAAAACAATTAGACAAGTGTGTCTTTCTTTTGACTACGCCCGAACTGTTCGGGCTGCTCGACATGCTGCTAATGTTGGCACTACTGGCACTGCTTGAGTTCAAATGGGATGACGATTGCAATAAATTTGCAATTACGGTCGAATTGTAGATAGCGTTTTGAATGAGATTGAATTGTTGCTGTTGTTGTTGTAGATTACGAATTAAATTTTCGTAGAATACCTCCTGAAAAGAGGATGAGTGGTTAAGGCTGGCGTGAGCTGAGGCCTCCATGTCCGAGCTTTCGTCGTACATCTCCTGGTCACAAGTGGATTTGGAGCGGCGCGTCTTTGAGCTGCTGGTGCACGGCGTGCTGTTCAATCTGGTTCGGAACGTCTGCTTGTAGCACTTGTTCGATCTGACCCGTTTGTTGGCGAACCATTTGCGCACCTGCTTGGCCGATATGTTGGCCTCGCGCGCCAAAATGTTGGTCATGTTCTCGTCCGGGTACGGGTACTCTTGGTTATCGAAGAACCACTTGTTGAGTATGTCGACCACGTGATCGGGGAAAAAGCGGTTGCCGCGGCCCTGGCGTCGCCCGCCGCCCGCCTCCTCCTCGTTCTCGTAGTCAAGGCTCTTCGAGTTGTTCATGGAGGGAGGCGACGAGGAGGTCGAGCACGCCGACGACGACGAACACGACGAGTAGACCGTCTTGTAGTCCGGGTAGGCCGTCACCGGGGTCGAGCCTGTCTGCCCATGCTGCCGCTGCTGCTGCTGCTGGTTATGGTATGGCTGATGCTGCTGAATGTAGATCGGCTCCGACTTGGGAAACTGGTGCTCGTAGGCAACTAACTCTGGCGATAACATTGTACTAACTGTTTTGATAAGAAATTATTTAAAAATAAATTTTTTTAATTAATTTTATTTTATTAATTTTTATTATGAGATAGAAAAAAAGTTTATATAGAGCCAATCTAAAGCGATAAGTCGTCTCAAACAAAACAAACCAAGACCTATTAATTTGATTCTCTGACTTAATTAGATAAACTTAGTCTGAGCTAGTTCGTAATTGACAAATTATTTGTCAATTGAGTCTGTTTACGTGTGTAGAACTGTCGATAGCTGTTAAACGGGAATTTAGCACTAAATTGAATTGTGTTGCATAGAGAAAGAGATCTTATCTGAGGAAGTAAAGATAATCGAGCAATAATTATCGATTGGTGCCTTATGAAATAATCTAATCATCATTGGAGCAAGCAAACTAGAAAATTTGTCACTAAGGGTTTTGCTTGAAGGACTCGAGTGATTTAAGAATTAAAAAATAAACAACAACACAAATGAATGAAAAGACACCTACCGTTTAGATTTGAACCGGAGCGCTTTCTCAGCAAGCATTTCAATTTGTTATCTAGCTGAAACGAAGCAAATTAAATTTGATGAGTTTGTGTGTTGTTGTTTAGTACCTGATTTTGGTCGTCGGCTTCAAATAGTCCGTGTGCGTTCAGTGTGCCCGTGTCGACCATCTTTCTCCAATTTACTTAATCAATAGGCTTAGCTTAGCTTAACGTTCAAAACAACAACAATATTCAAAAAAACATCAAGTCTAAAATTGGGCAAAAAATCATTAAAGCAACGTTTTAAAGCCTGTTAAATTTTTGTCCATAAATAAATCGAATATTGGACAAAAGGATGGATGGTAAAGTATGCTGCACAATTGATCAAAATATGCGCACAGGTTCTATTTTTATCATCAAGTGTCTAAATATGGATCTAGAATAAGAAAGTTAACTCAACTAAATAGAAAAAATTGCGTCTTATTAAATTCCTCTTAAGTCCAATTAAGCAACATTTTACCAATCACTTCTATTCAACGTGTCTAGTTTAATTCAATTAACTTAAACTATTTCGAATTTTACTCTCAATTACACAAGCAATCGAGTCATGTGCTTAGCTCGAAACACCGTGTTCAGCACTTGATGCGTCTCTCTCTCTCTTTCTCTTTGTTGTTTAGTTTTTTTTTGTTCTGTCTTGCCATCAGTGAAGAAGCTACTAATGCAAAGCCAATCTTCGACTCCTACTTAATTTGAGTTTGCATAATCTGAGAGGGGTATTCAAGCTAACAAGAAAAAAAATTTAAAAAAAAAGCATTTAACCATTTTGTGTCTTAATTTGACGAGTTTTTGGAATTTTTAACATTTTTTCAGTTTTCTTAATTTAGCGCCTAATCCAAAGGTCACTCATTTCACTCGAAGACAAACTCTTCATGTGAGCTAATACGTTCTTCAAAACTTTAATTGTTCTAATTTCTAATTTCTTCTTAATTGCAAGATTCAGCTCAGAAAATAAAAATCTCTGAACACAATTGCGTAGTTTTACAAGAGGTGTTGGCGTACACAGTGTATTAGACAAGTTGTTTGAATTATTTGATCTGTACAATATTATCCAACATAGACGTAAAATAAACACTTTAGTTCACTTTGAATAGTTTGGTTATTGTTATTGCTAACATGTACACCAAGCTTATCCAAAGTGTTCAATTTTGAAAAAAGCACACTTTGGTTCTATTTAGTAACACTAATTTATATCTATTTTCTCTAGACTTGTGTGTTCGAAGAGCTTAAAATTTGAGTGTTTGACTTTTAGTCTAAGCTTCTTCGATTCTTTCTAGTTAAAATTGTTGTTTAGTCGGAGGGAACTGCAGCTAAGATACGTACTATCTAAACCATGATTATTTTCGTTATTCAAAGACATCAAAATTATTACACTCAACTTAAAAACTCTTTTAATATATTTTAGTTTAAACTTTTATTATTATTTTGTATTAAATAATTAAATTAAAAAAAAATCAATATAATGCATGTCCAGTTTTTTAAAAGTTTATTAATAATAATTATTATTTAGATTTGATTAGCTGTTTATTGATCAGCAGAGATTTTTTTTATTTTTTAAAATCATTGATTATTAATTAATATTTGATGATGAAAAATAATTTTATCTCTAAAAAAATAAGGGGCAACAATTAGAAAAAATTTGAAAAAATTGTATTTGGCTAAGCATAAGCATTCACTGGCAATCAATTTTTTTAAATTAGAATTTAAAACTTGTATCAAGTTTTGATCTCGATCTATTTTTAATTTTGGCTATTAGAAAAAGAAAAGCTTGGATTAATCAAAATTACCAATTTTAAGTTTAATTTTAGAAACTTGCCAATCTGAAAAATTTTTTCGTTATATTAGTGATTTTTTTTCTCTAAGCTATTAATGTTGAACTTTTTAAATATTATACAAGTAATTTATTTTTTAAAAAAATTTGGGTTTTTAAAAAAATCTTTAAAAAATAATATCAATCAATGAAATTTTCAGGCTATATTGAAAATTAGACAAGCTATTTATCTAAAACAAAAAATATCAATTAAATAATATTTAAAGTTAAATTATTTTCAATATTTATTATTATTAAAAAAGGTTAATTCCTCCGGATGATGTTTTTTAATCCTTTATATAAATTCATAACAAATAAATTTCAATCGAAAGAAACTTTTAAAAAAACAAACCAATATATAAATTTAGTGATAAAATTTATTAAACCTCTAAAAGTTCAATTTTTATAATTTTTAAAAAATATCTAAAAAACTAAATATAATTTTTTTTTTAAATAATGCATCATTTATGTCTATAAAAAATAAAATAATTCTATTCTAGCTTAAATCTTTTAAATTGAAAATGACGTCGACTTGGATAAGCTAAACTAACCGCCTGAGTTGTAAAAATGATTATTGAGATAATTTAGTCAATGAATTTGGCAAATATTTAGGCTTTTTTCAAGCGTGTACTGAGATATACCATTTCAAACTAGGGAATTTTTTGAACGATGCAAAATACCAAGTGTAAATTAGTTTAAACAAAAATTAAAAATTCTTGAAAATGATTCCTTAGAATTCGTTATACGAATTTCCAAAATTAACTATCAATCTCTTGATTTATCATTTATTTTTATAAAATGTCTTTATTTTCGTGTATTAATTCTTTTTTATATTATTAATAAGTTAATTAATATTTTCATCAAAGAAAATAAATATTATTCATGAAATTTTGGTGATAAAAATATAACGTGATTAAATTTTGAAATTAAATTGAAAAATTTTCAAAGAATACAATTATCTTTTTGATTGTATTAATTTGATATTATAGGTCAGAAAATCAATCAATTGCAAGTATTTAAATTTATAATTAATTTTAAGTAATCATGATTAAAAATTATCATTTAAAAAAAGGTCAAAAGCCATTTTTGATATAAAATGTTATCCTAGAAGCACATTTTCAAAAAAAAATTTCAATGTAATTTTTATATAAGAAAATTTTTGTAAAACAATGCACAAAACTTGGATATGATTTTGAATTTTTATTTGAATTAAAATTAATATCTGTATTAAGCTTTTTAATTACAGATAATTAAAAAAATCAATTAAAACTTTTTTTCATGAAAATTTAAACCTCAATATGTTAACTTTATGAGTTTAAACCATAGATTTTCTATTATACCATCTTAAATTTAAAATTTAAATTTACCCAAAAGTAAATTTATCTTAGTTAGACTTTACTAAATTAATTTAGATTTTTTTCAGCCTTAAATAAGGCATTGTGAAATTTGGAACAAAAAGCAAAAACAAAATATCAAAAATACCAAAGCTCAAGTTCAGAAGCAGCAAAACATGTTCCGTGAATTGTAGCACTTGGTACATCCTTTGTACCACCAATAGTATGATTCTGCAAAACTCTGCAAAATTTAAAACTATGTGAATTTTAGTACAAAAACAAAAACAAGATATAAAAATGCTAAAGCTTAAGTCCTGAAAAAGAAAAACATGCTCTGTAAGTTGAAACACCTGGTACATCCTTTGTACACAAAATTCTGAATTTTGCAGACTTATTGCAGATTTTTGCAGAATCATACTATTGGTGGTACAAAGAATGTACCAAGTGCTACAATTCACGGAACATGTTTTGCTGCTTCTGAACTTGAGCTTTGGTATTTTTGATATTTTGTTTTTGCTTTTTGTTCCAAATTTCACAATGCCCTTAAATAAAGTGTATCAATTGATAAATATTGGTAAGCAATTTTAGTTTAAAGACTAACTACTTCTGTTTGACTCAATGTTTCTTTATAGTGTCTTAGGAATTTCTTAATATTTTGAAATATTATATTATAAAAAAGTTTTTACCAATAATTACTTGTTACTAATTATTTTTCGACAAATTTATATGATCTAAATTTTCGTATTAAATCAAAATCTTTACATTTCCTTTTTTAATAAATGTGATTTATCATTAAATATCCTAGTAATTGGTGTTTAATAACAAGAGACTTTAACTTTCTCATTTAACACTAGAAAGCCCGATGGATTTTCAAAATCCCTTTTTAAAAACTCAAAGAAACTTAAAATCAACTTGTAATACTTTAATTTTTTAATCATATTTTAAATAAATTTTTCTTATTTCTTTTAATATTTTAATTTGAAATTTTTGTAATTAATCAGCCGGACGTTCTAGTGTTAAAAAAATTAAAGATTTTATGCTTTTCAGTTTAGATGAAGATTTTATTTTTTCCTTTTTCATAATTTATCATCAACTTTAAAACTAAAATTGTAAAAAATAAATCAAAGAAGTAGGTCTGACAATATTAAATAGTTGATAGAGAAAAATATTTGGATTTTTTTAATTAAAGACAGAATTAAATTTTAAATTTTTCATCCTATTTTCAATTTGCTTTTTTACAGATTTTGTAGAAAAAAATTTATGTTTTTTATTTTTTGCATTTATTTACAAAATAATTTTAGTAGAATTTAAATGGCAGTTTTGAATTAAATAGCCTATTTATACTTTTTTAACTAATTTTATAAACAATATTTAAAATTATATAATTAAATTTATCCTTAAAATTAAAAAAAATAATGGTTTTATTTTTTTCGATTTCTTTTTTGATAAATATTTATGACATTCGATAGTCTTTTATGGATGAGTCCTATTAAATGTTTTCTTTGATTTAAATCAAATAGATTAAAATTTTAAGGTGTCATTAAGTTTTAGTCATTGATGAGTCCGTAAACAAATTTTCTTTGAGGTAAATTAAGTTTTAATATTTAAATTAATTAGCCATAAGATCACAAGAAAAAAATTTTATGACTCGAAATAAATATTGTGTTTTTTGTCGGTAAGTTTTTTATTAAAATTACGTGTAAAAAAATTTTTATATGGACTTGAAAGAAATTTCTTTATTTTTTTAATCAAAACAAAACCAATTTTTTTATTTACAATTGAAAGTATAAATTATAAAACAAATTAAAATTATATTAAATTATCATTATAAAGTGTTTTAAGCTAAAGATAAACGACGGCTAATACGCGGCAAAGTCTAATCATTTTTTTCAACTATCATATCATTATCAAACATGTAACCATGGCAATTAGACTAAATTCTAGATGAGTCGATGAATTGAATAAACTTTGCTGATTGACTGAATTTGCATCTTCTTTGGACACTGGATCGCCTTCGTTTATCAAAAGTATAAATGGATTCGAGCTCAAATCTGCGCTTTGTTTCGTTGTTGTTTTAAAATATCGGTAATGGTTAAACTCATGCTGATATTGTTGCCGCTGTTTTTTGGCATTCACTCTCTCGTTATCATTAAGCATATAATTATCTATAATCAGATAAAAAAATAAATAAATAAAAATTGAATTTTAAAAAAAATATAATTTACTTATTGAACTCGATTCAATCGAATTGTTTATGTTATATTTATTTTTCTTGTAAATGAATGCTAGTGTCGATGATAGATAACCGAGTTTATTTTTTCTATGAGGTTTATTTATTTTAGGAAGAGTCGTACTGTTAGACAATGAAGAGCCAATTTGAATCATGTTTTTTTTAATACTGCTTGATTCGACTAAAAAGTCTTTGTTTAGGTTATATACCATTTTGGACACTTTTAAATCATTTTCTGCAGTACATTCATACAAACCATTATGAATTTGATTATCAAAATTTTTTATTCTAATTATTGATACTAGTGTGTAGTAATTAACATGCTGTGAGTATATTTGAATATTTGGAGTGTCGTACAAGTAGCTACCATCCTTGGTCCAGTAGTTTTTGTTAGTCAATGGAAAAGCTGTAATTGTACAGTTTATATTGATTGAATTATGAAAGTGGTCATATTTGGCCTGAATTTGGATCTCAGGTGCGAATTCGATTGAGAATGTTAAATTTTTTGTATCACTTGGTGGTATGCCATTATTGGCACGGCATTGATAGAATCTTGGCGTATGTCTGGTTACGTTTTCAATTCTGAGTACATCTGAATTTGTTTCTAGCATTGTAAGTGAATTTTCGATCGGATCATAAACGAACCATTGTATTTTTGGCTTCGGTGTACCTTTGGCAAAACAGTTGAATTCAACATTAGAGCCCTCTTGAAATACTTTTTGCTCATGATTGGAATCGTCTTTTATTCGAGGCGGTACTCTTACAATTAAATCAAATTTCTTGATTATAGTATCTCCTACTCGGCAAACGTATATTGCCGAGTCTTCTTCAGTTATTGGACTAATTTTAAGTGACCATTCCCAGGCGTATTGTTGACTCAGTTCATAGCGTTCATCTGTTCCCTCTCGTATGTCTATTGGAGGCATTGCTTCATTAGTCTTTCGCTTATCATATTTTATAAATAGCACCTAAATAAAATTTTTTAATTATTTTTGTATTGATTTATTTTTCATTAATATATATTGTCCTAGTCTCTTAAATCTTTTAATTTTAATTATAAAAGCCTCAAACCTGCTGAGTCGCAACATATTATATGCTCAAAAATTTGGTAAAATTTATTTAATATTCCAAATATAATATATTATATAAGACTAATCAAAAAATTTATTTTTTGTAAATTTAATTTTTAAAAGTGAAAAATTTATCATCCATTTCATAGTTTTATGAGACAATTTTAAATTTTAAAAGATCAGTTTATTTAAAATCAATCAAGATAATAATTTTTTTATGTTAAGATTCTTTTTCCATTACAGTAGCTAAAATATAGGAATTATTTTTAATTATTTTTTTAATTCATAGTTGCTAAATTTCTTGAAGGCCTAAATGAGCTTGGAAGCATATTTTATCCTTCAAGAAATACAATCAGCCGTAGCTAACATTTTCAATTTAAATTTTGATAGTTAAACCGTAAATAGGCAGCAATTAATCTTTTATCAGAAATAATTATCTAAAAATAATAATCATCAATATTTGACTCATAAATAACTTAAGCCAAATTAAAAAAATTTGTAAATAAAGCGTTAATCATTCTGAATTATTCCATTTAATTTACTTCAACCCAAACAGATACATTTACAGAGTAAACAAACACTCATTTGAACGGACATGGTCACTGCTAATTTCCAATTTTTAAAACTTGTTTTTCTTTTTCGATTAGAATAAGTTTTTATAAACTAAATGAAATCTTTATCTTAAAACAAATCACCTGCTCGCCAAAAATCAATAAGATAAAAAACAGTAGTGCTAATAAACACAGTCTTTGGTAGCCAATAACTAGAGGCTATTTGTTAAAAGTCAATCTAAATTCATATGGGAAAATGATAATCTATTTTTTTAAAGCTAAATATCAAAATTTATGGTTCCAATGTGAATAAAACATTTTTATGGCTATTCTAAATAATCCAGATTTATGTGACTAGTACTAAAAGCTAATAAATCTTTGAGTAATTAACATTTAAAAATGAACGAACATTAACCATGTTCTAGTTCTTGCTAAGTTTTTTAGTTGTTTTACTTTAAGCCAAGTCTGAGACTAAACAAATCATTAAATGTGCATCTGACGCTTGAAATAATTGTCTCTTAGATTAATTAAAAAAAAAAGTTTATTAAAAAAATACAGTATCATATTTCATTAAACATTTAAGTTTTAATTAATTTGCATAACCAAACAGTGGTTGTTTTATTCAAATCCTCAATTTCCGTTTCATGACTCGGAATAAATTAACATTGTTATCATGTCCTTGTGTTTATCAGAGCCACTTTGTGTCAACTCAAATATTTACCATTCACTGAATTAAATGAGATTTATGTTGTGTATGACCACAAGCTAAATTCTAGTCCAAATAATCCGTAAGCATTTAAACAAATAAGACATTGGCTTTATTTGCTAATTTAATTAAGCGTATTAGATTCGGCTCGGCGATTACTAAGAGGGCCTAATTTGCTCAATAATCCAGTTCCGATTCTTATCAAAACTAACTTATCTCATTCGATTGATCTTAAGAGTTAATTAAATGTTATCTTGATCGTGAAAAAAAAGTTCATTAGCATTACTCACACGCATATGATCGCGGGCAGGCGGTCAGGATCAAATCCTATCGTGAGCCATAATCTTAGAACAATAGATACTTCTCAGTCATGAAACAAACAAAGTGGCCAAGCCGTTAACTAACACGTTTGTAAAGTCATGCACACAAATCGATTTAAAACGGTCTAATAAATTCCAATTAGACTAAAGCCTAATTACATATGTCTAATCATAATTACTGCTAAGAACTGGTTATTAAATTACAATATTTAATCAACTCATTTTAATGTCTTCTTAAAAGATACACTTAAGTTTATTTGCATACACTTGAAATCAAAATTTCCTCTAAACCAATATTCATAGTCAAACACTGGACACTTGATACCCAACCACTGAGAACTGCTTATTTTGTTTGTATAAGAATCTTGTCCATCTATTTCCTACTTAGGGTTCTTCCAAAAATTTTAAGTAAAAAAGAAAAAAGTTAAATCAACTTTGTCGACCATTCCAAAACTGCCCTAAATTCTCCCAAAACTATTTTAATAAAAATAATAAAATATATTCAAACACTGGAACCGCTAAAAATAAATCTTTTTGTATGAGAATCCCATTTATTTCTCACTTATCATAAACCCAAGTCCCTCTCCATTAAATAAATATTTAAAGATAAAAAATTTATTATTTTGAAATTTACTATTTTAAATAAATAACCCTGAAATTGATAAAGGCTTAAAATTTTAGATCTTGTTATAAACGCTCTTTAGCAATGACACTTCTAAATTTAATTAAATTGTCAAATTAGGATTTTGAGGGTCGTGACGAGACAATTTTGTACAGTTGTCTGACAAGCGCATATTTGATCAGCATTATTTCCAATGACATGGCAAACAAGCTACTTTTGAAATTTGCTGCCACAAACCAGAACAATGAATTAATAGCTGATGTAATAAAGAACTATCTGGTTCAACAGAAACAACTTAAAATACTAAACTACATTCGATCATATATCTTACCAGCCAAGTAAATAGCTGAACTTGCTTATAAATAAAAACTATAAACAAAAGCATTCCAATTTTTTTAAAATTAATCTAAATTTTTAAAAATTAAAATTGCTAACAAAAGGATCGAAAAAAAGGCTATGTCACTCGGAGCTGCCATTGAAATTTTCCTTTCCTAAATTATCTCTTAATTAATTTCCAAGTGTATATTTTGACAGCAAAAGGTAACCATTAACGGTAGGCAAAAATACACTCGGTCAGATGTGTTCTTAATCTTAGAGTCAATATTTGTTGACTTATGTTTACAGATCAAAGTGTTTACTCGCAACCGACCGGTTGTACTTACTGGAACCGGGACGGGAATTTCTCCTATTTGTTTTTAAGAAAAATACTCGAAATATTTTAATTGAAATTGAGTTTGGCCAAGCTATCCAATTTCAATGTATGGCCTCGAGAGCAGAGGTGAGATTTTTGATATTGATCTAATCGATTTAGAGACTGATTTGACATAAATTAAAATTGACTAACCTTTCCGTCAGGCATGCTGCTTGGTAGGTCACATATGAGCAGAATGGACTGGCCGTTGTTCACGTATTTTGGCTCTATTTCCTCCTGTGAGTGCAAGTATTGAGCATTGGCCCCGATCAAAAACACCACGATACATATCATATAAATCATATTAAAATCTAAAAAAAAATTTTTTTCATTTTAATTTTATTTAATGCTTATGAATAAATGATTAAGAAAAAGAAAATTATATTCAGAAGTTATTTCCCTTGATGATGGACTCTTGGCTAAACGAGCCGAGTAGAATAAACTTTAAAGATTTAATTAACCATTTGTTTTTTCTAAGTCCCTGGTTGTGTTGGTTGAAAAAAAAAGCCGATTGAGTAAACCACCTTTGTCTTAGAATTCAATTGAATGCTAATTAAAAACAACAAAATTTTAGTTGCATAACAAATCGATTTAATGCTCTTAGCTTTAATTAAACAAATAAGAGCTGATTAAGTCCGTACTTGATTGATTGAAAATAATTTTCAATCATTAAGAGCTAGATATTTTTAATTTTTTGTAGATTTCACTTTTTCGATTTATAGAAAAATAATATTTTTTGTACTGGGCTTTTTTTTGTATTAATTATAAGCCCCGCCTAAAGCTTTTGTGCAAAATGCACAGATACAGTTTCTAAATTTTGGCTCGTTTATCTATTTCGTGCTGGTCTAGTTCTCGAAGCGATCATATTTCGCTCTTAAAATGATAAATCTCCACACGGAATAATTCTGATTCATATCTTTATTTATGAATAGGATCATAAAATATACGAGACTATAATTGACAGTCGAGGGTTTAAATTTTAGCAAAAAAAAACTATAATTACTATAAACTCTATGAGATAATTAGGCTAATTTTAGAAGATACAATAGTCCAAAGTTGATTAAGAAAAAATTACATAATAACATGTTTTAATACTTGTCAAATTAATAAATATAAAGAAAAGATTATTTTTTGGAAAATATTTTTTCTTAATTGTGATTGTATTTATACATTGTTTTTATAAAAAAAAAATAAAAGAAAAATTCTCACATAAAACTTGCTAATTGAACATTTAAGAAATGTGGTATCTTTATAGATAAGTGATCAAAGTTATTCTGGCACCGAAAGCTTATCAGAGAATTTATTCTTATCAGCAAACAGTTATATAAACATTAAAATATCATTTTGTTACTACAAAAATATAAAAAATAACTTTTTAAATTATCCTTTAAGCAAAAATAAAATTTTATTAAACATTCTATGAATATCTAAAAAATATTGATTCTTCTATTTATTAAAAATTAAGTTCCCAAATTGTAAAGGTTAATTATTTAAATAACAAAAAAAGCCGTGAATTATTTATAAAAACAAATAAAATAAAATAAACTGTTGTTGGTAAAACCGGGATCTTAGATCTATATTTACTCTAAACGACAAACAGAAGGTTTTTGGAAACTATTCTATTTATCTTATCAAAATTTATTAAATTTATCATAATAAAAATCTTACAAATTATATTTAATAATTTTAATGCTTAAAACCAAATTATACAATATGATTTAATTTTATTCTAATAAAAATAATAAATGATTCTTCTTTATCTAAATACTAACTAATTAAACAAAAAAAGCATATTTAAATATCTAAAATAGTTTCACAGGTCAAATACGTTGTTTTACATTAAAAAAAATATCATTAAATAAATCTGTAGTTATACGAATTCGGAGAATTTTGTCCAAAAACAAAAAATTTGTCAGTGCAGATAAAAAAATCTGATTAATTTTAGAAAAAAAATTATGAAGAGCATATTTAAAAAATAAGATCCCACCTAACTGAACTACGAGGGGTATTTGGAAAAATTGAAAATTAAATTTTAGTGAAAAAATTCAAAATAGAACTTACAAATGAATTTTAAGGATTCAAATATTTTATTTATTTGAAGTCAAACCTTTGCTTGTTTATAGTGTCCAATTTTATTGTTCTTTAATAGAGCAAATTTATTATTATAACAAAAATTATTTTCAAAATCTAAAATGTATTTTTATGAAATTGAAAAAATTAAACAACATATTTAAACTAGATTAAATTTGAAAATATAAAAATTAATTCAATTTTGATAGCAATATTTTATACTGAAGAAATGGTCAGTACTTAGCACTATTTCTATTTAAGCTTTTTTTTGTCAATAAAATGCTAAAACTTATCTTGTATCAACTTAACAGCTCTCATTTCTGTTTGAAATTGATTTTAGTGATCAAATATTAAAATATTTTGTCAAAGTTTATAAAAAATTATCATTTAAAACAAGATTATAAACCGTCATTGCTAAACATTTAAGAAAGCTCAAAATAAATATTTATTTTTCACTGATTCTTCAAGACTAGACATTATCTTTATCTATAAAAATCTCAAATCTTAATTTCTTAGCTCGTTTATTCTATTTGCTTATCTATTCGGATTGTCTATTCGATTGAGAAGTACTGTTGTTTTAGTCTGAAAAAAAATCAAAAAATCATTTAAATATAAAATCGAGTTAAAAGCTCGATTTTTTTTCCGAACAAGCCTAAATAAACAAAAAAGTAAATACAATTTTAATAAAAAAATTAAAACAAACACTTATTGGATCAATTTTTGATTACTGATTTCCTTTAGTCAACCTACTCGAATTTAATTTAATAATTAGAGTTCAAGTGATTATTAATTTCATTTTAAAAAGAAAATCTAAAAACTCAATTCAAAAGATATAAAACTAGCTGAATCGGTCAAGAATTTTTAAAATTAAGGCTTGATCCATTTTGTTTTAATAAAAGAAATCCAATTTAAAATAGATCATATTTTGAAATTAATTAAAAAATTGAAAAGAAAATTGTATTTGTAGACCTAATCAATGTTCAGTTGATTAGAGAGTAATTAAGTTATCAAATCTTATAAGAATATAGAAAATAGTCCGTTTGATTCCAAGTGCAATTATCGTCTATGGTTCAAATTGTTCCTAATCGGAAGAAGAAGAGAATGAAAAAAATTGATTTTAAAAATTAATGTCCAAAATAGTCGAACATGTATTATCCAATTTATACAAATATATTTTAGATAATCAATATAATTATAAAATTTATTTCCCGACACTTAAATGAATTTTAGTAAAAATCGATTTTAATTCATAATTTGATTTTCTTATTTTTTTTAATACAACCAGTGGTTGTAGGCAATAAGTATTGGAATAAAATCGTTTTAATTAAAATTCAGACGAAGTATTGTCATCTTATATTCAATTAAATTTAAATTTCTAACTTAAAGCGAGATCATTTTTAAATATTTTTCTTAATCCTTAAAGCTATTTTATTATTCAAATTGCTATTTAAAATTTTAATTTAAAAAAAATAGTTTAAATTTTCTAATTACTAATAATAAAATTATTTCACAACTATTTTTGAGCAAAATTTGACTTATAAATAATACACAAAATAAAAAAAATCCACATTAAGTTATGAAAAAAAATAAATTTATAAACACATTAAAAATTTTCTTTTTCTACTCCCAGTTTTACCACAATTGCTTATTATCTTAATTAATTAAAAACATCTTTATAATCTTTTTTTTGCAAATTTTTTGTTTCATTCAAATATTTTTCTGGATAAGTTATGCTATTCAAAATCTTTCTAATTAAGAGGTGAACGATTTTTATTAATGAATAAATAGTTCCATGATATAGCTTACTCAGATTCGAAAAGTATATAATTATGAAATATGTTTAAATTTAGTCAAATATTTATTTTTATTTTACTTAAATTTAAAAGATACCCATGCAGTCGGAACCGAACTTAGTCCTTTTTGTTCGGCCCAATGAGTTGAATAAAATTATTGTTTGCTTTAAAGTAAAATAAAATAATGGTCTCAAAATCATGTTTTGAAAAAAATTCTATTGTCGATTTATATATTATCATATTAGACATTCAAGTGATTCATTAGAGAAATAATTTGATCATAAACTTCAATTTGTCAATATTTTAATTCATTTCATAAATCTAAGATTATAAAGTCTTGTAATTCCTGTTATATGCTTTTGCTTGATTAAAACAAATCAATTCCTTCCTTTCTTTTTCAATTTAAAAATAGATTATTTGTTAATTATTTTCTCAAGATATTTCTGCTTTGTCACCATTAACAGAATTATGAAAACAAAACTTAAATTTAAGTTAGTATCTTGAAATAAATACAATTATAAAATTGTTGAAAATTATATGATACTTAATACAAAATTTAGGACATCAAGTTAAGCGAAAATTGTCAAAACCAGTCCAAGTTATGCAAAAAAATTAAGTTTCGCTTAGTTTTATTATGGATTAGTTTAGTTAATTTAGCTATTATATTTTAATTTTACTTAAAATATTTTAAACACAAATTTAAAATTTAAAATGAAAACACAGTCCAGTAATTCAAATTTTCTGAGTTGAGGTAAAATCTAAAAATCACGAACAGTTCATTCCAACCTGTTTTCAGCAAATTTAATTTGGTCAATAATTAGTGTTTTACATTAAAACAGTCAAGCTTACTAATTAAGAACATTCAATATAGGGTATTGAGCCCATTTGATAAAGAGCTATCTCTTATATTTTTATATGTTTTTTTTTCGAACTTCTAATTTTCTTTAGTATGATTTAAATTATTTCATAAAAGGATTGGAAGAATCGATTCGAGGGAATGATGACCTAAGGAATAATCAATCTTCAGTGTGATGAAGGCAGAGCTGGTAGTGACTGTGCTCTAAACATAGTGTACAAAGCACAGTTACCATAGATGGGATCCTACTGTTTCTCATCTTCGCAAGCTAGACTTGCTAGCTTGTTGTAACTTAAATTATTATTATTATTATTAAATGATAAGAATAATAGAAAGAATTATAGGTTGCCATTTTTGAAGCTTTATTTTAATAACAGTTATTTGTTAATTGATAATTGACTGACAGTTTTAAAGAATTTTAAAAATAAAAAAAGCTAAAAAGGTTTTGTAAATAAAATAAGATGTAAAAATCGAATGAATTACATCGATATTCAATTCTATTCAATTCGTAATAGAATTTACCAGAAATAGCCAGAATTTTGCAACATAGTAATTTTCAAATTTATTTTTTAGCTTTTTGCTTTTGTTCTTTTTAAATTTTTATTAAATCTTTGTTTTTAAATTGTTATAAATCAAATGCGATTAAAAAGGAAGAGTACAAATATGTACCTAACTATTGATATATTTAAAAAACATCACATTTAAAGAAATAAATTTTTCAAAATTAAAAAAGCAACCACAAATTAATTTTTTGTAATTTTTTATTATTTTAAAACTCTTGAATTAATATTTTAAATCATATCTTAATTGAAATCAAATCATTAGTAACATTCACGATGCTGTTAATATCTAAATTGGCAGCAAGCTCTCCATTATTTGCATACAAATTAAGATATTTTAAGTTTTTTAATCCTTTGAAATGATTTTCATTTAAATCACCTAATGAATTCCAATCCAAGTGAAGTGATTGCAAAAAATTCAAATTTGAAAAACTTAGATGTTCAATTGAAGATATATTGTTGCCGGACAAGTTAAGCAAATACAGGTTTACCAACGAATTAAAATTTGAATTTAAAATTTTTGTTAGCTTATTTGAACTTAAATCTATAATTTCCAAGTTATATAAATCATCAAAAACATTTGGATTTATTATACTAATTTCATTTTTATCCAAATAGAGCTCGAACAATTCATCTAGACCGTAAAAAACATATTCGCTCAATGTCTTTATTGAATTCCATGAAACATCTAAAATTTTTAAATTTTGTAAATTAGCAAACAAATTTTGTTTCAATGAAGTTAAATAATTTTCTCTCATATTCAATTCGAGTAAATTATGATTCATTCTAAAAAGGTTTTCATCGATTGTTCTTAATTGGTTCGAAGATAAATCCAATTTTCTCAAATCAAATAAATTTTGAAATAAATTTGAATTCAATTCACCTAAAAAGTTCCATCGTAGATCCAAAATTTTCAATTTTCCCAAGCTTGAAAATGAATTTTGAGTTAGGAAATTTATTCTATTAAATTTTAAATCTAAAGTTTCAAGATTTTGTAGTTGGCTGAATGCATCTTGGGTCAGGCTTTTAATTCCATTGTTAGATAAATCGAGATATTTAAGATTTGACAGTGAAACGAATGGATTTGAATCAATTGTTGATATTTTATTTCCACTCAAGTTTAATATTTCCAAATTGGTTAATTCTTTAAACAAGTTAGCATCCAATAGCTCAATTAGATTATTAGATAAGTCTAGGCGCTTTAGCCCTACAAAATTATCGAAAATTCCCTTATCAAAAGTCCGAATTGCTCTTCCAGACAAATCCAAGTAAAACATGCTATTCTCGTTCAAGTTCCATATTTCAAGAACAGTTTTATCTAAGTGTCCATCAAAATTAAAGACTATTGGAAAAGTCACAATAGTATCGTTTGATGACCACACAGTATTATTTAACAAAATCAACAAGAATATTACTTTAAACATCATCTTTTTTATGACAATAATTGAAATTGAATTTTTTTATAAATTTAAAAACACATGTCAATATTCCAAATAAAATAGTTTAAATCTTTGTTTTGTTTTTTTTAAATATAGCTTTAAAATGATTTTTATTTCCATATTAATAATTTTTGCTCTAATCGGACCCATTTGTCTGGTTAACATTGAATGCAACATTAAATATGAATACGAAAGAGTATGCAGCTGCAAGACTAGATACTCACGTTTTGAAATTATTGGTGAAGAGGTATTTCCTCCAAGCACTAATTATACCTATTGTGACAATGATGATTTAAAATATCATGAATGTTACAGAGAAAATTGTGCCGATGAATGTGAAAAGGCTATCCGATTTTTAAATGAAGTTAATTCTGATCAAATTACACAAACTTCTGGAAACAACATTTGCTCATGGTTGAACAACAAGAGTATGACTGAAGATGGTTTGACTTTGCTGTCAGAAGCGCATCCAGGACTTTGCTCGGTAGAATACAGACAAATAATGGACAGAATATGCTGTAATATGCGGTGCAAATGCTCCATACAACTGAATGGAGTTGATTTTATTGATTTGACTGACAAGCTTCCTAAAAAAGAATCGTTTTACGACTGTAATAAATATGAATTTGGTGAATGTGAGGTAGATTGTAGAGCCGAAGCTGCCAAGTTTTTAAATAATAATCAACAATTATTGGACCAAAAGAAAAATTCAGTAAACTTATTTGATAATAAAGAAATAGGTGATCGATTTTGTGAGATAGCTAATCGAAAAATTGACTATCCTGGATCTATTTCTACTTTACTAATGTCCACCATGCCTGGAGATTTATCTTTGGACAAACAGTTTAACTTAGGAAGTCTGTGCTGTGAACAAGAATGTAGATGTGAGTTTACAGACTCGTTAAATAATTTAATTCATACTTTCAAATTATCAAATAAAACAAATAGATATTTTGAATGTTCAAGAAAATTTGTTGAGTGTAAAAAGGAATGTTTGAATAAAGTGGATGAGTTTTTTGGTAAAGTTAGCTCTACTTTTGATAATCAATTCGAGGTTTTCAATAGTTTCGAGACAATTTTGGAGGAAAATTCAGGTTCCAATATTCTATGTCAAAATTTGAACAAGATCTCTAATCGACCTGGAACTGAAATCGTTCTGAAAATAAATGCTGGTAAAGAGGAAAAAATGAACTATGGAAAGTTATGTTGTAAGCGACCATGCAAATGTCAGCTTATCGGAAAACATGCTGGAGCGTTTATGAACGAGTTTGTTGAATTAGAGCACAATTCTAAACTTATCCAAGATCTAAAAGATTTTATGCCTCTAAGGAACCTATCATATGATTGTAGTAAAGAGAGCAAAAACTGTCTAAATGATTGCAAGTTGGCTGCTGGACAGTTTTTGGACACTACTAAGCTGACTAACTCTATAGAGCCTCTACATAGTTTGGAAATATTTTTTGAATTCAAACCAGCGACTAAAATGTGTAAAACTTTAAACAAGCAGCTTGATTCACCTGGCGTTGAGGTCTTTCTACGATATGATACACTTTCAAGTAGTTTCAAATCATTTGAAGATTTGTTCATTGGTAGAATATGTTGTAATGAATTTCTGTTTCCATCTAACAAATGTAAATACCCAATTCTGCCAGATATTGAAGATTAAAAATATGCTTTGTTGCTTAAAATTATTTCATTTGAAAAATAAAAATTAAATATTTAAGAATCCTATTAATAATCTTAATATCTAATTTAAAATAAATTTAAATGACTAATAAATAAAATGTTTATTTTTTGAATGAAGATAAAAAAAATTTTAAAAAAATTTTTGTTTTAAACTCTATGTAAAATAGTTTAATTCTATTTATTTGGCTAATTTTTAGGTTAGAATCTAAGGCTGTTTGGGATAGATCATTGTTTGTCCTTTCAGCCTCTTACTTTTGCTATACAATCTTGATCCATAGGGTGTTCATATTAATATAAAATTTGATGCAAAAATTAAAGCTGGTTTATATTTTTTTTATTTTTTGAATCTTGGACTTGTAATTTTCTTATAAAGCAATGTATCGTTCTGAATGAATTCGTGGTTTCTTTTAGATAGAAAATACTTTTAAAATAGTTTGAAAATTCTGGTTATCTATATTGTCTAATTAAGTTAATTGTTAGAATAAATCAAAATTTTTAATTGAAAGATGGGTAATGTTTTTAATTTTTATTTTTTTTTCATTTTCTTATTCTAGTCAGAATTTTGTTCTATTTCCGTCATCGAAAATTAAAAGCTATAAAACAAACAAAATTTTGACTAATTATTTTAAAATTAATAAGTATTTTTGTATTATCTTTTAATTTTTTTGTTAACGATTGTACATTCAAAACAAAAGAAAAGCTTAAAAATAAATTCAAAGTATTTCTTAAAAATATGTTTATGCTATTTTATTTAAAACGATAAAAAAAATTATCAATTCATAAAAATAATTTCTCTTTATTCTCTTCTGTAAATTGATTAGCTAGTAAAATAATCAGTTTTTTAATCTTAAATTTTCTATTTTATTTTTAAAATTTTAGCAACGAATGCTATTTTCACTTTTGTCTAAAAATATAATTAAAATTATGATTAAAAAAATTGTACTCTATTTTTTATTGGTATCATTAGTAAGCTGTGAAGATGAAGCAAATAAGTGTGAATGTTCACTGACTGCAGTTAATGTTCAAAACCAAGAAGTTATGTTAAAAAACTTCTCAAATTTAATTCCGGTAAATAACATGACCAAAATAGACAATTTAAATAAATGTGAGTCAGACTGCAGAACGCAAGCATCTCTTTTTTTCCAAGAGATAACTATTGAAACTCCAGGCACTAATTTTTATGACATAAATTCTATTCCGAATGCATCTGATAAAATTTGTAACCTCATTAACATAGATGTAAGCCAGCCGGGTCTGAATATATTCTTAAAGATTCAGAGCTTGAATAATTATCCTTCCTTCGCAAAATTAATTAATATGGGAAATGTTTGCTGTAATAGACCATGTTCCTGTATGCTTAAATCAAAGTATTCAGTGGTGAAAAATTTTGCCAATGAATTGACCAATCAAAAAAATAAGGCCTATACATGTAATGAAGAAGTAAGTTTGTGTGAAAGCGAATGCCGCGATTTAGTCGCTAATTATTACAACTATGACCCAATCAAGGACACTTCCAAACACTTGGGAAACATTTTCGATAACAGAATTGATTTAGGCGAATCAAGATGCTCAAGCGAGGCGAGTCCAGTCTACAAACCTGGAATTGAATACTTTATTTCAATTCAAACAACTTCTGAAAACGATAAAAATATTTATCTTGGAAAGGTATGCTGTAATCGACCATGTGATTGTAAAATTTTTAAATCGGACTCAAATAGAACTGAATTACTAATAGATATTAATTCATTCCTACCTAGCCGTGATTTGTATTACAGTTGTGACAATGAAGAATTTGAGTGCCTTAAAGATTGTCGTCAAGCGGCTGGATTCTTTTTAAAAAATGAAGAAATCAAGGATCTTTCTACACCTGTATCAAGCTTAGACCTTTTTTCCAATTTTTATTTAGCTGCTCAAATTTGCTCACTAATGAAAAAAGAAATTGTAGAACCTGGTGCTTTGATATTTTTAAGATATTCTACCAATGTTAATTCAAATAATCAAATAAAAGAGGACTTGAAAATTGGTAGACTTTGCTGCCAAAGTTATTTTAATTCATTTTTGCCGGCAAATAGATGCAATCAAGTTGGCTTGCCTGGTTAAAAGTTTATTTTTAATTTTAGTTCATTTTTAAACATTAAAATAATTAAATAATAAAAGCATCTGAAGAGCATGAATTAGATGTTATAACATTAATTTTATTTTGTAGAGAGTTTATTTCATCTATTTTAATCTTGTATGTCTCTAAAGGCTTGGACGAAATTTGATCCAAAGCGGCATTATCCAAATATTTCCCGAATCCCAATACAAATATATGAACGCCTAAAGCTTTTAATTTTTCTACTTCTGCTATAATTCTATCAATTGATTCATTTGGTTTTCCATCCGAAAGTAAAATTAGTATTTTAGGAGTAGATGCTCCTTTTTCGATTGAGAAAAGCTTGCTTCGACTAAATTCCAAAGCACTCTCCAAAGAGCTACTGCGTCCAAAGTAAGCTAAGGATTTTATTCGCTTTTGAAACAGAAATTTGTATTCATCATTGGTTAGGTAAAATTGACTCAGAGATGGATTTTCTGAAAAATTAATCAATGCAGCATACACCTCTTGTTTTGATAAGTAAAGCTTATTAAACACGGTTGCCAAAGAGTTTTTGGCCAACTCAAATTCAATTGGCTTAATTGATCCACTAGAGTCTAAAATAATGACCAAATCGAGAATTACTGGACATAATTGCTGAGCATTTATAGCATAAAATACTTGTAATAAAAGTAGAAATTTAAACATTTTTAATTTTGAAATTTAATTTTAAAAATTTCAGTAATAAAATAAATGTGAAAATAACATATTTTTTGATTAAATTAAATGTGAATTTAAAAGATTTTTTCGTTATTTTTCAAAAAAAAAAATGGTATAATTTTTGTTTCTATTTTATTTTCTTTCAAATTTGGGAAATGATTAGAAACCCGTTTTACTTGCTTAAGTCGAGATCAATGCTCTATACAATATTATAAATTAAGTGTTAAATTATTAGCTAAAGCCATTTAAAAACAAAAAGTTAGGATCAGAAATGAATAAATATTTATCTTCAATCAATTTATTAAAAAAATTATAAAAATATTTGTTTCACTCTCTTGTGAGTCTCTTTATTATTTCTTCATGCTGAGGATATTTATTAATTAATTCTTCTCTTTTGAATAATTCAAAATCATTAAAATCAAATCCAGGCGAAACCATGCATCCAACGAGAGAAAAACCTTCATTATTCATAGACGAACCAAATATACGATCTTTAGGAACAAGAACCTGAGGCTCATGCCCTTTGTCTTTCTCTAAACCAAGGTTTTTAATAACCAATTTCCCATCTGGTGCTATTATATAGATAGTAAGTGAATTTCCTGCATGAAAATACCACATTTCATCGGATTTTAATCTATGGAAATTAGAAACTTGCCCTTTCTCTAATAAGAAGTAAATACTGGTCCATTGTAATCTCTCTTGGTTTTTTTTATCTGGCAATTGAGAGATTATTTTATCCTTGGATGAATAACTTTCGCTATAAAAACCTCCTTCTACATGAGGCTTTAAGCAAAGAAGATTTTTAAAATAATCAGATGTATATTTTTCAGTTGACATTTTAAGCTCTAAAAATGAATTTTTCAAAATTAATTAACAAAATTATTTATTTGTAAAAAAATTTTATTTTTCTGCTTGAATTCTTTTAATAATAAAAAAATAATTAAAATTTGTAAACATTTTTATTAAATTTAAAATTAAAAATGTAAAAATGTATTTCGTCGATAAAATCAAAAAGTTTATATTAAAAATTTTTATTTAATTTTAATTATTTAAGATTTAATATCAATCTGAAATAATAACATAGATTTTTATTTAGTAAACATTCAATGCTAAACTCAATTTTTAATTTTTGAACAATATATAAGTATAAAAGTTGTTTTTTCAAAATAAAAAAATAAAAAATGCCACTACTCAAATCTCATAATTAAAAAATATCTGATATAGGTAAACTTTTTCATTAGTTGATTGTGAACTGCATTTTCGCACTAATAGAGGCATAAAAATAATTAATTTCAACAAAGCTTCGAGAGTTCATTATCTTCATGTCTTCAGGTATATTGTTTTACTGTCTATTGGCTTCTAAAATGTTTACAATACATATCTAATCTCATTTTTTCTTTTTAACTTCAAAGCTAAACGGTTTAAAAAGTCCATTTTACTGCATCTGTTTGTACTTGATATTTCATCTCGGACCATCGACCTCCATATCACTAGGTTAAAGGAAATAAATTTTCCCATATGTTGTGCCTTAACACACAGCTGAAAATTTCCTAACTAAACAGATTTTGATTTTTAAATTCCATTTTTAAACAAGTCATCGTAAATCGGGTGGTAAATCGGTTCGAATTTAAAACCGGTACAATTTGAATAACACAAGTATTAAGAAAAAAATTTTTTTTTCAATTTTTTTTATATTTTTATAAGAATTGAATTTTTCTCAATTGTTTTTTTTGAAAAAATATAAAATTAATTCGATCAAAAATCTTCTTTTCATTTTTCGGAAATAATCTGTTTAAATACAAAACCAGTTCCAAAAAACGAACCGGTTTCCCAACCCTAGTCATCACACTATTTTGATATTCTGTCAAAACACCACTCAAATAAAACCAATATTTTTAAATACAGTGATAATAAAATACTTGGATATTCTTTTGATTGAATATTATTTTATCATTTTTAGTAATGATTTAGATTTGAGATATTTAAACAAGATAGAAAGATCTATCTTATAAATTGATTCTAAATTGTTCATATGGGTTATTAGGCGAATACTAAAAAAACATTTAAAATATTTGTAATAAAAGTAGAAATTTTGAAAATAAATTTTAAAAATTTCAGCAATAAAATAAATGTGAAAAAAGCATGTTTTTTGATTTAAATAAAAGTAAATTTTCAAGCTTTTATTTTGATATTTTTTAAATAAAAATGATTTTCTATTTGATTTCTATTTTATTTTCTTGCAAATTTGGCAGTGCATGTTTTGGTTTCGAGACCCGTACGACTTGTTCCTGTTCTTACGAGTATAGGTTCGCAAATGAGACTTTTTCTAGACCGATAGCCTTTCCTATTCAGCCATATGATGATTGTGGAATATCACTGGGATGTGAGAAAAAATTAGATTGTGAAAAATATTGCCGTGAAGAATTGAATTTTTTATTAGGCAATGATAGATCACAGTTTAGCCAAGGCGCCAAGAATAAATTTTGCTCAGTTATTCTCAGCGATAAACCTCTGAACTCAAGTGGATTGATTTTGTATTCAAATTGGAAGTATGGTTCGTGTGAGAGCAGCTCGAGTCATGTTGTATCTGATTTGTGCTGTAATAGGCGATGTAGTTGTGAACTTGTTGGTCAAAGTGAATCAAATACTTTGGCAACAATTTTAACTTTAACTTCTCAATTGGCTTCTAGAGAAAAAGGCTATTCTTGTTCAGAAATCAATGAGTTTGATGATTGTGAATCCAATTGTCGCTCTACAGTTTCAAAATTTCTAAAAAATGATCAGATTGCATCTACTGATAATATGTTACCAAATTATAGAATTTTAGAAGCAGAAAATTTCGCTGCTGAGTTAGTTTGCAAGGAATCGGGTGCTGAAATAAAAAAACCAGGGTTAGAAGCCTTTGTCAAAATAAGTACAGATAAAGAAAGCTTTAACAAGATTGGAAAATATTTGCCAATTGGTCAACTTTGTTGCAAAAGAAAATGTGAATGTAGCTTATGGACTCAATCCGCCATGCTGGCATCAAACAACTATGAAAAAAATGAATTTTTCCAAGACCTAAGTGATATTGTTGCTGCCAAAAATAAATTTCTTTCGTTTAATTGCCAAAATGAAGAACTAAGCTGCATGAATGATTGCCGCTTAGCATTAGCTGAGTACTTTCAGAGTGATTTGTTTACTCTTAACCAAACAGTGACTACTTTATTAAGCTCAAATGTTGATTTTTTTGCCCAACAAGTCGCTGGAACTAGAGTTTGTGAAAAGTTAAAAAGATCTGTTCCATCACCTGGATTAAATATTTATCTGCGTTATTCAACAAACTCTAAAGTATTTCCTTACAGCGAAGAAATGCACATTGGAAGACTTTGTTGTTTAGAATTCTATACCAAAATTTTGTATGTTCCATTTAACCGTTGTTTTTCATTTCCATCTCCATGATGAATTTTGGAATCAAATAAATAAATGTAAAAAAATCTAACAATTTAAAGTAGATTTTACTCTTTATTCAAACTGAAATTTTGATTTATCAACATTTTTAAAAAAATGAAATAGATTTAAAAATTTGTTTTATTAAATTATTTTGATTTTACTTTAGATAAAATAAAAATAAAATAAAAATCTAATTATAATTGCTTAAACCATCTGCTTTATCAAGAAATATATAAAATAGAAATATATAAATTTCATAAAAATATGAAATTTATATACTTCTATTATGTTTTTATTAATTTGTTTAATTTGTTTATTTAATCCTTCTAAGAGTCAGATCCTGGATTTTTTTGAAGGTATTGACATTGATAGTCCTTTGAGGGAGATAATTAGAATTCAACCTCAAAACTTATCCTATTTATCAGTGCCAGAAATTATTTATAATCGCACAGAATTCGAGTATTTACAAGTATTGGGAAGCTCTTTACCAAATAAATGTTCAAATTTATTTCTAGATCCTTCAAAAACTTACCATGTTTTTAAACCAAAAATTCCAACTAATTCCATAATAGATTTAGCTGATATTAAGCTTCCATTTTCGTCTATTAAGTCCAAAAACAATTATTTTCTCAATAAAAACTTTTGTATTGCTTTTAACAAGAGAAATTACGCAATTGGCTTTGACATCATTATGTCAATACCATGCATGATAAACAACTGTTTTGTTCATTTATCAAGCATTTCTTTATCATCAGAGAATGGACTTATCATTAACCATCAGCTTCCAATTACTGTATATGATTCGATGCGTTATCATACAGTAAGTCCATCGCCACAGTTTAACATGAAATTTAGAATAGGCATGCCACTTTCAGCTAGTAATTTGATCTATTATCCGTCAGGAAATAATGAAGGATTTCATTTTCGAATGATAGTGGATCTTGTACTTACAGCACAGATAAAGTCATTAAATTTTCTTGGCTTCAGATCTCAGAGGGTCAGAAGCGATCTATTTTATTTTTAACTTGTTCACTTTTGATAATTTGATCGCTATGAATGGTATGGTACGAGACTCGCCAACAAATGCATTGGACACATGCTATCCTAGTGGAATTTATTCAATTATTGATCTGGATGGAAAGCCGACAAAAATATTTGGCTCAAAATTTTTGGCCGGCTTTATCGGATCAAGTCTTTTTGAAGCAAGAGCCAAGGTTGAAGTAGCCTTTTTTATGAATATGAGGACTTTTAAAAATAATGGTCTTTTCTTGAGGACTTCATTAAAGTTAAATTTGTTGTGTATTTTTAAAGTTTCTGTTGACTTGGAAATTCAAAAAGTAAACTTAATCGAAATGCAGCGAAGAGTCCAATCACTAAAAGTAGATAGCTATTGTCCAGACGCATCTTTAACCATTGGAACAAAATATCTCTTAGACAAGTTCACTAGATCTCAAAATATTGACAATCTTATTAATGATCCTGAAATGAGAAGCTGGAATAGATTTTTTTCGACTCCTGATGGATTTTTTTTCTATTTTTACCTAAGATCAAAAGCTTCAATTAAGTTACCATTGATGGACAAGTTTAAGCTTAGTGGAGAATTAAATGGTCAATTTGTTACACCAAGTCCTTTGGCAAACGGAGATTTGTATTATGGAACATTTGAAATAAAAGCAGATTTGTTTGGCTTTGTCCAAGTTGGAGTTGTGTGGACAATTGATGATCGATCTACTAATTGGAAATGCTTTGGAAAGTTCCAATATTTTCAACTGGATGTTCATTTAACAGGATCATCAGACTGGTTGTACGAGGGAAATTATGGAGGAATTGCTAAAAGTGCCAAAAAATTCAAAAAAATTTCCATTAAGCCAAATTTGGATTTTGTAGTTGAAGCTGTTGAAAAAGTAAAAGAGACAATTAAAGAAATATCGGAGCAATGTCAGATGATGTGGAACGCGATAAAAAATACTGTCAAAGAAACTCGTAAAAAAATAAAAGAAACTACAGACAAGTTGTGTTTCAATCCACCATGTCTTATTTCTAACCTATTGTCAACAATAGGAAGCATTTTTTCCTCTGCCGGTGCAATTTTTAACAGTGTTTTTGGCCGAAAAAAAAAAGTAATTACTTTTTACGGCTTAAATGATTTCAAATGTCCTATTTACAAAGTAACAATTAAAAAATGTACTTGGAGATTTTGCTCGACAGTTGGTGTTGAATATAATCATGATAAAAAATGCATGGATCAAGTTAAAGCCGAATTACTCGAAGCTAAGCATCAAGAAGAATTGGCAAATTGGAAGGAAAGCGTTGTGGTCATAAACATGAACTCAAATCAAGGTGTTCAATATGTAATTGATCAGACTCAACATAATGTAACATGGTTTGATGAAAATGATATTCATTTAGATGATATAGTTTATGATTTTGACGTGAAAAGAGAAGATATTGAAAGTATATCTTATCACAGATATAAAACTCCTTTTGATCCCAATAATACAACTTTTTTTGACGAATTCGACAAGGATTTGGATGAAATTTTCGAGCCATTCGATGACACTGACTCTGAAATAGATTTAACCCAGGTGTATTTAAATGACCAAGAGCTAAACTATACAGCCATAGTTACTTTAAACACATCCAGATTGTCTGCATTATTCAAAGGCAAAGATAATGTGACAGTTAAAGTATCTTTGACAGCTAATTTTGATTTTAATAGTGAAGATCGATTTTTAAAAACAACTGAGCTTTTGGTCAAACAGCTGTCGGAAAAGGATAGCAATTTGGTTAATGCTATATTTGGTGATAATGTTGTTATTAATGATGATTTGATCGATGCTTATGGAATGAATCCTCCTATAATAAGCTTAAATAATGCCAATAATCCCACTATATATTGTGATGATCCGGAAATAGCTGTGTACTATGGTGATGATGATAATAAAGTAATTGATGGGCTACGTAAGCATTTGACACCTGTTTCTTTTGAACAAATCTACTCAAAATGTAAATCTAATATTGAGAACCATGATGTGGCTGATTGTTTCGAACATGAAACAATTTGTGGTGCAACTAAGTGCCGTTTTACCAGATATGTGTTCGATGGTTGTGGCCAAAAATCAAATGAAATATTTGAAGACATGGTTATTTTACCAAGGAAACCCTATTTTGTCAAATTTCCTGATAATATACCATTATCATGTGATGAAACTAAAAATGTTACTGATAATTTGGCTCGATTTAGTATTCCGGAAATAAATTCTGGATGCAGAAATGTTGAAACAGATTTATTCTATGATGACATATTGGTCAGTGAAAATGAATGTTCTGAATATGTTTATCGAAAATGGCGCGCTGAAATGATCGGATGTGAAAACTCATTATTTACAACTAAAAATCAGAAATTATACATTCAAGATAAAAAAGCTCCTGAATTTTCTGATTTTCCATCAGACAAGTTTGTTAACTTTTTTGATCCTTACGGAACTGAGCATACTGGCGTTCCCAGAGTATTTGACACATGTGGTCATGGACCATCTAAATTATATTATAAAGATGAGGTTAAAATTACCAACTTAAGTGAACGGGTTGTGCAAAGGACATGGTTTACCGAAGATTCTTGTGGTAATAAAAGAGAAAAAGTTCAAAAAATTACAATTAGAAATAATTTCATAACAGATATTGCTCCAAAATTTGAAAATTTTCTATTATTTTCATTTAACAAGACAGAATTGATAAATAGTGTGGTAAGTGGATCGCTGGCTTCTAAGCAAACTATAACTTTGGTTAATTCAACTATTGGAAATGACCTTGATTTTGAGTCAAAATGTAATATTGGACAAAAATGGAGTATTTTGAGCAGAAATAAAATAACTTTAGAAGATTCCATAGTTCATGGTTCAATCAAGACCTTAAGTGATTTTGATTTTGAGTTGGCAAGCTCCAAAGCCATCGAATTTTCAAGATATTTAAATAGCTCTATTAAATATGTTAATGTTGGGTTTAAGGATCTAAATTGTGTCGAATTTGGCAAAAATTTGAGCGAAGAATTTCCTTTAGACAACTACTTAAATTCAAATTGTTCTTCAAAAAGCTACAAAACTTTTCCTATTTACACTATAATTAATTCAGTGTCAGACTCAACTGACTCAATCGAACTAAAAGGTGATGAATTGCTCTATAACATATTTTACTTCAAAGACTCAAAGTTATTCGAGAGAAAAGAAATACGAATTAATGTTCCAGAAAGCTCTATAGTGGTCATAAATTTTGATAATTTAAGAGAAACATTTTTAAATTTACACAAAATTAAATTTAATTTGAACACAGCAATTAATCCAAGCAAAGTTATATACAACTTTTTGAATGACGGTGACATATTTTTCGATGATTCAAACGAATGGAACCAAGTCGATGGAACTATTTTTGCTCCTAATTCAAATTTTTTTAAAACATCAACCAAAAATATTAATCTGAACCAACAAAAAGTTTTAAATGGACAAATATTTGCCAAAAATTTATACATAAATGGAATGCATCAGCCATGCTCTCTTTTTGAACCATTCATTGAAAATTTATTTTAAGCTTCTTACAAATATTTTTCTCTCTTTATATCAAATAAAAGTCATCTATAAAAAAATTTAAATATCATAATAAAAAACTTTAAATTTATCTAATACCTATTGGATGATAATTTTATTTTGTCTCTTAGCAAATATCTATTGAAATTGTTTTACTTTACAAAATTTAATTTAATTTAACAGAATATCATCAAAAATAATTATTAATAAATTGAAGCAATTAAAATTTTATTTTCATTTGAATCATTATCTATAAACCTTTTTTTTTACTAGGTAACAATCAATTTTATTATTTATCGTTTTTTATTATTTTTTTAATTTATCTATTCTTATAAGTACTGCAATTGAATTCAGTATTAAAATAATAAAATTTAAAAAAATGTTTATACTATTTATCCTCGTAGTCTTACCTACAGTATCATATCAAATCTCAGAAACGACTTGTTTAGCTTATTTTCCAAAATGTAGATGCTTAGGTTCTGATGATTTGATATGCGACAATTTTCAAAATTTCCAAGAACTTAATTTCACCCAAAGCCGAATAATAAAGTTACTGAGTTTTGTTCCAATTAAACCAACAAGATTGGATCAAAGTCTAAACTTGTCTAACTTATTGTTTGATGAAGAGGTGACAGTTAGCTTTCAAAACTTAGATTCAATTAACTTTTATTCAAATTTTGAAAATTATACTCGAAAATTATCTAGTTCAAGTCTTACCATATCATCTTCAAAAATCCAATTTTATTTTAACCAAGATGAATTACTAAACACCAGATGCAGTCGAGCATCAATTGAAATGAAGTATTTTCCGATCTTTTCATCTTTTAAAAATATTGTCTTTGACGATCTTCAGTTTATGGATAAGTTATGTCCATATTTGTTTCAAAATTCAAATATAAATAGATTAAGTATCAGAAATCTTAATAATGATAAAAATTTTAGCTTTTTGTCAGGTTTTAATTCAAATCTAGATTCAGTTAATTCCAACATTTATCGTTTTGAAATTGATTCAAGTCTTATTCCAAGAATAGATAAAACTTTTTTAGAAGAGCAGGTGTTTAGAAATATAAACGAACTAGTCTTTTCGAACAGTGAAATTGGTTCAATAGACAATAGCCTATTCGAAAACATGTCTAATCTAAAAATACTTCTATTTTCTTTAAATAATTTTAAATCTTTCATAAGCAATAATAACTCGTGGCTGCAAAGTTTATCACCAGGTCCCAATACGGAACTCTTGGTGGGCTTTATAGATAATAAACAAGAATTCCAGTTTACAGATCAAGATTTCTGTTTGTTTTACCTATTTCCGCATGAGAAAAATGTATTTGCATACATTAGGTCACAAGCTTCACTCGAGTGTTCATGCACTTTGGTATGGCTGCTCAAAAACTACAAATTATCAAATCAATCAAACTTAATCTTGTCCAGTGAGTCCGTTTATAGCTGTTTGACAAGCTCGGACTTTGATAAAAAACTTGTAGAGTGTAACTTTGATGATAAGATAAACGAATGCTCAAATAACAAGCATAACAAGAATAAAAATGTTACTGATCAACTTTTGATATCATTTTTACTTATAATTTTATTTGTTTTTATTTGTTTTGTGATTTTAAAATTCAGTATTGTGAAAAAATTCTATTTCAAATTGAAAAATATGTTAAACCAAGACAAGGAATATTATCATGTTATTAATTTAGCTAAAACTGTTCCTATTTTTTATGATAATGTTAATATTTTTAAAAATTATGACCAATTAGTAAAGACAATTAATACTTGGTTTAAAAATGGTATAATAAGTCAAACCGAATCGTCTAAATGGTCTTTTCCAATAATATCAAGCAATAATGGTATTTTCATTGATTTTAGAGAGTTAAACAAGCTGAACCATATTGATAATCTTGTAAATATTGACAGCTTATGTATTGAGCTAAAAGACTATTGTTTTTTTTCTAAACTTAAATTAGATGATTTAAATTATAGGATAAAATTAAGCGAAGAATCCAAGTTATTTGCATCATTTAATTGTCATTTGGGTCAGTTTCAATTCAATTTTGTTCCAAATAGTATGGTATCTTATTACCATGCAATCCATAATTACTTAAGCTTGGTACTTAAAGAACATGCAAACAAGAATTATTCTATTTATTTTGACTCTATTATTATATACTCAAAAACTGAAAAGGAACATAATAAAATTCTTTCTGATATATTTGGTCAACTGGAGAAACATAATATAGGCATTTGTAGACCAGAAAGCACATTTAACAGCACAAAATTAAAACTCAATAAAAATCTAATCAAATTTAAAAAATGTGAGTATAATTTCAAGACAATTAATTTAATAAAGAATATAGATATACCCGAAAATTGGATTCAATTAGAAGGATTTTTATCATTCATTTCTCTTTACAAGTCCAAGATTGAATTTTTGAATTATTATCATGAGAATTTAAAACAAAATTTTATTATTGATCAAGTTCAAAGAGATTCTTTAATTGACATTAAAAATCAAATTGCTGAATTAATTTCAGTAAATTTAAACGATTTGAGTGATATTGAGGTACAAGTATACTTTAAAAAGAATAAATCAGAATATGTGATTTTTGTTTTGGCCAAAATTGATCAAAATGATAAAGAGAGAATTCCGGTTTTGATAAGAAAATACACTTTCAAAATTGACCAAGAGAATAGTGAGCATTTTAAAATAATTTCTAAAGTCTTGGATATAATTAAACGAAATGTTTTTAACAAAAAATTTATCATTCGTTATCCGAATTACAATGATTATAGACATTTATTTTCTTTAAATAATCCGCAATATACCGATTTAATTTTGAAAGCTCAACACTTTAATTTTGAAATAAAAAATTTAAATGAATCCAATCATATAATTAAAAGTTTGGATATCATTTAAAATTTTTCTAATTTAATTTGAAAAATAAAAATTTTTTTTTTTAATTTTTATCTAAACAAAAAATTCTTTTAGCAAAGTTTAAATTCCTATACTAGAAAATAAAAATCAAAAGCTGTTAACTGACCCTTTAAATTAACTTATTGGACCATTGAAAATTCCAGAAAATCCTCTCAAAATACTTTTAGAATATTTGGCTGCGCCTTTAGATTTGTCAAAAATTGTCAATGGCCATTAGAATAATAATGCTGTCGCAATAATTACAGCCGTAGCTACATGTCATATAACTATCTGATGTCTTGAATAATTAATCAACGAAACTTATTAAAATTCATTTTACCTTTTTTGGCAGTTTATAAAAGTATCCTTACTCCTTAAGAGATGGCAACCACAAGTCAGAGAGAAGCAATTAAAACGGTTGATCAGAGATCAGAGAATTATCTTTATAATCTAAAATTCCTATTTTATCAAAAGATAATTAAATCAATAACTATTTCAATTTTATTGACTTGTTTTAAAAGTATTCACCAAAGACTTAAAAAATAGACCCCTTTTAACAAGAAGCTTTTTTCAATTTATGGTCTGGCTTCTTAAAAATATACAGAAAGAGTATTAGACTATTTGATTTAAACTGTGATTAATCAATTAGAGTAGATAAAATTGGTTATTCTGAAAACGTTGCTGAATAAAAATTTGTTGAAGACTCTGGGTCAATTTCTAAAAGCTAAGGTTTTTGCAATCAACTGAAAGATATTCTAAGGGCAATGTGAAATTCGGAACAAAAACAAAACAAAATATCAAAAATGCCTAAGCTCAAGTTCAGAAGGGGCAAAACATCTTCCGTGAATTGTAGCACTTGGTACATGCTTTGTACCACCAATAATATAATTCTGCAAAATTCAGAAATATGTGAATTTTAAACAAAAACAAACACCAAATATCAAAAATGCTTGAAGTTGAAGTTGAAGTTCTGAAAAAGCAAAACATGCTCTGTAAGTTGAAAAACATGGTACATCCTTTGTACACAAATTTCTGAATTTTGCAGAATCATATTATTGGTGGTACAAAGCATGTACCAAGTGCTACAATTCACGGAAGATGTTTTGCCCCTTCTGAACTTGAGCTTAGGCATTTTTGATATTTTGTTTTGTTTTTGTTCCGAATTTCACATTGCCAATTTTAAGTTAAAAATTTTCATATAAATTTTTGTCAAAATTTTTAAGCTTTTGAATATAGATAGCAATACAAAAATATTTAAATAGAACTGTACAGGATGTTTAACGAAGAGTAACTCGTGCTATCGTTAAATTAATCTATAGCTTAATCAAAAGATTAAAGCTTTTGATTAAGCTTAAAGAACCACCGATCTCATTAGTTGGTAAATTCCAATCACTTTTTCAGGCAGGTACAAGAGATTATCTTTATAAAAAAAAACGAATAAATCAAGAGTTGTTCTACAAGATACAATTTTTTTCCAAATGTAATGTTTATACATTTACATACAAAATTACCTAAATTGATTGATATTTTTTAAGGTTATTTTTTTAAGAATCTAATAAGAAATAAAAAACAACAAAACAAAAAACCGTTCTTAAAAAATTTATTCAAATTTAATTTTTATTATTTATTTTATTTTAACTGCTCTGACAACATTTGTTCTAATACCAGTTGCTTCACCAGCATAGCGCTTATCCTGATTTCTTACCTTTGGCACTATAGATTTGTGTTTAATCAAAGCCTTACGAGATTTAATACGATTTCGTACACGTGGATTCCTGTACATTTTATCTCGTTTTGGCGTAAGACCTTTATTTTTCATTATTTCATAATTAATTGCCCGTTTATCAGCATTTGTATCCTGGCTGTTTGCTTGGGTATCCTCTTCCATCTCTTTTTCAGACTCTGAATCGAGACTATCATCATAAACAAGTTTATTTTTATCTTCTTTTGGTAAAGTGCGACTAAATTTGACCGATTTTTTAACTCTTTTTCCAGCCAAATCAGATCTTATCTTCCTAAAATTCAACTGCCGACCACTTTCAATTGATTCAACTATAAATTTTACCTCATTGTCCAAGCTTTCATCAATAGGTGTTATTTGTTTACACAAATTTCTAAATTGAAGAATATTTTTAACAATAGGATGATTATCAACAGGAATTCGCTGTGATTTAAGAGCAAAATAGAAGCTCAAATGCGATGCATACATCAAGTATAATTTGGTTTTATTGGTGATAAAATCAGCTGCTATTGAATTTGGTATACGACCAATTTTTATAAGTCTGTAAATAGGAAGCAATGTCTTGTGAAGTTCGGACATTTTTTCTTTAAAATCGCGAGCTAGCTCTAACAACTCAGGCGACTCTTGGCGTAAAAATTCAAGCTTTTCTTTTGAAGACATTTTGTCCAAATTTTTAGAAATTGTCTCTAAATTTTTTTCCACCTCATGGTCCAACTCATCACCCAACGCCTTTTTAGCTATTTTTTTAGCTTCCAATTCATCACTTGTTTTCAAATTTTTTTCATTAAACTTAAAAGCATCAAGACCAAAATCATTAGTGTCCAATTGTTTCATCATTTTGGCCTGCAACATCCTTGCCTCTTCCTCTTCCAATTCAGCATCCTCATCATTTTCGATCCTATTGCCTGAATAATACGCCGATTTCTTTCGGCCCCACACATTTGAAATCAACTCTTCATCTTCATTAATATCTTCTTTATCCTCTTCATCCTCATCTTCGTCATCTTCAATGTTATATCTATCTTCATCATATTTTTCATCGTCTGAATCCTCATCATCATCGAATGCAAGAACTTCATTTTCATCTGATGAGTAGTTGAACGATTTTTTTGTTTTTTTATTCATTTTATCAATCAAAATCTAAATTTTTAAATATTTAAATAAAAAATGTATAACTCTTTAATTAATTTAGTGACCAATTTTATTTATTTTTCTAAATTAAATTTTAATTTTAAATTTAGGTTAGTTATAAGAATTGTTTTAGAAAATTTAATGAATATAAAATCAATTGTATTCAGCAGCCTCAACGAACAATTGAATTTTATTTCAAATTCTTCATGGTGTTTATTAAGTTTCGTACCTAGATGGTCATTAAATTTCTTTATAAAAATCTTATATATATGAAAGAAGATGCTATTCCAAAATGGTCCCAAATCTACAGAAAAAAAAAATTGTACACGATATTCAAGGAAGAGTAACTCGTGCTATCATTGGTTTTAAAAATCCTGGCAAAAGTCATAATGAAAGACTTCTGACTTGACTTGAATTTAACCAATTCAACCAAAAGGCGGATTCCTGTACAAAGGTGACTTAATCAAAAGATAAAAGCTAAAAGCACCACTGATCACATTAGTTGGTAAATTCCAAACACTTTTTCAGGCAGATACAAGAGATTATCCTTAATAAAGAACAAAGAAATCAAGATTTGTTCTACAACATACAACCTTTTCAAAAATCATGAAGCAAGTGGTTTGAAAAAAATTTGAATTAACCGATTTTTTAAAGAAAAAGTTGACAAATTTCTTCAAGATTCTATCATCTAATAACTGTTTATCTATCATGTTTATTTTCCTTATTTTTCTTTATTTAAATTTTTTTTGCATAAATATATTTTATCGGATATTTAAATTTTATTCATTTAATTGTCTAGAATTTTATTAAATTATTACTTAATCAAGGATTAAGAATTTTCTGAAATCTAAAATAAATCTTTAAAGCTTATTTTTCTGTTTATAAATTAAAAAATGAACAGCTAATCAATATTGAATTAGACCAGAAACTAGTCTCTAGATTATTAATTTATAATACCCAGATAGTTTTCTACTGCTAATAAGATTTTTAGTGACCATCAATTTTTATAAAAAAAATTATTATAACTAAATCATCCATTACCTTATCTTGATTTGAGTTAAAATCTTCTATTTCGTCTCCAGCAAATGGATTTCTTGGATCAAAGTCTTCGTTGTAATGGTCATTGTCAGAATCAGAATTCACCGATTGATATTTTTCTTTCTTAATTCTATTTTGTTTTTTATTTGATCGAACCATTTTAAAATCTAAACTTAATTTAGAGGAAAATATTTTTTTATCTAGATATTGGATAGTTGGGATATTACGCCCATTTGGCAAAAAAAAATACAAAAAAAATATTATTTATAACTATTGATTAAATTGTTAGCTATTAAATCAATAACTTGATAGTCTGTAATTGAATTAGCCATAGCTTTTGCTAGAGATTGTTCAGGTTCTATTTCAGTTTTTTCAGTGAATTCCAATGCGTACTGAGACATGAATTCATTAAAGGATATTTTATGAACAAAAAAATTGAAATTTTTATCTGATTCTATTGAAGGTACTATCAAACTAGATGGTTCATTTTTTTTATCTTGTTGTCGATTTTCTAATGAATCCAAACAATTTTTCACAATTTCCATATTTTCACTTTGGGATGAATAGTCCTTGAACGGAAAAAAAAAATTGGAAAAAAATAAAATAAATTCAATAAACAATACTTCTGATTTATTAATCCATGAGTCTACATTTATAAAATTTGATTCCATTAATCCTTGAATAATTGTTTTACTCAAGATTTCTTTTAATCTAGATAAATCATCGCTATCTTTTATCTCAACCCAAGTATTTATAGACAAAGAATCGGTTAGACTCTCGACATAATGCCACCAATGATGTGGCACAAACAGAATATCGCCAGGTTCTAAGTCAACCACGTAAGGGGAAACTTTTTCAAATAGCGGATACTTCTTCAGGTCTGGATACTTGATATTAATTTGACTGTAAACAGTCGATTCTTCGAAAGGAATACGACTTGGGTACATGTATTTAGAATCATTTGGACTAAACAAGATCCATCGTTTCCTAATAGGGAAAAAATCTTGAATAAATTTCTTAAAAATTTCTAAAACTATCTTTAGAGAAACTTATCATTTATTATGACTGAATTTGATGTGAAAGAGTTGTTATCTAAAAATATCTTAAGTAAAGTAAAATTAATTTAAATAAAATATTTTCTTATTGGGCGTGATTATTTTGCGCTTATTATTTTTGAAAATTTCCTTGCTATTCGATATAATTTTAGATTAATTATCTAGATAGATGCCTAGAATATAGAATTTAAATCAGTTTAAAAAAAATCTTATAAAACTATTACAGAAAGATTAAATAATAATTAAATTAAAAAATTTTAAATGATGCTTGCTAAATAATAAAATGATCTTTAGAGCCGCATTTGTATAGCTTATAATTTAAAGAGCTTTACAGAATTGAATTTTTACAATTTAACTTGACGTAAAATTTTAGATAAACATAATACCGTCCATAAATTTGTGCCACTAGGTTGTATCCATAGGTGTCAAAATGACAAGGAGTATATGCATGTTTAGACCCTATCCAAAGAGTTGAGTCAGTGGCATTGCGTTTAGAAAAACCAAAGCCAGACCAATCTATACACTAAAATAATATTTTTAAAAAAATAATAAATGTAATAATTAATTATTGTACATTTTCTATTAATGGGTTTTTACCACAGAGCTCAATCATATACTTATAATCTGCATAAGCCCAAAAGTCTTTCAAGTCAAACTGATCGAAAGGTGTTGAAATTGTGTTGTTTTTTTCCGTATTGGATAAGTTAAGCCAACGCAAAAAATCTGACAAATTTGATTCAACATATTCACATTCATTTTCAAATTGAACCTTGCCAGATTTTTGCTTTTTACCAATTCTAAACTCGAATATTTCATTTTCAAACACCTGGGAAATAGTGTCCAGATTCCAGTTTCTTGCATCACCTTTTAATATACCAGACTTAAATACACATGGTCTATCTAATTTATGAATAAAACTCTTCAAATCAGACACTAAATTTGGTTATTTTACTAATCAAATAAATTAGGAATTAAAAGTCTTTAAAAACTCTTAATTTAATTTTAAAATAAAAAAATCTAAATTTAATCTATTTTTTTGTTTGTAAATTTAATAGGTTTAATAGTTTGATATTTTTATGCTAGTTTTTTGCCACGTCCAGTAGTAATAATAGGAGGAACTGTGTGATAATAAAAATAAAGTTCGAAAAGAGTTATGGAATTTTCGAGCTGGCATTCAGCAAGCTCCAGACGATTAACGTGGTCATTAAATGAATTAAGCATTTTTGACTCGTCATCACTTATCATTGACTTTACTTCATCTATTTCACCTTGTTCTGCACCCTGTGCTAGCAACGATTCTATGATACCTTCGACCTTTTTGCTTTTTTCGATTAATCTTTTGTTCTCTGAGGTCAAGAATTCTCGTTTAATGATAAGATTTGCCATTGATTTGTAGGCATTTTCTAAAAGTTTTTTACAAATGAGATAAATGTCAATAAAAAAAAGGTAATATGTTCTAGAAGGAGCATGATCGACGGTTTTGGATAATTCAGTGATGCCAAGCATGCCGTCATTAAGCATTCCGTATAACAAGGACTTGCAGTCTTTGGCAGGAATCATGGAAAATTCTTCAATTTGTTTTTGTTCCAGTTGATTTTTATCCATGATTACCTTGAATATACGCAAACTTTTTGATCCATAACGCTCTCGAATCACTGATTCTATATGACAAACACATAGGTTGTGAAGAGATTTTTTAAAATCTAGATAATTCAAGAACTAGCCTTTGTTTAATATTAATTGAATTTAAATTACCAATTGCAAAAGCACCTCCGCCAAAATCTCCTATTTTTTCCAATATTTTAAACTAAATAAGATTTTTAGTTTACTTTTAAATAATTTTATTTTAATTTACTGAATCTTGTTGAATTACTGTGAGATATTTTTCGACAGTAATCGAGTCCATTTTGTGCTCTAAACGCATATATTTTTGAATCTAATTAAAAAAAATTTTGATTAATTATATTAAACACATTTAAATATACTCAAGAATGAAAATTTTTTTTCAAACTAAGTTTGACTCATGCACCAAAACCAAAAATAGAGGTTTTTTGATTAAAATCATCAAAACTATTTCTTTTTCCTTTTTAAAGTGCTAATTCTTCATTATAGTTAAAAAACTAATTTTAAGTATTTGAATTTTTGCATACGTTTTAATTAAATATGAGAATATTAATATGATAGAAATGTGTTGATCAACACCTTTTTGAATTGGTTTTGGTGCTTGAATTTCATTTAAACATTTATAATTTTAAATCAAATTGCATTAAGTTTTAATATTAAAATTATATGGAAATAAAATAAACATAAAATTGGCAAATACTTTAAGCATCATCTATTTGTAAAAAAGTCAACTTATTCAAAATATAAAAGTATTGAAAATGAAGATATATCATACGGAAAATACATAGTTCTTGTGCGCTTTACAATTGATTGATGATTAATTTTTTAAAAAATCTTTCTTCTAATTTATCGATTAAAGCTAAAAGCAAATTTTTTCTTTTAAATTATTTTTATTTTGTTCCTTCAATAAATTTCATGTCATACTAAAAAGTTTTTTAATTTCAATACTATGAAATAGATATCATAAATTTTCAAAATTTAGGCTTTAAATTTTTAATTTTTTTAAAAAACAGTATGTGCAAAAAATTTAAAAATATAGTCAATCTTTTCCAATTTAATTTAGAAAAAAAAATTTGGCCCGGAGATAAAGACTTCCTCTACGTTGGTTTAAGCATAGACCAATTACAAACTTTTCTGACATTTCAATGGAAAATTTACAATGCATTACTTTATTATTCTTTATTTTGATCCTGGCTGGACCCCTTACTTTTATGCTCTTTACGGCTAATATTTCTATTGATTATATTTGTATATATTTTTAAATACTATATTTTTACTAGATTTTATGGTTTGATTGACAATAGATGAATTTTTATAGATATTTTTAATCTTTCTGAATATATTTATTTAAATATTTATTTTTAATAATAAACAATTTTTAAAATCGAATGTCATCAAGATGTTAGGATAAAAATTACTAATTAGATTTAGTAAAGAAAAATATTACTAATGTAGGTAATTAATTACTTTGAATAAAAATTTATAACATGATAATACAAAATAATTAAGCTCAAAGAACAAGCCGGATTTAGAAGAGGAAGAGGATGCATTGATCAGATTTTTGCACTGCGTAACATCGTGGAACAGTGTATTGAATGGAACGCACCCCTTATTGTCAACTTCATCGACTTTAGGAAGGCATTTGATAGTGTGCACAGAGAAACCCTGTGGGCCGTGCTTAGATCGTATGGCATTCCTCAGAAAATAATAAATATCATAAAGCTTTTTTATGATAATTTTGAGAGCAACGTGATCCTGAGGGTATCTCAGAATACTTCGAAATTAAGACAGGGGTTTGTCAGGGATGCATCCTTTCTCCATTACTTTTCTTGATCCTCATCGACTTTGCTATGAGGAGAAGTACTGAAGGACAGAGAACTGGCATTTACTGGGGAATGCCTCTGGGTCGGATGGAAAATCTCGAAGATCTTGATTTTGCAGATGATATTGCCCCGATATCACAGATGGAGAGCCACATGAGGGAAAAGACCGAGAAGCTAAAACGCAACACTGGTTATGTTGGCCTAGAGATAAACACCCGAAAAACATAAATTATGTGCATAAACAAAAAACTCAATGCACCAATTTTTGTTGGAGACGAAAATCTTAAATGCGTCGACAGCTTTACATACCTAGGAAGCGTGATTAGCAAAAATGGTGGCTTCGAAGAATTAACGAAGGAAACAGATTAACGAAGGCCAGAACTGCTTTCTTCAAATTAAGGCATATGTGGAAATTGTCATTCCTTCCATTCTGAGGACTAAATTACATCTTTATAGTAGTCTGGTCAAATCTGTATTGTTATATGGATCTGAATGCTGGCGAATGACTGACAGTGATCTTCAACAGATAAGTATTCCATAACAATTGCCTAAGAAAAATTTTGAGAATCTTCTATCCGAAAGTTATTACAAATGAGGAGCTGTACAACAGATCAAGGTCCGAGCCAATCCGAAACATAATACGCAGAAGACGACTTAAGTGGCTTGGTCATGTTCTTAGAATGTCAGCAGACAGAATTCCTAGAGTTGCACTATTTTGGACACCTCAAGGAAAGAGAAATGCTGGAAGACCAAGTTGACCTGGAGGAGAACAGTTGAAAGAGATCTGAGAGAGATGAAACCCACATGGGGACAAGCAGAAATTGTCGCTTAGGATAGGGCAAAATGGAGGGGGCGTGTGGACGCCTTATGCTCCACTGGGAGTAGAAGATAGAAGAAGAAGAAATTATTGAAATTTTCTTATTTATTTATTTCTTTTAGCATGTACAGTTTAAAATCAAGTGAAAACTGTCTTAATGGGTGTATTTTTATTATAAAATGAACTTTCTTTTCTAAAATTTAATTTGATTTTTTGTATCGCCGAATGTGGCGTAATTTTTGAAATAAATAATAAAGGAAACTAATGATAAAATAATAAATGGCAACTAATAACTTACATCAATTGAAGTAACTGTTTTGGAAATAAAGCTTGATTGAGTGGCTTTTTCACCTTCTATCTTGGAATTGGACAATCTCAATAGAACAGAAATCATATTTCCTGCATTCTTAATTAAAAAAATCAAATATAATTTTTAAAATTAAATATTAAATTTACATTATCAATTCTGTTTCGTACAGCTTGAACAATTATATTATCGCGATATGATTGTAAAAACTTTTTATGATTAAGTCTCCAATACATACTCTTATCACCATAATCCTGCAAATTTTAATAATTTAAAAAATAATTTAAACTATTGATACAAATTTACGTACATAAACAAACCTCATCTATTTGCATCATTGCTTCATACTCATTTGACTCAATTTTTTTCATGGCCAAATCATTAAATTTAATTTCGGGAATGTGGGTGTCTTCAATTTCTGTATCAAAAACTGGAATTTTATCATCATGACCACTGGCAAGTTTAGGCGCTTTTTCTATAAAGCCAAGTTCTTGTAATTTATTCAAATTTTGTTTTATTTGACTTATTAAAGAATTTATTTTAGCTTCATCAGTAATATTATTTGTTTTTATAAAAGAACTCAAAACTTTTAAAACTAATAAACTCATTTCTAATGATCCGTTTAGATAAAATGTTTTGGTTATCAAAGCTGCTAAATTGCCATATTCGGCTTCGATATTGCATATATTTCGGGATCTTTTGACCAAATCTAGCGCGCCCTGAGTACAGAATTTGTACTCTAATATTTTTTTTGGGTTAATGGAATATTCGATTATGTTGTGTATTAACAAAATTGTCATGCTATGTGAGATTAGCTTTCGGTCAAGATTTAGATCTGAGGCGATGAGTTCAAATGGATAAGATTTTTTTTTAATCAAGTGATTGCATACCAAACTTGGTATTTCACCAAAGTTTTCTTTCACGACCAACAAGGCCAAATAGTTCTCAGTTGTCGTCATTTAATTAAAGTTAGCTGAAATACCCACTTTTGAATAAACTAATTTCCAAGTGCATGTGCGATTTAAACTAGATTTATTATGAATAAAAATTAGCATGCAAAGATAAATATTAGAAAAATTTATTTAGATTTCAAAAAATTAACTTGTCTTTATGATTGAATTTTATATTCAAGAAAAGGTTAATTTATAAAATGAAGAACTCAAATTTATAATAATAAATTTATAATTTTGATCCAAAAAGGATCAAATTGACGCTCAATTAGGATTAACAGATAACATAAGCAAAAGATAATACTATTTGGTCAAAAAATAAAAATTTTAATTTTGAGGTTTATCAACAGGCTAGTGCCCTTGTAATGAAGATCGATTAGCACTTCATTTATTTAATAAATATGAAATAATTAAAAAAAAATTTTAAAAAGTAATTAAATTTTAATAAAATTTTTTGAATATTTTTGCAAAGTCTTACAAAATCAAATTAATATTGTCAAAAGTTGTAAACTTCAACATCGATCTCTTGATCACAAAGCAATTTATATGTCTTGAATAAAAAAATCCAAATGTTTTTTTTCCATTTGCTGTTTTCTAAAATTTCCAGTAGAATTATAAAAATATAGTATTTTTTAACAAGAGATAACATTTCACCAATTATACCTTTTTAAAAGTATAAAAACCCTACTTTTCATAAAAGTTGTTGATATCATTAGAGTTATTTACTTCAAATTATTTCGAAAAGTAAAATGTATTAAATTTGGCCCAATGACCGTATTTCGATTGTGAAAGTAATTGTAAAAGTCATTTAATTGTTAATCTAAAAAACCGGTCAAGATCAAGAATCAAAAAGTATTTTACTAAATGAACTGGTCTTATTTTTAGCTAGGAGTTAATATTTTTTTAAAATATTTATGATTTTAATATTTAAAATACAAGTTGTTTTTTTATTTTTACAGAAAAGATTATTAAAAATAATAATCTTTTGAAGTAGATAGAACCAAAATTTTAAAAATTTCAATCTTTAGTTGTTTCGGTTTTAATAATGATATTAAATTATTTTTGTAATTTAAAAGATAGATTTGATTTGGAATATGTTTATTTAGAATTTTTTTTTTTAAATAGCAAAAACTTTATATAATTAATAATCAAAGATAATACCATTTCAATTTGAATCGTTTTATTAATGATTATTTACCTATATATTTTCATGTTAATTGAAATATAACTCAAATGACAATTAAGACAAAATCAAAAGCCATCTAAATAGTTGAAATACCTTAAAATATGTTAAATTTGAACTATAAATTTTTATATTTTATTTAAGCTTTTGACTAATTTTCGGTCTAATCAAATCCATATTTTTTGTTTTAGTTTTTTTCTTTTAAAAAGAAAGAAAACTTGTAAAATAATGTCAAAATGTGGAAAATAAGAAATAGGAAATTTTTTCTAATATGTATATTTTGTCTAACTGTAATATTATATGCCAACAACTTCTATTCAACTAATAGCTTGATGTCTAGCACAGATTACAAGAGCCAGTGTAACTTGGGCTATGCGAAACACTTGATTAAAGACATGGTAGGAAGATTTTTAATTGATTTTTATTTTGATGTTGGTTAGGCGATTTTCCATTTTTGCCCATTAAAAAATTTTAATAAAAACAAAAATTTGTAAGTCTCAAATTATCAATTTTAGTAAACCAACATTATTAATTCCTAGCCAAAAGCATTTATTAATTGTTTTATCTAAGTGTTCTTTATACAATGAAGGCAGTAGCATTATGGGCAATCTTTGTCCACATCTATGTAACAAAGACAGCTCTTACCAGTTCTATCAAGACTATCGTATAAATGACTGCAATGTAAAGGGTCATTTCTCGGAAAATACATTCGACTTATCCAAGACAGTCATATTCTATGAGCTTTACAAGAATAAAGGTAAAAATCCCAATGTTCCAAATAAATTAGTTCTCAAATCAAACAAGCAATACTACCTGGACTTCGATACTCATATGGATTTTGATTTCAAGGATAAACCAATCTTACAACAGCTTAAATATCTAAAATCTTACATAGATTCAACTTTGCAGACAAAATTTGGCATCAAACTGGACCCAAACGAGCTAAGAGCCTGGTCTTACGAATATGAAAAGGACAAAAAGTCAGCAATTGAATTCTTAAAAAATGATTTAGCGCTTAAAAAAACGCTTGATTTTAACTATTATGTAAAATTGTTTGCATCAGACAACTTTAATTTTTATTTAGAGGCACTAGAAAGTGAGGACAAGAGGAAAATGTCGAATTTTATACAAAATTTGATGACTCTTACATCACAAGACGAATATCTATTCTACACATTTTATCGCTTGAAGCCAGGAGCTATCAAAATTTATGGTACATGTGGTCATTTTTATATGGTTGAGTTTGCGCACCCCCTGACCTACAGAGTGCGCAACATGGACCTCACCGAACGTAAAAAACTAGCTTTACAGTTTTTGGACTTGGTACACAATTTGGACACAACATATCTCCTAAAAAAAGTAAACATGACTTTGAAATCAGAGCCAGTCCAAATTTGCGATGTAAAATTGGACAACTTTGGTCTTAACCATGAAGGCAAGCTAAGAATTATTGACACTGATATGGCTTCGCCGGATTCTTATCTATTTTCTGAAAAGATTTGCGAAAGAAATGAGGATTGTCATTTTTTTGATTGCAAGTCTTATTGTAGCTCGAAAACGAGGAAATGCATTGGTAAACGAGTAAATAATAATTTACAAGCAGTATGTGAAAAAATTTTTGACAATGATTTAAATAAATTAGATGGTATTTTAACTGGTATAAAATTTGAATCTAACTCTCATGAGGAAATAATGAACAGGTTAAAGCAATGCAAAAATCCAGGTGTCTATAAGAATTCTGACATTCCTGCCATGGCAAGCAATAGATTAAGTAGAGCTTTTGGAAATTTATTATTGGACGAAGGAATAAAGCTTGGCATCAGTAGATAAAATAATATAATATTATCAAAATAATCAAATTTCTTTTTAAACAAATAAAATTTGAGTAAAAAAAAATTATATTTGCAAATGTCTTTTTTACATGACCAATATTGTATCTTTTCCATAAAAAATCATTTACATTTTAATCAATAAATTTTATAAACTTATATAATTTGTTGTATCAATAACCAAGTTTTACTTAAAGAGATTTTTAAAATCTAGCCATTTTGAAAAAATTCAATTTTAAATGTAATCACTTTTCGTATAAAAATATACATTAAGTTTTTTAAATTTATCAACTGATAATTATATAATATTTTTGCTTATTCGCTCCATGTGCAGCAAAGGGTTATTACTTTTGCTTTCCACTCAAGTCGATTCTTTGCCTTCACCCTTGCTTCGCTCCATGCTATTTTGGTGAGCTCTTTCATGATTGTCGACCTTCATGTTATTGTGATCTTCTTACCTTTCTTAGCCTCAGAGATGTCCATTGAATAGCTCTGTTTGGTAATAGTATTCTTTTCTTTCTATCAAGCCACCGCAGTCATTCTTGATTCAATGACTCTGACTTCGTTCCTCCGTATAGCTCATCATTCGACTCTGTTTCAGGCCAGAGTCATCTTCTCAGACTCTCAGTGTGGAAGGTGTACATGGTTTTTCTATTCAGTTCAGAAACACTATTATTCGAGATATTCAGCATTGTAGAATAACAAAAAAATAGATAATTGTAGAAAAACAAGATGTTCATTTATATAAATTTAGAATTTGGATGGAAGTATCCAAAAGTGTATAGAACTTAAAATAAAATCTTTCTAGCATAGTTATTAATATAAAATTATATAGTGTTTTTTAAAAGATTAAATGATCAACAAACTGATTAATTTTGAATTATCTTTAAAATATTAACCAAAGTTTATTATTTTTAAAACTTATATTCTACTTAGTTAATTAACCGTGAAAAAATATCCAAAATTCAAATTGCTTTCTTGATTTATTTATCTCAAAAGCTTTAATTTACTATTGTTAATTATTTATATGCAAATTAATTAAATTAGACTATTTTTTTCACAATTTTTATTTTTAAATAACAGAAAAAATACTTTGGCATTCTGATAAAAACAAGTCGTATCAAAAAAAAATGGTTTAAGTTAACTTCTGTTCTGGATTCAGATCAAATTTAATACATTGACTAAATTATTTTTTAATTTAATAATATTCAATATTTACACCATTTAAAGCTCATTCAGTCCAAGTGTAAGCTAGACCCAGATGTAACATTTGTTTTAAAGTCTTTCGAGCTCTTCATAAAACCATTATTTTTAGACATATCTAAATTGTCTTGATCAAAGCTTACAAAATTAAGCAAACGTCCAATATTTCCAAAGGTGACTCCGCCAGAAAAAATTAAACATGATAAACATGTTTGTAAATAATCAAATTGAATTTGAGATTGACTTTAAAAAATAATTCTTTAATTAAGAAATTTTTTGCCAAGTATTATCTTACTTAAAAAATCCAATGTAACGCAAAATATTTACAAAAACAATTACAGACAGTGCATTGAAGGAATTAAACAAAAATCCAACTTTGGTATGGTCAAACCAATACCAAAATACAAGACAAGTACCGACAAGAATTACAATAAAATGCACCGGGCTTGAAAACTGTATTTTCTAAATTAGATTGATCAGTTTGTGTTTAAAAATATGTCAATATTTGGTAACTTACTGCGCACAATTGGTTTATTCCAATGAATAAGGCGAAGCATTTTATGATTAGCATGGAATCTGTGTCACTCGATGTATGGTTAAATTTGTGATCAAAAAAAGAATAAGAGAAGCCAATGTAAACTTTTTTTGAAAAATGGTTAAATTAATTTTATATAATAATATATAATGATTAGGCTAATTATTACTTGCTGCAAGGCCGCAAAGAGGAAGTGTCCACCAGCTATTTTGGAAAAAATACACCAAGCTTCGGGTGGAAAAATTTGTTTTGTATTCCAATTGAAGGAGGTTAAGCACAAAGCCGACTAGAGTGCCTAATGAAAAAAGTGCAAATGCTCGAATAATAGATGGAGTTTTCATATTAGGATCATGTAAATGATGAGATTTCATCTTGTTTAAATAGACTAGATCTAAAACTTAAAATTTGTAAAAAATCGTTCGAGTTTTGATATAAAATCTTCTGATTTTTACGTATTTGAATGAAAATAATTTTATTTAGAAAAATCGTACCACTTTTTTTTATTTTAGATTTTTGAAGTTAATCAAAAAATTTTGGAGAAAAAGGGAAAATTTTTACATATTTTATGCATTAAGAGCCAAAATTATGAAATAACATTTTTGTTTAGAAATTTTGTTTTTAGGCATCTTTTTTTCTTTTTATTTTGAATAAAGTGGATATTTAATTCTGATCTTCGGATGCATACGAATTGGAATTTTGTATTAAATTAGAATATTAAAATAAATAAAATACTTGTAATAGTCTTGATGTTAATTTTTTATTCTTTGACTACTTTAATTTTTTTTTAAATTGACTGCATCTCGATTTTAGAGTTAAATGTTTGTGCTTCTTTCACTTATCTAATCTTGCACTGAATAACTTTAAACTGAAAGGAAAAATAAAAAAATGTGACTTTTGTAGATTTTTTTTTTATTAAATTCTAATCATTATTTAAAAAATTTCCAATACGAGTAAAATATTCAATTCGTGAATATGTTGAGTGAAAGTGTTCAAAATAATTTGGGTCACGTTCACCCACATCAATAAGCAAATGGGTGTATAGCGTATATTCCCTGACATTGACTACCTTTGTTTTCAAAGCATTCAAACTGGATAACCCATCTTGGCACATACGTTTTACCGACGAAAACAATAAGGACTCTCTCACTGGGTTACGTTCAGATTCGGTGTGATTTGACATTTTATAGAGCCCATTTGAAGGACTTGGCCGTGTGATGCACACATCTTTAGCTATCATTCTCATACCAAAATCTTGTTAATTAATTTAAAAAGGATCAAACAACTTTTGAATTATTATCCTGAAATAAAATTCACTGGGAAAGCAGTTCACTTTAACCATTTTTTTTAAAGTCATAACAATTGATTAAACTAGTTAAAATTAAGTTTTCTTATTTCCTCGTTTTAAAAAATAATTTAACTTAATGTCAAATTATTTATAATTTCATTAATTAAAATTTAATTTAAATAAATGAGAAAACTTAACCGCTAACATGATTTAAATATTTCAATCAAAAAAATTCTTTAAACAGGATTTTAAAATAAGAAGAAAAAGTTTTGAATCAAACTTTCCTTATCTTATAATTAATAATTTTTGATTTTAGCTTAATATTTTTTATTTTCAAAAGATTTTTTTACAGAATTTCGAAAAAAATTATTTTATTTTTTCAAACTTGAATCTTAAGCAAGATTGATTTTTAAGGCGCGTAAAACTATTCAGGTATCTAAACTTCAAAAACAATTAGCTAAACAAATTGTAATAATTATTTTTATATAAATTATTTTAAATTGTGTCAATTGTGTCTGCTTTTTTAATATTTAATTATTCTGAAAAAAATTTTTCTATTATTTTCACTATTTTTCAGCAGCACTTGGCACATATCATTTATAAATATACCATATTATTGTTATTATTATCCTTAAGATGATTTAAAAAAATTCATATTACTCCAACTGTTTATTTTTTTATATCTTAAAAATTAGCTAAAATAGTTAAAATATTATTTTTGATTAGAAATATATGATAATTTTGCTGGTTTAAAGTTTTTTTTAGCTATTTTTAACTTTAAAAAAATTTAAAAATGTGTCATTAAATTTCTTGTTGATATTCGAAAAAAAACTATAAGTCCTTAAGTCACTTAGAATAGAAATATAAAATTCTGTTAAAAATTATAAGTGGATTTAAGCAAAAATTCTAATTATAAAATCAAGTTTGAATCGCTTTAATAACTTAAAAAGAAGATAGTGTTGTGAACTGAGTCTAAAAACTAGAATTCTAAGCTGACCAAAGTTTTGTTTCTCAATCATTATTTAGATTAAGTTAAAATGTATTACCATCATCTTCAGCACCCCAATTCCAGTACTCATTTGAAAATCCATTTATATATTGGTAAACATTAGGTGTAATGCACAATACTCCTCCGACTAAGAGTTCATAAGGATTTCGTGAATAAGAATTTAATTCTATTTTGTCAATGTACAAATCATGTCTAATTGAGTATGATAGATGTCTTGGAGAAAAGGTCCATGTATCTAAATCTTTTGGCAATAAATAATTATAAAAGTTGTTATTACATTCATAAATATTATGATCGGACTCAGGTATAAGATCTACATCATGTAAAATAAAACAATTAACACTGTTCCTCCACTTTTTTAGTATATAATCAATAGCAGTGTTATATACTCGACCTTTATTAAAGCCATCATTGGTGTTCAATTGTTCGGCAACTACAATTTTATAGCTTAAAAATTGTCTTTGCAAAAATGGATGCAGATTTGCCAACAAATCAATTAAATTATCTTCTCTTTTTTGATAAGGCACCAAAACAATGCTCATTTGATTTTTCTTTTTGTCAATATATCTCTCAATAATTTCTTTTTTACTCAAAGAATTTTCTAAATAATTTTTTATAAAATTGTATGAGTATTTAACAATTCTGTTTGTATCATTCAAAATTTTAAATGCTTCGTATTCATCTTTTTTGCCAATATTATAAAAAAATTCTTGCAAGCATAATGGAGCTCTGAACTGTCCTCCTTGTACCAAATTGTGATCTATATCCAATCTATCAAGTTCAGTAGTACTAAGTGATCTTTTATAGTGCAGAAATTTTCTATATTCAAATTTATTAAATACTGATTTCGATACAAAATGATTTTGATGTTTATTAATTGAGCAAATTTTAAAATTGGAGAGAATATTTTTTGCCAAATCATTTGGATACGAGTCCAGATTTAAATTTTCATATTCAATATTTTTAGTAGAATTGGTTAAATAAGTTCTATAAAGTTCATATTTAAGCGATGAATCTTTTTGTTTTATATAATTTCTTGCTGAATTACGTCGATTTATATCTACGAGAGAGCATGCAACTTTATATCTGGTAATATTTTGGGTCAATAGAGCGTGTCGCATTAGATTGTAGCTCAATGTTACTTGAACCTGGTCACTAAAGCAAAAACTAAAAAAAAATCCCATTAGAACCATCATTGTCAGGACAAAAATGACTTTTAAAAGCTTGAATTCAAAACTTTTCGGCGACCATCTAACTGCATTGGGATATAATTTGATAATTAATCGTAAAAATAATAGATTATGGAATACTATCTTTTTTTTGGTACGATATTCATAATCGTCTTGCTTTTTATTGTCTATTTTGTAGCATATTAGCATTTTGTTGGAACAATAAGATATTCTTGAACAGCAATAGCAAAAGCAATTGCTTTTGATTTTTGCATTGGATAATTTTTTGTTAAAATAACTTCTTCCATTTTCATTTTCTGTCATCTAAAAGTTAGTCAAAAGAATGTCAATTAATGATGAAAATTTTATTAATAAATCTCGATAGCTACCTGGTACAGCTTAATCAAATTTTGTTTAGATCATTAAGCTAAAAAAAATTGTTTTTTTAATCAAATTATTATATTTTTAAATAAATGAGCCATTCGTCAAAAAAAATTAAAACTAATAAATATTACGTAAAATCTTATTCTAAAATAACTCAATTTTACTTTTTAGCTTTGAAAATAATTTTTTTTGGTTGGACGTATCCAAGAACCAACTAGACATCAGATCAATACTAAATTGACTTAGTTAAAAACACACAAAATATTTACTTCAGATAGGTATAACAACATGTTTTTAAAATTTGAATTTGACGTTATTTTCTTAAAAATGATTAAAAGTAATTAAATTTAATTTAAGTCATGATTTCATCGCTTAGTTATGATTTTATAAATATTTATTGTAATATCTATGATCAAATTTTTATGTTGATTAAAAAAATGATTAAATTTATAAGAGAATAAAATAAAATATTTTGATAGCAAAGAAATCAGTTATAAAAATTAGATTTTTGGAGTTTTTTTATATACCGCTAAATATACAGGAATAAGATTGAATTAACATCTAACAATTGATAACAGTTTTATTAGCGTTATCTTTAATAATATTGAATACTATAAATATCAAAATAGTATAATTGTTTTTACACTTCTTTAAAAATAAAGTAATTAGCTGAATACTAATTTGGAAAAATATTTCATTTGCGAAGTGATGAAATTTTAATAAGAACACAAGTAGTAACCAAATTAAAAGAAAATTTGATTCTAATTACATCAAACTTTTTATTTTAAATTTTTCTAAAAATTTATTGATTAAACCGATATATTTTTTCCTATTAGAGACCTAATAAAAACATTAAAATATTTAAAAATTAATATTAAGTTTTAAATAATTATCTGATATATTTATTGTAAGATTCTTTAAATCTTTTAAAAGGCATCTGTTTTTATATATAGAAAATATCGTTACTAAATAATAAATAACTAGAATATGTATGAAATAATGATCAAAATTGAGTCATTTTCAAGATTAAATCTGTAAATTTCAAAAAAAAGCCTTGAAATTTTACTCTATTATACTTTTTAAGAAATAATATATTTTTACTTTCACAACTTGATGCTTTTTTAAATTAAGAGAACAAAAAAAAACATATTAATTATTTTTTATCAATGAAATTAAAAAAAATAAAAAATGCCATGGAACGCCTTACTCCAAGAGATCGTACAATCCATATCCGTCAACCAATTCAAGAACAGACTAGATAAGTACAGACGAAACGAAAAACCTACCATGTATGAATTCCTGAGGCTCGGGAAAATCGATTCGAAGGGAATGGTGATCTAAGGAATAATCGATCTTCAGAGTGATGAAGGCAGAGCTGGTAGTGACTGTGCTCCGAAAATAGTGTACAAACCACAGTTACCATAGATGGGATCCTACTGTTTCTCATCTTCGCAAGTCTAGCTTGCTAGCTTGTTGTAACTTATATTATTATTATTATTATTACTATTTAAAATTTATTTGAAATATTTTGTATTTGGCTATTTATTTTAAAATTTATTTACTTAATAGAATAAATGCTCTAAGACATCTGTGGCAAACAAAAAAGACAGAAAAATAAATTATTTTCATAAGACTGTTTTTTAAAAATTTCAAATTTCTGAATAAAATTGAATATATTTTTGCTGTCTATATATTCAAGATTAAATTATTATTTATATCAAACTTTTTTCTATTTTTTTTTCCAAAAATGAGCAGGAAACATAATGGTCTATCTTGGGTTAAAAAACAAGAGCCAAAATTTATAAGAGAATTTAAAGAACGAATTGCTTATAAGGAACAATCTTCGATAGAAACTAAAGTATTCATTTAATGAGATAATTTTTTCTAGTTGCTTAAAGAAATAATTTTAAAAAACTTAGAAAAAAAAACTTGATTCAGATCTAATAATTGAGAAAGAGGAAGATCGACCTCAGGTTGTACAATTAAAAGCTGGTGATCTCGGCGAAGAAGAATACAAAAAGCTAAGAGATAAAGAAGATATTCAAAGTAAAAACAAATAATTTGATTTAAAATTTTTTATTTATTTTTGATAATAAGACGCAGCATCATCATTTGGAAAAATTTTATTCAAAAAGCCCAAAAAAAATATCCCTGAAGAAAAAGCTGAAGAACCGGCAACCAAAAAAACATCCGAAATAGATTTGATATTTAATCTTGACGAAAAAGGCGAAGAAAAAATTGAAACAGAGGAAGAATCATTAAAAACAGAAGAATCAAATAAAAAAGTTTATCTAGAAGACGAGCAGGAAGAAATAAAAGCTGGAATTCAGCCTGGCAAAAAGCGCTTCATTGACGGTCCTACATCAAAGACCACCAATTTATCAGCAGCAAAAGTTTTGGCAAGAGAATCAAAAGCTGGTAACAAAAAGCTCCTTTCGTTTTACGACGAAGAACAGGAAGAGATAGAAGAGTTCTCACGAGAAGATTTCCAAGAAAAACAAGAACGTGACCTAAAGCGAAAATTAGAAGAAGACTCAGAATAATGGAAGTTGGGATTCAAAGACCAATTTTGTTACTTGGCGAAGCCAATTTTTCTTTTACTATTTCCTTATTAAAGTATTGTGAGCCAAAGTTAATTACAACTACCTGTTTCGAATCAAAAGACCAATTGCTTAAATACAATCCAGAAGTTGTCCAACAAAATCTAAATACACTGTACAATGCTAATTTATTTCCACTTTTTGGTATTGATGCATGTAGCTTGGAGAAACATTTTCCAAACAAAAAATTTGATCGGGTCATATTTATGTTTCCTCATGTAAGTGGTAGATCTAATTTAAGAAAAAATAGAGACTTGATGAATAGATTTTTTATTTCTTGCCAAAATGTTTTAATAGATGAAAATTCAGCGATCTATGTCACTCTTGCAAAGGGCCAAGGTGGTACAAGTTTTGAACTGGAGCCTGAAAAAAAATTAAATAAAGACTCATGGACCATTAATCCAATAGCTCAAAAAAATAACTTTATTCTAACTGATTGCTATGAGTTTAAAGCTGATAAATTTCCATTTTATGTTTCAACAGGATTTCGTAATCAGCACAAATCTTTTTCAACTCAATCAGGTCTAGTTCATAAATTTCAATCAAGTTTAAATTTAGAAAATTTTGACTCAAACCATCCGATTAAACAAATAGAGACGTTTCTTTCAAATTATTTAGGTGATAAAATAGCCGGTCAGTACATCAAAGAGGAAATCAATTTTTGTATAAAAGATTTATACGAATTTAGAGAAATACCAAGGCAAAGATATGAGATAAAATTTTCTAGTTGTTATCAAGAAAAGCTTGATAAATTAAAAATTCCCATCTGCTTTGATATAAGCCAATATTTGAAAGAATTGTTCCATTTGGATGATATTCGACTAGTTTTTTCCAAGGATCCAAGAGTTCTTAAATCTGAGGAAATAAATGATACATTTAAATTGAAGGAAAGAATCGTTTCTTTTTCAATTGATAGATTAAAATGGAATCATGATATCAGTTTTTGGTATGATGTAGAAAAATTTGATTTAAATGAATTTTTAGAAATAATTAGATCAAACTCCAGTTATATACGATTTGTTAAGCTTATTGACTCATTCACCAATTGTGGAAGAAATGCATATTGTTTTCGGTTGATTTATGAATCGTGTGACAGAGCACTCGATTGGGAGACAACTATACAAATTCAACATCAAATTAGACAAAATATGACTTTGAAGCTTGGAAAAATTATTAATTTAAGATAATTGTTCTCATTGTAGATTATTTTTTGGCTTTTCAATTTTTTTCTAACTTTGTTAAAATTAATATTTTTAAATATCTTTAAATAAAAAGTATATTTTTTTGGGCTGAATATTATTTGAGTAATTAAAAAAATAAGTTTTTTTTTCTTTAAAGAATAATATTTTTAATATATTTTAAACAATTTCAGTCATTTTAAAATCAATATAAAAATTTAGTCCAGTTAAAAATCCATATAAAATTTACGATAAGTTTTAATTAATCTGACGATAAAAAAATTTATCATCAAGAATTTATCATTAAACGAATTATCAACCAACTTACTCTTAAATAACCAACTAACAGTAAAATAGTGATAATTAAACGATTTTATTGAATTATTTTTTTTATAAAATTTTATTTTAATTTGTATTTAAAAGTTTAGAACTGGATTTTTCTACTCAAGACTTATAAATTGCTTTGTGATCAAGAGATCAATGTTGAAATTTACAACATTTAAGCATTCAATTTTTAATAATATCAATTTAATTTTCACAGATTTTGAAAAAAAATTCAAAAAATTTAATTTAAACATTTCATCGTTTTACTTTTTTAAATGATTATTTGAACAATTTATTTTTAATTAGTAAAATTTTTTTTATTTAAATAAATGGAGTGTTAATCGGTCTTTATGACATGGGCACTAGCCTGTTGATTAACCTTGAAATAATAAGATAGGTGAATGTACATTGGAAATTCAAGAAAATTTTTAAAATTACGATAACTATTTATACAGTTTTTGAATTAAAAAGACATATAGATAACTTATTATATATTTTTCAAAATAGGAATTGGTTACCTTGTTTTAGATCTTAAATTTTGCAATTTTATTTGATACATTTTTAAGAAAAAGGCATATGAGCCTATAAAAATATTAAAATATTGTCCTAATGTTAGAATTTTATATTGAAACAAATTGAATATCTTAGTGTTAAGTTATCAGCTTAACTTATATGCCATATGCTATTACTTATTTAATTTTTTATATCAAAAATTTAAGCTATTTGACATTAGAAGAATCTAAATTCAATTTTTTTATCTTTATCATAAGACTATAAAATATAAAATAAAATGTTGAATACGCCCTATGACGTTGCCAAAATATTAATACCAGTAAGTATCTGGGTAAATAATGTGTTTTATTTAATTTTTTAAAAATTAAATTATACATTTTTACCTCATGACTTGATAATTATTTAGTCATGATATAAAAAAAGATGGTTTTTTATAAAAATTAATTTTAAGTAAAATGCTTAAACAATTTTTAGTAGTATTTTTTCTGATTTTAAATTTAATTTTCAAAGTATTTTGCTACGACTGGAAATGTACTAATGTAAAATCGTTGCTTGAAGTAGAAGCTTTTAATATTGATCCACTAAAACAAATACAACTGGAATATCAATTTACTGACTGTACAGAATGTAAATTATTATATATTTCGTCATTAGAACCAGATGCAAAAAACTCAAGTCGTTTTGTGGCCTATGGAGAATTCGATCCTAATTTTTCTTACCAAATTCAAATTTCTCAAAAAAATAAGCAAAATCAAACTGAACGAATTATTTGTCCTAAATTTACATATGACCAATTTGGAGAGTGTGGAATTTATAAAGTAAACATTGATGGAAAATCCAACTGTTCAGTGGTAAATATCGTAAAACCGAATAACATCTATCGAGTCCTTTATTATGGCATTCCACTTATATTAATTATACTTATTGGAATGAATTTGGTTGAAAAGTATTACGATAAATTAAAACAAAATTTAACCAGAAGAAGTCGAACTGAACCAAAAGAAGAAATAAACTTGGACTCGGAAAAAAAACCAACTAAAAAAAAGGAACGCTTCAACTCAATTGACACATTTAGAGGTTTAAGCATAATTGTGATGATATTTAATCAATATGGCTGGGGTACATTTTTTTACCACTGTGCATGGTCAGGTCTAAATTTATCTGCTTTTGTATTTCCTTGGTTTTTGTTTATAATGGGAGTATCAACGCCAATTTCTATGAATTCGATGCTTCAAAAACCTGATTCAAACCGCTTAAAAATATTCTATAGAATTGTCTATCGTACTTTTAAGATGTTTTTAATTGGATTTATCCTTGTGTCAGACTTTGAGTTTAAATTTTCAGATGCAAGAATCTTCGGCGTACTTCAGCGAATATCAATTTGCTATTTTTTTGTAGCTACCTTGGAATTATTTTTCTGGAAACCAATTGATTCAATACCAGAAACAAACAATTGGAAAAAATATTTTAGGGATTTTATTTTTGGACTTCCTCATTTCCTTTTCATTCATTTATTGATTTTTATTTGGTTTATGATTGTTTATTTGCTCCCAGTTCCTGGATGTCCCACTGGATACTTAGGACCAGGTGGAAATGAATACGAAGCAAAATATTTTAATTGTACAGGAGGTGCAACTGGATACATTGACAAACTAATACTGGGCTACGGTCATCTCTATTCTGATTTAGTCATATCTCAAAAAGTTTATCAGATTGACAGATACGAACCTGAAGGTATATGGGGCACTAGGGTTGCCATCTTTACTTTCCTTTTTCTTTACTTTACACATAAAGTAAAGCAACCGTATTTAGTCACTTTACTTTTTAAAATAAATCTTTTTTATGAAAATATAGGTTATAAACCTTCGAATTATTAGTGGAATATTAGTTTTCAGAAAAAGTAAATAAAGTAAAGCATTTACTTTACTTTACTTGTATAGTAAAGCAAGTCACTTTACTTTTTGAAATTTGGCTTTTTAAAGAAAATTTTGCTTGAAATCTTACGTTTTTCTACAAAATTAATTGTTTTTAGAAAAAGTAAAGAAAGTAAAGCAAAAACTTTACTTTACTTGTAAAAAGTAAAGTTATGAAAAAAATATTTACTTTTACGGAATCTCATATTTAGGATTCAGAATTGAAAAAAAATACTAATAACATATACTTTACTTAACTTTACCTGTACTTTACTAAGGTAAAGTGAAAGATTTAATCAAATTTGCCTATTTCAGTTGTTAGATATAATTTTATTTATTTTCAATTCTCTTAAATTGAAAAGGATTTACATCAATAAAAGTTGTTGATAAAAACAAACAAATATATTATTAATAAATTCGTTTCAAAATTTTATTTTTTAAGAAACTCGATTCAAGAATAAGAAGAACAAATTTGACATTTATTAATTTATTAAGTTAGAGCCGACTTTAAAAATTAAACAAATTAATGCAAAAAATCAAAATTTTCAATAAAATTTTTCATATAATTGACTTCTATAACTCTCTTAAATTTTGTGAATTTTAATCAATAATTTGATAAGAGATAATTTTTTCCCATAAAAATCTTAAAGTTGCTTTTTTGCGTATAACTTCAATAAATGCTTAAAAATATATTTATCTTTTTTAATACAAAATTTATGATTTTAAAAACAAGCATTTGATTTTTAATATCGAATAAGCTCTCCTTTCTTTTTGAATTTGTAATTATAGAACCTTTTTAAATGTGAATTTCATTGTTTAATCAAAAATAATTAACTATTCAATAAAAAAAACCAAAAGTATAAAATCAAAATTTATCAGATTTTTCAATCTTTTTTCATTTGATTCAGTTTTCTAATTCAAATTGTAGAGATCTAATTATTGTTTCATCTTTCTTAAAAAATCCTCTTTATTTCATTTATTTTCTCCCTTAATTCTCTTATCTCTCTTCTCAGAAAATCTAATATAGTCTCGTGTTTTTTCTCTTTTACTTTAATTTACTTATTTTATGAAAAATTTTAAATATTTTGATTTAAAAAAAAAATTTCATAAAAAACTAAATTTCATTTATGAACAATTTTTTTTAATTGTTACCATTTTAAAAAATTTATTATGGGGAAGCAAAAAAATTTTAATGAAGGAACATCGCGAGATTTAAGCTCCCGTATAGAAATTGTAAAACAAAATAAAGGAAGATCCTTAAGCCAGCCTGTTTCATCTAGCCGGCTAAAGAAACATTCAAGAAATAACATAGATAACTCGAAAAAAAACGCAGATGAATACAACGACGCTGAAATGGAAACTGAAATTGCTCAAGTAAATGATGTTGTAGAAAATGTAGAAATTGTAGAAAATGAGAAATCAATGGAGGTCTATAAGCATTTTAAATTAGTTCTAGAACTTCAGAGCACTAAAATTTATCAGTGTAATCTTTGTTTAAAAGTAAGTTTCTTTATTAAAAGCTTATTATGTTTAAAATTTATTTTGTGAAAAACATTTTTTGATTTGTAATTTTCACATTATCAAAGTGGCTATAGGAAATTTTGGATTAAGTAAATAAAAGTTACAGCATCTTTTTTTTAAATCAATTAAATTAGCAATTTATAAAATTTTTTTTTTAATTAATTCTATACCTGAATTTTTTCAGACTTAACCACTAGGCGTGCAAATTATTGCTGCACAATTTTGATCATCAAACGAATTTTTATTACTGCTTTGATAATTAAAAATAATTTATGAAGAAAATTTTTAGATGACCAAAATTTTTTTTCCCTTCTAGTCTATAATATCTTATCTTTTTTTTTAATAAGAAATACAAAGCTGCTAAAAATTCAGATACTAACCTTAGAAAACATCTTGGTGGAGTACACAACATGGATGTCTTGTATGCATCGCAAGTTACTGCAAGCAAAAAAATTGAAATTGATTCTCAAAGACGGAAAGAACTTAATAAGGCCGTATTTGAATGCATAATTATTGACTCAAGGCCGTTTGGAGATTTTTCTAAGCCTGGAATGAAGCATTTTTTATCGAAGGCAGTTCCTGGATTTACCCCGCAGAATAGAAATTTAATTACAAAAAAGCTAGAAAAACGTTATATTGAGTATAGAGCAAAACTAATTAAATTATTAGAAAAAATCGATGATATCGCTCTTACATCAGATCTTTGGAAAGCCCGAAATTGTGTGTATTATTTAGTATTAACAGCTCATTTTCTAGACGAAGATTACAAATTTAATTCAATAGTAATTGGATTTCGAAAATTTTATGGAAGGCATGTGAGCGACAGAATTAAATCATTCATAAAGAAAGAGCTAAAAATTTTGAAAATAGAAGATAAAATTGTTTCAATAACAACTGATAACGCAGAAGATATCAAAAAAGCTTGTTCAACATCCTTTGGAAAGCGATTATCCTGTTTTGCCGATAATTTAAATTTAATACTAAAAAAATTAACTAACTTTAAAAAAGTAGACGAGACTACGGCCATTTATGAACAATTTTTGTCTGATGATGAATTTAATGATGAATCTACTGATGCTTTTATTTGTCAAAGCGCCGAAAGTTTTGTCGATTATGAGGATATCAATACTGAGCAAGTTGCCGATTCGAATGGAGTGTTGGATGAACAGTTTTTAGAGCAAAATACATTAGATTTCGATGGAGAACAAGAATTTTTACACGATTTTGACTCAGACATCGACGACGATGAAGAAAGCCAATCTGAAAATCACAGTGCCGAAAAATTTGAGATAGTTGATGAAGTAAATATAGTTTTGTGTAAAGTAAGGAAATTTGTGAAAATGGTTAAAAAATCATCAATTTTGAGCAATTTTGTGATCACACATGTCCTAGAAAAGAGAAATAAAAACAAAATTTCAAATTTCATCATTGATTTCCATGTTAGATGGAATACGACGTATTTTATGCTCGAAAGGTTTTTAAATTTCAATGATATTGTAAAAAAAATTACTGGGAATCCAGAAATAATTTCTGGTTTAAAAAAACAACAACAAACAGCTTTAGAAAAGCTGAAATTTTCTTCAAATGAATGGAGTTTGATTGAAACCATGATTAATGTTTTAAAGCCGTTTTATGAAGCAACAAAAATTTTGTCTAGGTCTAAATTTCCAACACTTTCATGTGGTCTAGTTGTTTATACTTTACTGAAAAACTTTTTGTCAAATGAAGTTGGTGAAAATTTACAAGAAAACTCAATAAAAAAATTTTTATTGAAGCATTTAGTACATTATCTTGAAGAAAACCTTTCCGAAGACCAGAGGATAATGATGAATGTATTAATTTTTTTTAATTTAAGATTTTTAGTTCATTAATGCTTTAATAATATTTCAGCTTTGGCTGTTTGAATTTTAATTTTTTAAATTTTAGATGATTTATTACTCAATTTGCTAGCTTTAATTGACAAGGCTTTAATTATTTTTCAAAATCATATCTCCTTTTTTATTAAAAGACGAAAGAATGTACCAGATTAATTGAAAAATAAATTAAGAATTAAAAATTATCCATTTGTATATATGATATTAACAAAGCTTAGCTGCAAACCTTAAGCACACTTTAGGGCTTAATCTGCGATCTGATGCTATATTTTGCTTTTAACCATTCTAATAGCAGGATTAATCCCTAAACATAGATTGACTGCATTCGACTGTCAGCAAAAGATTAAAGAAAGTAAACGGATTTTCATTTTTTAAAAGCATTAATGAATTTAGTTTATTATAAATTTTTAAAAATTTTTTATGTATTTTTAATAAAATTAAAGATAGCATCATATGTTGACCCGACGACAAAATTTTATCTATCAAATGATGTATCTAATGAAGTCGAAAAAAAGTTGATTGAATTAGCAAAAGATATTTCACACAATAATAAAAATCTAATAAAAGCAGAAAAAATAATTTCTCAAAAAAAATATGAGGCATTTAAAAATCTCGAAAAACTCTGTGGTATGCCAAATCAAACCCGAACACCCAACACTTCGGAAAAAAAAGAAATAAGTATCAAAGAAGAATTAGCGCATTATAATTCTTTAGTTTTACAAAATAATTTGAACTTTGATGAATTTTGGAAAAATTTTGAAACAAAACTTCCAATTTTGAGTAGAGTAACCAGAAAATATTTAATATCACCTTTAACATCGGTACCGAATGAATCGGCCTTTAGTGTGGCAAACTTTATTCAAAGAAAAGAAAGAAGTTCGCTTTCTCCAAAAAATTTAAGATTGTGCATGTTATTAAGAAACATTAGCATATTAAATTTATAATTTTCTTCATTTTTTATTAAATATTCCATGACAAAGAAAATTAAAATGTTATGAATAAAATGTAATAAAGTCAAATATGTTCTTCTTATTCTTGAATCGAGTTTCTTAAAAAATAAAATTTTGAAACGAATTTATTAATAATATATTTGTTTGTTTTTTAAGAAAGGAGAGCTTATTCGATATTAAAAATCAAATGCTTGTTTTTAAAATCATAAATCAAAACAAAATCAACAATTTCTATACGGGAGCTTAAATCTCGCGATGTTCCTTCATTAAAATTTTTTTGCTTCCCCATAATAAATTTTTTAAAATGGTAACAATTAAAAAAAATTGTTCATAAATGAAATTTAGTTTTTTATGAAATTTTTTTTTTAAATCAAAATATTTAAAATTTTTCATAAAATAAGTAAATTAAAGTAAAAGAGAAAAAACACGAGACTATATTAGATTTTCTGAGAAGAGAGATAAGAGAATTAAGGGAGAAAATAAATGAAATAAAGAGGATTTTTTAAGAAAGATGAAACAATAATTAGATCTCTACAATTTGAATTAGAAAACTGAATCAAATGAAAAAAGATTGAAAAATCTGATAAATTTTGATTTTATACTTTTGGTTTTTTTTATTGAATAGTTAATTATTTTTGATTAAACAATGAAATTCACATTTAAAAAGGTTCTATAATTACAAATTCAAAAAGAAAGGAGAGCTTATTCGATATTAAAAATCAAATGCTTGTTTTTAAAATCATAAATTTTGTATTAAAAAAGATAAATATATTTTTAAGCATTTATTGAAGTTATACGCAAAAAAGCAACTTTAAGATTTTTATGGGAAAAAATTATCTCTTATCAAATTATTGATTAAAATTCACAAAATTTAAGAGAGTTATAGAAGTCAATTATATGAAAAATTTTATTGAAAATTTTGATTTTTTGCATTAATTTGTTTAATTTTTAAAGTCGGCTCTAACTTAATAAATTAATAAATGTCAAATTTGTTCTTCTTATTCTTGAATCGAGTTTCTTAAAAAATAAAATTTTGAAACGAATTTATTAATAATATATTTGTTTGTTTTTATCAACAACTTTTATTGATGTAAATCCTTTTCAATTTAAGAGAATTGAAAATAAATAAAATTATATCTAACAACTGAAATAGGCAAATTTGATTAAATCTTTCACTTTACCTTAGTAAAGTACAGGTAAAGTTAAGTAAAGTATATGTTATTAGTATTTTTTTTCAATTCTGAATCCTAAATATGAGATTCCGTAAAAGTAAATATTTTTTTCATAACTTTACTTTTTACAAGTAAAGTAAAGTTTTTGCTTTACTTTCTTTACTTTTTCTAAAAACAATTAATTTTGTAGAAAAACGTAAGATTTCAAGCAAAATTTTCTTTAAAAAGCCAAATTTCAAAAAGTAAAGTGACTTGCTTTACTATACAAGTAAAGTAAAGTAAATGCTTTACTTTATTTACTTTTTCTGAAAACTAATATTCCACTAATAATTCGAAGGTTTATAACCTATATTTTCATAAAAAAGATTTATTTTAAAAAGTAAAGTGACTAAATACGGTTGCTTTACTTTATGTGTAAAGGAAAGTAAAGATTGCATCCCTATGGGGCACATTACCTAGTATTTGCTTGGCTTATTATGGCGTCATAGCAGGGAGAATACTTTTGTTTTATAAAGATCCAAAAAAAAGATTAATTTATTGGCTTGTTTGGGCTTCTATTACCTTTTTACTTTTCGGAATTTTATGCCAATTCGACCTTAAAAATGGCTGGTTACCAGTGAACAAAAATATGTGGACATATACATTTACTCTAGTTACTGCTAGTTCTGCTTTTTTAATTCAATCGCTTTTCTATATTTTAATTGAATATAAAAATTTATGGACAGGTGCACCATTTAGGCACGTAGGTCTTAATTCAATTTTTATTTATATTTGTCAATCGGTATTTTGGTTTAGGTAATTTTTTATTTATTTTTTAAATTTTGTTAATGATTTGTTAAGATTTCCTGTACAATGGAAAGTTGATTGGAAACATGAGGCAAAATTTCTACAATGTATTTGGGGGTCTTTCGTTTGGATTATGGTATCGGTTTATATGTATCGTAAGAAGATATTTATAAACATTTAATAAATTTATCTTTTATTATATCAGACAGTTTTTAACAATTGAATTAGATTTTGAATAATTAAATATTAAACAAAATAAACTTTTAAATTTCTAGCTTGAATTTAATAAATTTTGGTTCAAATAAAGATTAATTATTATTATGATTGTTATTATTCTCTAAACATAGCACTTTAATCAGATAAAAAACATTTCAGTCTCATTAGATACAATTTAAATTGGCTTGATTAAAAATAAATTAAAACTGAATTACTCAGGATGTTTTGTTAAGTTATGGTTTAAAAAATCCGGGAAAATATACCGAATAATTATTTGGTAATGTCATGCAAAATAAAAACTTTTAAAATTTATATAATCATTATTCATTAGTCAAATGATATTGAAGATTTCATTTATCTGGAATCTAAAAAATCTGGAAATTAATTTTGAAAAAAAAAATATTTATTAATATTTTAGTTATTATCTATTTTAATTATTTTGAATAATTGTAACTTGTAACTTACATAAAAAAAATAGAGAATATTTTAATTTGTAAAAATTTGTCTAAAAAGGCTTTCTTTATGATTTTATTCATTTTTGACCATGAATGATCTGGACTTAAAAAGATCTAAGGATATTTAATTATTTTTTATTATTTTACATTATTATTTTTTTTAACGGTAAAATTAAAAACCGCATAAAAAATTAAAAGAATTATAGTCGAGAAGTGTCGATTTCGTATCACTATATTATATATAAAATTGATTGATTGAAATAAACGAATTTAATCAATAAATTGGGTTTAAATACATTTTTGTTAAAAAATAATAACATTTAATAGAATGGCTAGTTTCTAATATTTAATTATGTTCAATCACTTTTGGTATTACAAAACAAAAATTTAAAACTTTAATTTGTTAAACAAATTATAATATGAAATTTTAAAGTACCGTAAACCCTTGCAAATAAATGCCCCCTAAGGTCCCCTTTTTAAAAGCTAATCAAAAATAGCTCAGTTCTATCTATGTTGCTTTCTTGTAAAGCATACTTAGATCTATATAAAATATTTAATTTGAGGAAAATTTTCAATCATCTAAGGGCTTAAATTCTTCAATATAGACACGATTTTGGGGGAACTTATTTGCAAGGGTTTACTGTATTTATTTTTAATGTTTTATTGATTTGTTGGTACATAAACTGATATTTTAAAATTGTAAAAAAGAGCGCGAATTTAAGTATTGACTTTTAAAAAATCATTTTTTGAAAAAATGAAAAATTTTAAGCCAAAAATTACATAAAAATCATCTGAAATCAATTATAATCAGCAATCGGAAGATTTCATGAAGAATAAAAAAAAAGATAGTGAAGAGACAAGAAAAATAAAGAGGCGTTCAAAAAAAAAAAATATATCGAAAAAATATAAAAAAAATAATAAAATATATAAAATATAAATCATACAATACAACAGCTCGAATAGAGTGATTTTTACAAAAAGAGATTTTTATAGATTCGGCCACATTCAAAAACTAATTCGATTTTAATTTAATCAATTAACTAGAAATACTGCTTCAATTTAAAATTCGTAATAAATAAAACTTTATCTGTAAATTAATTATTGTTTATTATTTTTAATTAATTAAAAATTGCTTTTTTTGAAATTCATAGCTTTACTTAACTTAAAGCTTCCAAAGTTAAGTCTACCTGTAGAAAATCAGCTGTAAAGCGATTCTCGCTCCTTTCGGATTCTTTACTTGGAATCCGAAAGAAAGTCGTCGAAGCCAGCGACGCTCTCATATGACAAGACTCGGACAAAGATCCGTAGGCCTATGTACCCGCCATACAGCTCTTGTGTAGACAACGTGAAAAACTACATGTACATATCATGCATGTCCAGCACCCTCCTCTTTTTTCATCAGGGCTTGGGACCTACGGATCGGACAAGATATGGTGAGTGCTAGTCTGTTTTTTAAAAATCACATCCTTTTTATACACCTTTGGTGTTCATGTGTAACTGATTAAACCAATTTATTAATTTAATAAACTAATTTAGTTATTTTATTTAAATTTTGTTTAAAATATTTAAATAAATTTATTTTAAAATGAAACAACAAGAATTAAAATTTGCTGAATTTCTCCAGTTAAAATCTCAAAAATCATCACTGAATCATTAAAGCCTGTTCTAACAAGTTAGAACGATTCTATTTAATTTATTAATAAAAATAATTTTTTAATTTTTGTTTAATTAAAATAATTTTCTAATTTAACGTATTGACTTTTTTTTTTAAATAGAAAAAAATAGCTAAAAATTTTAAACAGATATTTCTAGAATTCAATAATTTTTAAGATAATTCTTATGTATTTTAAAAAATTTAAAAAAAAATTAAGGAATAAAAAAATATACAAAAATAACTCTTTTTGTTGTTGCTTGTTTTTTTAAAGGAAAAAAATAATTTCAATATTTTATAAAATATTCTAATCAAATAACAGAAAATTAAGCAAAGCATTTTTCTTTTGTCACGTTTGACCAGTCTCATTTTTTTACCAGAATAGATGAAAAAATTATTTTCCTAATAGCTATTGGGGATATTAACAATTACATCTGAATGAGAAAAATACACATTTTGCTCTCTTTTGATAAATCCTGTTTAAAGGCTATTCTACTCAAGTACTTATTCAAGGCTATTTAGCTTGGTGATTAGACAATGATTCAAGTGGTCTTATTTAGCTAATACGCCGGACACTAAGCAAACATCATCAAAAAGATCAAAATATTGGTAAATAAAACAGCTCTGTGCCATTACAATACATAACCCCGAGTGCGCTGGATACTAGTCCAACATATGTGACTGTGTTCATAATTGAAACCAAGTGAATCTTAAAACAACAGATAAGAACTGGATGCAAATCAATTAATATATCACTATAGATTAAAATAACATGATTACAAATCTATCAATTTGAGCAATTTACAAATCGATTTGAATTTAAGTTTTTGGCGTTTGCTTTAAATTTCCACTTTATTAAACATCAAAGGTTTTTCCAAAGCAGAGTTAAAGACTTACCTTATGTTTTTGCTAGCAGATAAATTTAAATTAGTATTTAAAGCTGAAGGCAGTCTGTTTGGAATGAATAGGCAGCTTAGCTATTATCAGACTAGTGCGGTTTACACACACATTGAGTAATAATAAATGCCAAAGGCTATGTCAAGCGGATTAACAATCATTTTGGAATCTTTTCTATAAACAAACTTACACAAGCGTCCCTAACAGACTTGTGTCGTACTCAAGTGGACATTCAAAAGTATTTCTTCCGAATTCGTTGATTACAAAATAAGCCTGCAACCAGAATTTCAAGTGGCCAGTTTTGAGACGAGACTATTTTCTGTAGAGATAATTACTTTAACAATTTGATTTATACTCTTTTATTTCATTGGCCATTAATTAAGTTAATTAAAATATAATCTTATTGGATATAAAGATTCTATAAACAGTTTGTTTTATATTTTATTTGTAGAATAAAATAAAAATGAGTAGTTTTAACTCAAATTTTGCTCATACCTTTCAATTGTTCCGTAGTTTGATAAGCCAAAGTGCTCAAATGCGCCAAGCGGAGCCCAAGGAGACCAAAAATTCTTTTCACATAAACAAAATTTTGCCAGAATTGTTCGAAGAGTCGGAGCAGCAGCCGACTGAAAAACACGACTATTTGCAAAATTTGTATTACATATCCAAAAATTTGCACGCACCAGGCATTGGCGAAAGCAATATATTGGACACGTCTAGCTCGTCCAGTGCTTCATCTGAACAAACCAAGAGCGAAAACATGGAAACGAGTTCGGATGCGGTCTATAAGTGCAAAAATTGTGGCAAATGTTATTTGACCTCAAGTGCCTTAAAAATGCACGTAAAAACGCACACACTACCATGTAAATGCAAGATATGCGGAAAGTCGTTCTCGAGGCCGTGGTTGTTACAGGGTCATTATAGGACACATACTGGAGAGAAGCCGTTCAAATGCGAAATATGCTCGAGAGCATTCGCGGACAGATCCAACTTAAGGGCCCATATGCAAACCCATAGTTATATTAAAAAGTATCACTGCAATTTTTGTGAGCGCACTTTCTCAAGAATGTCTTTGTTGAATAGACACTATGAAAATTCAAGCTGTAGTCTACCATATTCAGCCTCACTAGCTACTAGTTCTGCTTCAACCTCTTCTTCATCGTCCTCTAAATATTAAATTATAATTTAACTATCAAAAAAAATTATGTATTTAAACTTTTTGTAAAAATTTCTAATAAAAATATTAGATTTTCGTTTTCAAGAATTTTTTTAAATAAAATTTTGATTTATTTTGCTTTTTGTCTGCTTGTAAAATTGAATTATTATTTAAAATAGGTAATATCAGATGCCTAAAGGATTTCATATCATATTTTATTTTAATTCATTAATTTACTGGTACTTCTGACAATTATTGAAAGTATTGTTTTAAAACTTTCTCATATTTGCTTTGAATCATATAGTTTTTTTATCCTATTTTTACGCTAAAAACGCTATGGTAAAAAGAAGGATTGAGATCCATTCTGAGTGTTCTGAGGATTTTATCAAAAGGTATAAATAAATAAAAAATTAAATTATATTATCTCTTCCAGTGAAGAGCTCTGTTTGGTGAACACGTCCTTTAATTCTAAGCAAATAATCAAGCAACCACAATTTTTTATTCCTTATACATATGCTCAGTAGTTGTGAATTTTTTCTTATTTCTTTTGTTTAGTTCATCATTTGACACAATCTTAGATCAGTGAATCGAATCTCAACATTCATTTGGGTACATCAATGTTGTATTTAAGAAATTTTTATACAACTTAAGTTTTGTTTTCTTAATCTAGTTGGTTAGCTTCCATACTGGTTATAACAAAGGCACATTTTGTTTTTGAAAGTCTGTTTTTAATATCTCTTTGTTCGATGTATCTAATTTGGTGTCTAGGTGCATGACTTATTTTTTGAATCCATTAATTTTGAGTCCCGTTGGTTTAGCGTTGTTCGCTAGGTCTTTCGATTTCATATCCATAAATGTTTCGTCATGATAAGTCCAACCAGAATTAGAAATAGTATTGAAGAGATAACACATCCTTAGCTGACTCCTTTACATCTTAAAAGTATCCAGATGGTCTTTTGTCTAGAATAATCCATCATTGTAATTACCGAGAAGAATTTTATCAAGTAAGTTATCTTCTGACCGATACAACTCACATATTTTTATGTGTATGTTGTCAAAGGCCTTCTTAAAGTCATTTAGGAACTATAAACTTTTAGTTTCCAGACTTATTTCTATGATGCTCTAAAGTGCACTACCTGAAAGCATAGTGCCTTACTTGCCATTGGTATTGTAATTCCACACCAATTGCCAAATCACTTTTTCACCTTTCTTCTTTTATTAAATTAGTTTAGAGGACCGCAAATATGGAAAGTCATCGGGCCAAAATTTCTTTCAGCTGTGAAGATATTCATTTTAGCCTGCAAAAATGGTCTCTCCTTATTAATACCACTAAGAATAATTTTATAATCACTAGGTTGAACTTGCAGTAACATGGAAATTTTGTAAAATTTACAATAATTTATGAAATTAAAACAAATAGAAAATTAATATTTAGGAAATTTTAACATTACCGATTTTTTACAAAACATTTCAGCTTTCACATAACGTTTTAATTAATAGATTAGCTAAAAATTAATCATAATTTGAAAAATTGTTATGATTTAATTGACAGTATTTTTTATCTTTTCAATCAAACCAAAAAAAAATGTAAGTTCTTTACACAAAATTATAAAAATAAAATTTCTTTGTGAATGATATTGATAAATTTTATTAATTTTAAAATGATAAATAAAAATAATTAAATTATATTAAAAATTTATTTTGAAATTAAAAAAAAATATTAAAATCTTGACAAATTTTGACAACAAATCAATTTAAGCTTTTTGAACAAAAACGTCATGGAAGCAAAAAATTTTACATTTTTTACATAAACTAAAAACTATCTATATAAAATCAATAATATGAATACAAAAATAAAAAAAAAACTATAATTAAATATCAGAATGAAGTTGTTTATGAACAAGCTGAGCATAAAGACCATTTTGCTTTAATAAGTCAACGTGAGTTCCTTGTTCCACTATTTGACCATGATCTAGAACCAATATTTTATCTGCTTTTTCTATAGTTGTTAATCTATGAGCTACAATAACAACTGTGTGACCCTTTAGATTTTCGTGAATAGCTTGCTGTACTAAATACTCAGACTCGGCATCCAAAGCTGAAGTAGCTTCGTCCAAAAGCAAAATTCTCGGGTTGCGAATCAGGGCCCTAGCAATTGCTAGTCTTTGCTTTTGACCTCCTGACAGCTGTGCACCACGTTCACCACATTCGGTCTCGTATTGGAGGGGCTGTTGAACTATAAAATTGTGAGCATTTGCCAACATAGCAGCTCTTTGTATCTGTTCAAATTCGCATTCTTCTTCATCCAAACCATAGGCTATATTCTCACCAATTTTTTTCGCATACAAAACTGGTTCTTGACCAACTAAAGCTACTGCTCTATGAATATATTTGTGATTATACTCAGATATTGATACATCATCGATCAAAACATCGCCTCTTTCTGGTCGGTAAAAACGCTCCAATAGTGCTATGCACGACGATTTGCCAGAACCAGATGGTCCCACTAAAGCCACTATTTCTCCTGGCTTAACTTTAAAAGATATGTCCTTTAGCACTTGAGCATCAGGTCTATTTGGATAAGTGAATGATACATTTTTGAATTCGATAGCTCCCTCAAGTTTCATGGGCTCATAGTTGCGCAATTGTAAATTAGGCTTGATGTCCAAGTATTCGAATATTTTTTCAGATGCTCCAGCTGCGTTCATTAATCCAGTATAAACGCTGGTCAAGCCTTCGAGACATGAGCCAAGAGTAAGTTGATAGATCACAAATGAGATAAAATCACCACTTGATATTTGGTTTGTGGAAACTAGATGAGCACCATACGAAAGCATTGAAACAGTCATTGACAATTCGGCTATCTTGACTGCCCAGTCGTATGATGTAAACATGAGCGCTTGGCGTATTTTAAGCTTTAGCATGTCTTTTAATTTAAAGGAATAACTGGAGAACTCCCCGTCTTCATTTGCGAAGCTGCGGACAGTTCTTATAGTTGACAAAGCTTGTTCAGCCACATCATTTGAGTCAGCCATGCATTTTTGGACCCGACTTGACAGACGTCTGTAGTAATCACCATAAAATTTTCCCACTGAAAATACAATTGGAGCTCCGATTAGACACGTGAGTGATAATTGCCAACTAAGCTTCAAAATAAAAGCTAAAGTTCCAATTGTTTTTACCAAGTTCCATAAGAATCCGTTCAAATTTTGGGATATTAGATCACTCATTGTGGTTGTGTCAGATGTTAACCTAGATAACATATCGCCTGTTTTGACTTTGTCAAAAAAGCCAATATCTTGATCAATTAAAGAACGAAAAACTAATTTCCTTAAGCGTACATTTAGTCTTGCTACCGCGATAGACAAAAAACATGTACGTATGCCACCAAACATTCCACTGGCAAAGTTAGCTGCGATGAAAAGAATAGCATTTTTTTTAAATGTATCAAAATTTTTTTGAACCGTTATGGTGTCTAGTACTTGTCCAGTGTAATATGGAACAAACGCTTCACCTAAATTAAAAATAAATTTTAAACTTATTAAAATTTAAAAGTTTTATAAAGACTTTTTTAGGATTTCTTAAATTATGTTTTAAAAAATATTATTCTTAATTTTGATTAATTTTGATTAATGAATTTTTAAAGAACAAATGATATTAATTGATCAAAAAGAATTATTACAATTCATCTGATTCAGATATATTAATAATTGCTAATGTTTGTCGAATAATTTCGCATTCTAATTAGATTCTTTTTAAAAAAATACATACTGATTATTAATTTGATGAAAACATTATCCTCTTAATAAACTTAAATCTTTTTTTAAATTATTTAATTATATTAATTTAATTTTTAACTTAAAACCTTAGCCAATGAACATAAAAGAGAGATAAATGCTATGAAGAAAAAATATTATTAGTAAAAAGCTACTTACAAACAGCTCCTGTTAACAGAAAAAAGGAAGCAATTAAGATTAGATGTAAATCAGATTTTGAATATTTAAAAAGTCTAAATAAAGATGAACGCTTTTTGTTTGCTTCATTAAGCGTTTCAATCAAAATATCGTCTTCTTGCGGATTGTCGCCAGGATCTCCACCATCCACATTTGTCTTTTGGTAACTATCAGTCTGCTTGGGTTTGACTAATGCAAACATGTAGACAATTATGAAGAATGAAAATCCGGCAAATATGTTCCATAGACACATAAGCATGTGATTTTTGTCTCGGTCAGATCTTTGATCAGCATAAAAAAGCATTTTAATCATAGCAAACGAGTACATTAGGAGACAAAAAAATGCACCAATGTATCGCTGATGAACAAATTTAATAAAGCTGTGTGCTTTTTGGTGCTGAATTATTGTCCAAAAGACTACCATTGTCAGAAATATGTCGCGTAGAAGGGAAACTATCCACAGATCGATCAATGATGTTGCGAAAACATACTTGCCTGGATGTTCTTCAGATAACCATAAGCCTTGTTTGAATGATTTGGTCACATAAAATGCGTTTAATAGCAAATCGATTGGTATGAATGCCAAACTTAGTGTTACACACATAAACTTTTTGGTATTTGTGCACATCGGACTGGAATTATGATTACTGGATGCTACTCTGTTAAATGATTTTAAACTTAAGGTTTCTATATCCATTTTAATTTAAAAAAAAAAAATTAAATGCTAATGAATTTAAAAATAAATTTTTACTGAAACTATGACGATAAAAAAAACAACTCAGGTAGGAAAGTAAATTTTGGCTTAGATAATTTTATCACTAATTTTATTGATTTTTGGTACAGAAATAATTTATTTTATGGAAAAACGAAACTAATAAAATAACATAGAATTAGGAATTTTAAAAATTTTTATGCAATCATAATTAGTTATTTCAAAACTATCTTTATATTCGCAAAGCCTAGATGTTTTTTATTTTTTTTAGAATGGAATAAAATAACTTCAAAATTCATTATTCATTGTGTGCATACCAAAATAAATTGAATTTTGTTTTAATTAAAAATTGAGTATCTTATGCTGTGACTATCATATTTCTTGATAGCCTCAAACCGTGTATTAATTAAAAAAATGCGGCTATCAACACAATGATTGCTTATTTATAAATCTATATCAACAAACGCCTGCCTCATAAATGATATAAAATAATAAGATTATTTCTATTAATCATTATCATCTCTTATCAGTTCTCCAAAAAATTTCAAAATTTATTTCTTGATGATTCAGGAGGACTGAATTATCAAAGAATAAAAAGTGTATCTTTTAAATAACATACTTAAATTTGACTAATTAGTTTAAAGCTATTCTTGATCAACCTGGCAAAGCTTTAATTTAAAGGTAAATATTTGTATTTGAGAAGAATGGGAAAAATTTTAATTTTAATTCAAATTCAAAATTTAGCTATAAAATTAAATTTTAAAAGCTTGTAATTAAAATGTTTAGCATATCTTGGTTTATAAAGAAATAAAAAAATTAACAATATTCCAACAATAATCTTTAATGTTATCTATTTTCTAATTGAAGAAAAATGACAAGGTAAATGATCGAATTACTTGATTTTTATTTTTAATATTGCAAAAATTAATTAATGAATCCACTAACTTCTATCAAAAATTTTTACATTGAAAGAATAATTTTGATTAAAAAATTAAAATAACTTTTTTTAAAAGACGAGCTTCGTAAATGTAACTAAATTATTCAAAAAAAATACCAACAATAATATTTCAAATTGAATTAGATTTAAAAAAACTCTTTTTCATTATTTTTGAAAATAATTAATTTGGACTCAATTTTGATAGATGAATAAAATCTAAAAACATTTTGTTTAAATTAAGTTCATTTTTTAACATGAAGTTTAAAAATAATATTAATTGATTATTTGATTTTATCTTTGATATGATCTTATAATTGATAAAGTTTATTAAAACGAAAAAATTGGCAAAGTGGTGATTGATAATAGTTTTAGAAAATAAACTTTTTAAAAAGCTGATTTGAGTCGATTCATAAAAAAATTAATAATCAAAAAAAATTTTATCTGAATATCTTATGTTGTTTAATTGGATCTAATGCGAGCAACATGTTGAGATTTTTTAAGAGAAATCGAGTTTCTCTCGAAACTCTTACCATTTTATTCAGATAAAAGAAAATAATTTTAAAAAATGATTACTTGATTTATTGCTAAAGAGAATTAAAAATTGGATGAATATCAATGAAAGAAATCTGGTAATTTAAGCTATATTGTTCATTTCAAATATTGATTTGAAAAAATTTAAACTTTTTAAAACTTTAATGTTTATTCGATATTCTAAAACTTAAGCAAAAATAAGCGTATTTGAAATTGAAAATTGGATTATCAATAAATTTGATGATGATACGAATCCTCGAGGAATTATTTACTTATAAAAACTTCAAAAATCTCACTGTAACCTAAAGCTAGTTTTATTTCTCCTCAAAGATAATGCTTTATGCATACAAGGTATATAACCATATAATTAGAATCCTTCTGATGATCATCCTTTCCGCTCAACCTGTCTGAAAGATATATAATGAATGCTGAGGAATGATGATTTTTTATTTCGAGGATTGAAAGTTTTCAGCCTATTTTATACATTTTTTTGGTAAATTTTAATTAATATATTGGAGAAAAAAGATTCCATGTAATTTTAAAATTTAACCTTCACTTAAAAAGTATTATGTTAAGTATCATAATATATATTTAAATTATGTATTTTTTTTAAATAAATTTTATATTGATATTTAAGAAATTATATACTTTTTAAATTATTTTTAAAAATTAATCTTTCTTTTAGTTTGAGTCTCACTTAAGTTTTAAAAAAGGACAAATCTCAAAAGAAGACAAAAAAACTGAAAAATTTAAAGGATATTAATAAAAAAGCATAATTTTTAATTATAAAGATAATTTAATAAAAGACAAAAGTAGCTTAACATCACTTATGTCTAATGGTAGAATTAAGATCTAAAATAAAAAATTAAGCATTCTTTTAAGATTAATATTTTAAAAAAATTGAAATTAAATCGTTTCAGAGATTAGTTGATTGTCAAAAATTAAACAAAAACGAAAAATAAACAATTGAAAGTAAATCAATTTTAGAATCTAAATTTTTAATTGAATTTTTTAAAATTTTCTTTTATCTTCATATTAATATTATTTTAAAAATTTTAATAATTAGTATTCTAAATCTTAATTTTCGATTAAGTTAATGTAAATAAATATTTGTTTCTTTTATTTTTGAAATATATTCAGAATTAGATTAAAAACACTCGGCTTATATTATATGACAAAACAAATACGATAAACTTGTTTTAAAATTTGTTTTCTTATTCAAATATTGCAAGATGCCGCAAATTTTTTCAACCAGGTAATAAGTTGGTTAATTTAAAAGATCAATTTGCAAATTTATAAAATAATGAGTATATTAATCTTTGTAATAATACAAATAAGTAAAAGTTTTGATGGTTGTTAAAGCTTAAATTAATTAATTAAAAAGCAAGACGTTTTTTGATCAAATTAAATTTTTTTTTTTTTAATATAAATAAAGTTTTACAAACAAAATATCAAAATAAACTATTTATTTATATTTTTAAAGAAAAAATTATGAAACAAATATCAAGTTTAAATATTAAATTGTTTTTGAAAAGAAGTTTTATTTTTAAAAAATAGTTCCAATCTTGATTAATAATTATGTCATTCACAAATTTTGAATTCAACTTGGCTTGAAAAAAAATTTGTTTTTTCGATTTAAAATTTTTCTCTGTTGGTTTGAACCTGTTTTAATTAAATTTTCTCTTCCCATCTAGCTAAATATATGTTTTAATATTTTTAAAAAATATAGTCAACTCATTAAGTGCCAAGAATAAATAAAGCACTAGATTAAAAAAAGTATATGTATGTTTTTAGATTTTGCAGATAGACAAAAATATTTAAGATTAAATTTATTGATTTTATTTTTTCATTAATGAAACCCAAAAATAATAATTTTTTTGTATTTTGATTATTTAGATACTAAAACCTTAACTAAATGTTTTTTTAATCAGTTATATAATATCTTTTGAATTTAAAAAATATCACGATAAAAAAAATAAAATCTTGTATAATACAAATTTGTTTAGGCATAAATTTATTACAAAGTTTATTAAAAAATTATTTATATAATTTGATCTAGATATATCATAATGATAAAATGAGCCACTAAAGCCAAATATCCGATTTAAATGTAATTACTTCCCATAAATTCCCATAATTGTCACTTTGATTTTAACGCACTTAAAAAAAACTATTTTGATTGATTTGAATATTTTAGCCATTAATTTTGGACATTAAGAATCCGAACTCTAGTCGGTTAATTTATTCACTTAGATAGTTGGTCATTCAAAAAAGATTAATGGCTAAATTGTCAAAAATTTAAATATTATACTAATCTAAATAAATTTTAATCTTTCCTCCGGGTCCTTTAGGGTTTTGGTAAAGAAAAAAACTTGGTATTTTGAAAATTTCAATTTTAATTGCATAATAGCACAAGAACTAGATAAATTTTTCTAATTAAAATTTCCTCTAACATCAAATATATAAATGTGTCGATTTTTGAATTTTAGAAACTTAGTCTGAAAATGAAGCAATTATCAAATACTCAAGCTTTCATAAAACCGTGCTCAAATGAATACCAAAAGCTTGATTTTTTTAAATTCAGACAATACTGCTCATACAATTTTCCAATCGCTAACAAGGTAAGCCTTAGATAATCTATTCTCACCATGGCAAATCAGATAAAACCAAGATTAACCCAAAGATTTTTTGCTAGCTTCAAAAATTTAATTAGTCTTAAACTGATAAAACCTCTATATAACAAACAATTAATAAATTTTATCTTTCAAAAAAAAAATAGTTCTCTCATAGTTGAGTAATAAATTTTTGTTTGTTAAGAGTCATAAAATTCATAATTTTAAAACATTTAAAAATCTTTTGAATACGAACAGGTGAAACCTTATGATTACAGTTATAAAAAATTTTTGTTTTTTACAAAATATTTCATAACATTAAATGTTTTTAGGTTGAGTTGATTGATACGAGCAATAAAAAAGATAGCACTCTCTCTATTCTCAGTAGTTATTCAGAGCCTAAGAGTTATATAAACCAACTAGTAATGAGTTCTAATACTGAAATAGATCCCAACAAGATACATTTGTTTGTGAAGGCTGGTCAAGATGGACGTTCACAGGGAGCATGTCCTTTTTGTCAGACAGTTTTCTTACAACTCCTAGTCAAAGCCAAAACAAATAAGTTTAACTTTGACGTTCTTACAATAAATGTTGATAATCCACCAAAAGAATTCAAAGAGCTGTCACTCAAACCTCCTGTTCTTCTACATGGTTCCAGTAAGCTACTCGAATCGAATCCTGAAAATGACGCGGTCATACTAAGTGATGTCGACGAAATAGCTGAATATTTGGATCGGATGTATCCAAATACACCTTTGGCTCAAGACAGTACACAGGCAAATAGTGTTTGTCTGAACGTTTTTTCTAAATTTTCTCATTTTATCCGTGATGTGGCAACAAAAGGAACCAATCTCGAGGGCGAATTAGAGAAAATAGACAATTTTTTGAAGAATATGTACAACAACGATCTTAATATGGTCCAATTTATGAATGGAAATGGTCAAATGAACCTAGTAGATTGCTATCTTTTGCCAAAACTTCAACATATTCGAATCGCTGGCCAGTCAATTAAACAATTTAGGATACCTGACAGACTGAAATTTTTGTGGAAGTATTTGAAAGTGAGTTATGAGACGGATGTATTTTACAAGTCGTGTCCACCTGATAGAGAGATTATTTGCCACTGGTCTAAAAGTTTTTTATCTCAAAAGCATTTATTGCAAATAATTCAAGAGACACCATACAAGACACTTTCAATACCAGATTACGTAAAATTCTAGATCTTATTTTAATCTTTAAATTCAGAAGGCTTAGTATTTCCGATAGCTTTGTAAATAAAATTTAAAAAATATTCAAATGTTTGTCTTCAGTAGAATTAAATTTTGTTGCCATGGGAAATACAGAATTTTATTTCAATTCTTTTTTATCTGGTTATAATAGATTTGATTTTTTATTTTAATAATATTATATTTTAATTAAGAGAATGAAGCAGAATATTTTGCTTTGATATCAAAAATTAGTTTTGTATTTAATAAAAACTAGGTTATTCAAACCTCATTAAGTAGACTAATTCGGATTAAAATTAGAGCTAATTTAAGCGGTATAAGAGAAAATTCTAAATATCCAACTATTTTTGACAAATAATTTATTTTAGAATAAACGATTTGAAATTTAAATTTATAGAATAAACCAAATTTTTTTTAATTTTCAAAATTTAAAATCGCATGTTTTTAAATAAATTATTTTTATTGAAAAACATTCAAAAAAGAAATAAAAATAAATTATTTACATTTTTTTACTGTTTTAACAATTAAGAATATTTTATGTTTTATTTTAGAACTAACATAAAACAAATTTTTTTTTACATTATGGAAAATAAAGGTTATTTTATTGATTTTATAATTTTAGATTGATAGATTAGATAGATTTGAGATTTTTTAAAATTATGAACAAATTTGATAATAAACCAAGTGAAATCTGTTTAGATTTTTTCATATCTAAATAAAACAATAAGTAAAATAATTTGAAAAATCTAGAGTAACAAAATTTTTGAAAATGATTGAAAAATTCTAATTCTTGACATTAATTCGATTTTCTTAAGCAAATTAAATACTAAATAACGATTAATTGATTCTCCTCTTCAAAAATTAAATAGTAAAAAGGATAAATGTTATTAAAATAAAATACTTCTCTCTTTAGCAATAGCTTTATTTTAAATCGAATTAAAGGTAATGTGATTTTTTTAAGAATAAAAATAATTCTTTAAATAGTTTAAAAAATACAAAAATATTTGAACTAAATTTTTAAAATAGTTATTGAAATAATTTTCAATGTATATTGAACAAAAGAGAAGCCCTAAAGAATTTAGTTTCTAAGCATGTATGGTATAGTAAAGAATAAAAATAGAAAATCAGATTAATACTTATTAATGATAACTTTGCAATGAAAAAGTCCTAAAAGTGACAAATAATGTTCATTTAGAATCATTTATTTAAGGTTTTTTAAAAACAAAATTTCGATCGATTACAACATTTAATGACAGATATTCAAAAAAAATTTAAGGAAAATTAGATTTCATTTCATTCTCATTTTTCATAAATAAAGTTTGAATAAAAATTTAAGATAAGAATTGAGGACAGATATACCAAGTTATCTTCTCTCATCTGATATTCTCATCTTATTAACTTTATTAATCCATGAAATAACTGTATCAGCTGGTTCATTTTTGTACTTCTGAATGAATCGATGTTGTAACAAGCTCTTCAAATCGCCTCGTTCACATGGCTCTTTGCGCAAACAAGTATCCAAAAAGTCTAAAAACTCCTCACTGAAGCATGACTTTGGCAAACTCGGCGGTGGCTATAAATTTGAAGATTAATTTATTTCTAAATTGTTTTACTCATAATATACAAAAATTACCTGATTGACTATGTATTCCAAGAGCTCAAAAATGGCCATTGACTTGACAGCTGATCTGTTTTCACTTCGTGGACTAACTCCTTGCGGATCGTTGTGAAACAAGTTAAGTATTTCGTCCTCACTTGGCACAGGTATTGGATATCGGCCTATGGCCATTTCGACCAAAGATAGACCTAGACTCCATATATCAGACTGAACAGTGTAACAATTTCCTTCCAGTCTCTCTGGTGACATATAAGATCTAGTACCAATAAAAGTATTGGCCATTGAATCAATTAATTGTCCACTTACACCAAAATCACATAACTTTATATCTCCATTCGAATTGATTAAAATATTTGATGGCTTTACATCTCTGTGCATTATTTGATGTGACTCTCTTAAGTATTTTAAGCCCATTAATACTGACTCAGTGATTTTTCCTAATATATTTTCTGGTATTCTATTGACTTTCTTTAAAACCAAATCCAACGACCCACCATCCATATACTCCATGCATATGTTTATCTCTCCATCACAAGTATATGCTCCATAAAATCCAACTATGTATGGTGAATTACATTCATGAAGCACTGTAAGTTCCCTAAGTATTTGGTTACGTATTGCTGGTTTTACTTCTAGATGGATTAATTTTTTTGCCAAAGCAACATCTAATCGTCTATGCCTGACCAAAAGAACAACTCCGCCATTTCCTGATCCCAACTCGCCATCTACTGACAAATCATCGTTGCTTATTTCACCTATATTCTCTCTCAATTGCAGAAAACTAACTAATCTTTCAATCTGGCCAGTACTAAAATCATTTATTGAGCGTATTGTTTCTATTAATTGCTGAATGTTTGGTCTGCTATTTTGTGTTAAGTCATTTGACCTGTTGGTTAGCTGGGAACTTGAATCATTTCTGGCAAGCAATGAGTCGGCAGAGGTGTTTAGAGGTTCTGGGTTACACGATTGTATTGAAGTTAGTGGAGGGGGTCTTGGTTTTGGTTGAGAGCTTGCTTTCTGTTGATTTTCTGTTGGAGCTGCTTTTTCTGCACTTATGGTCAATTGGTGAATGTTTCGAGGCATTATTAAAGAAATGTAAAAAATTCAAATATAAAATAATCTAAATCAAAAGAGTCCTTGATTGAGCCACAATGAAACGGAAGATAAATTCTTGTTCATGGAGTTATCATTTATGCTAATAATATGCCATATAAAAAATTATTAAAAAGCTAAATTTACATTAAAATCGAAGAAACAATGCAAATATTATAATGTTTATGTTTAGAGCGTGCTCAAAATTAGAATAAAACAAGTTGAACAAATAGTCAAATATCTGTGGAGGCTTGTAAATGAAAAAAGTTACCAAACAATTTTACCAATTTTGATATAAAAATGATAATTTTTGCTAGTTTTATTAAATTTTAATGAATAAAGTTTCTTAAAATTTTTAATATTTTGGAAAATATCTAAATTTTTTTCATTTTTTTTCATATTTTGTTCTAAAGAAAAGTTAAAAAAGGTCGTTATTTATTTCCGAAGCTTAATTGATATACATATTTATTTAATATCTTTAAGAGTAGGAGGCTTATATATAATTAAATCAAATATTTTTCAAATGTTTTCTTAAAATCAAGATATTTCCTTAGACTAAAATTAATGTTTTCTAAGCAGTTAAAATTGTGAAATTATTAGCTTAAAATTTTGGCATAATTACATTAGATTTAATAATCTCTACTGATTGGAATAGAATTTTAAACGCCTGAATGATACACAAAATATTGATTGTAAAAAAACTTACCAAAAAATTATTAATTAAATTAGTAGGTATTTTAAATTTATAAGTGAATCATAAATACTTTATAAAGAGAAGGGATCTTTTAAACTGTTAAATAAAGTAGGCGTTATTTAGAATTTTTCATTAAGTATACATTTTCCTTTTTTGATAAAATTAAAAATCTAATATTTACTAGTGGGTGAATATTTGTTTTTGTAGTAATAAAAACAACATTTAAATAAGATTGTATTACTTTTAATTATTTAATTTTTCAAAATTAAAACAAACAAAAACTAAATGAAAAATTTAAAACTAAAAATCTAAATTAGGTAAAAAGATTTCTTTAATAAAAACCTAAATCTTAATCAGAAATATTATTAACTTTATTAATCCATGAAATAACTGTATCAGCTGGCTCATTTTTGTACTTCTGAATGAATCGATGTTGTAACAAGCTCTTCAAATCGCCTCGTTCACATGGCTCCTTGCGCAAACAAGTATCCAAAAAGTCTAAAAACTCCTCACTGAAGCATGACTTTGGCAAACTCGGCGGTGGCTATAAATTTGAAGATTAATTTATTTCTAAATTGATTTACTCATAATATACAAAATTACCTGGTTGACTATGTATTCCAAGAGCTCAAAAATGGCCATTGACTTAACAGCTGATCTGTTTTCACTCCGTGGACTAACTCCTTGCGGATCGTTGTGAAACAAGTTAAGTATTTCGTCCTCACTTGGCACAGGTATTGGATATCGGCCTATGGCCATTTCGACCAAAGATAGACCTAGACTCCATATATCACTTTTCAACTTTGAACCTGTTCCATTTAGCTCCTCAGGTGAATGATAACTTACTTTTTGAAGATTATTCACAAATTTTTCTTTAACCAAATCAACTGAAACTTGAATATCACATATTTTTATTAAACCCTCTGAATTTACTAAAATGTTTGATGGTTTCAGGTTATTGTGATAAATATTAAGATTATCTTTTAGATATTCTAAGCCCATTAATACTGACTCAGTGATTTTTCCTAATATATTTTCTGGTATTCTATTGACTTTCTTTAAAACCAAATCCAACGACCCACCATCCATATACTCCATGTATATATTTATTCCCTCATCATTTTTATTTGATCCATAATATCCAAGAATGTATGGAGAGTTGAATTCTTCAACGATTTTGAAGTCGTTTAATATTTGGCGCTGGATAGCTGGCTTGGATTGCAGTGGTAATAGTTTCTTTACTATTACCAAGTTTGATTGTTTATTCTTGACCAATTGGACAACATTTCCGCTTTCAAAGGCTAATTCTTTTTCAAAAACTAAATCGTCGTAAGGTATTTCAGGCATCTTAACTAGAATTAACTTTTATTTTCTAAAAAATCAACGTATTTAAACTTAACTTAAACTGTAGGCGTTTATATTAATCATAAATTTTAAGTAGGCGCTCTAAAGCAATGCTTCACAGAGGTTTTTTATTAAAAGACTGTAAAAAATTTTAAACAAATTCTCTTGGATATCTGTTCATTAAGTAAAAAATTTAAATTATTAAATATGTAAAATTTATTGTCTTTATTTTTCACTTGATTTACATCAATTTCTAAATTTATTGAATAAGAATTTTAAAAATTGACCAAAAACCAAAAACTTAAAAGTTAGAATAAATTAAACATTATAAAGCTTGATTAAATATATTGTGTTAACTTAGGAAGATAATTTCCAATTTTATTTACAGACAAATTTTAAATAATAATTTATCTAAGTGAATCATTCTGATATACTTTTAAGCTTTTAAATAGAGAAATATTTCTTGGCCTATCAATAAGATAATTCTTAAAATTTTTATTAATATTTATGTGTTTCAAATGAATTATTTACAATTTTTTACAATTTCAAGGTTAATCAACAGGCTAGTTCCCTTGTGATGAAGACTGATTAACACTTTATCTATTTTAATAATATAAAATAATTTTACAAATAAAAAAAAGGGTTTGTAAAATTAGTTAAAAAATTAAAACACTTAAATATTTAAAGAAAATTTTTGAAATTTTTTACAAAATCTGAGAAAATCAAATTAATATGTGGTGCGGCTGGGCTGATTAGGACTCCGTGAGGGAGTGGAACAAGATTAAAATGTTAACTTGGGTTTTATATTTTATTGGATCTAACTACTCAGAGGGTTTTTATAAAGAAACTGAAGCCAAAAACTTAAAACTAAGTCCTAACCAGTCCATTTGCACCACAAATAAAGTAAAATATTAAATGCTTGAATGTTGTAAACTTCAACATTGATCTCTTGATCACATACCAATATATAATTCAATATATAAGTCTTAAGTAAAAAAATCCAAAAGTTTTTTCGCAATTTGCTGATTTTGATTTTGGTTCTATCAGATTCTCACTATTCCTTAGATTATATTTCAAATCTCTCGTATCATTCTTCTTCAAATTCTGGTAACATTCTATCTAGTATTCTATGTCGTAAAGCATTTGAATCATACATTTCTAGGAAGTTGTAAATGTCATCAAAACTATTTATTTCAAATTTAAACCTAAACAATTTAAATATTGATATTTGATCATTGATTATTGTCTCTTTTGAAAAGTAGCTTAAGAAAGTTAAGTATTTGTTTTTCAATAGGATAATTAAATCATGGTAAACGTTAATTAATAGAGAATCCAAGACAATTTAAACAATTTATTAAATAGATGGAACAAAATAATTTTTTATAAAATTAAAACAATTTATGTGATTCAAATGAATTATTTACAATCTTAATTACTTGATTAGATTCAAATATCATTTCACCATTGCCGTTTTTTTTCGTATCCCAATTGACTGCTTTGCACACATTAATTTTAAGGTAAATAGGTGAAAAGTAATTACACTGGTTAATTGGCTGGGACAAAGACCAACAATTGTGACATAACTTGGACTCGGATGAAAAAAAAAGCCGGCAATTCAAACACAAGTACACGTAAACATCATTCCGTTTGACTATATCAGTCTCATTTATGACAAGAAAATAAGATTTTTTCAATAAAGATTTGCTCAAATGATTTCGTATTATGTGAATATGCAAGAGTGGTTCTTGGTTAAGGCATGGACCGCACTCAGGACACACATACAGTCGTTGATCCTTGTGCTCGTTTTTCATATGATTTACATATTCTTTGCACAAAACATTCTTTTTACACAAATAACAATCAATAGACACCATTGACTTGTTTATTTGGTCAATTAAATGAGCTTTGCATGTCTTAAGACTGGTGAATGAGTCACACCTGTCTGAATCGCATAGATTTCCTTTTCTACACTGACACTCGTAGTAGGTCTTCATGGTGACCGGCTCATTTCTATGCTTTTCAAAATAGTGCTTGTTTATTTGACTGACCAAATGGGAGGACAAATTAACTTCTTGTTTGTCAGTATCGTAAAAAATTGTCTCATCATTGACACATAACTCGCACTTGTGACTTTTGACCATGTGATCTGACAACCAGTGGTTCAGCATTTGGTTCACATTTGTGAAAGAAAACTTGCAATCATGGAAAATACATTTGTATTCGTCCAAATCGTACCTTAATGTAAACAAACAGTCGTATTTTAAGTGAAGTCGGAAAAGCTCGATGTAATTTTTGTTCAGTGAATAGTCGAATAAAAGACCACATTCGGGACATACCAAACTTTGCCGATTTGTGGCAGCACTTTGACTAAATTTAAAGTTTAAATCAATTAAACTTAAATTGACCAACTGGGAACACTTGATAGAATACTGCAATTTTTCTAGACTATATGAATTGAGCAAATCAAGACCAGACTCTTCCACATTGCCTATTCTTGATTTAAAAAATTTTTCCTTGAGCATTTTGAAGAAGCCTCTTGCCGATTGAGTCGAATATTCGCCATCTATTTTTTTAGATTGGACAAAGTGAAGCTTAAGGTCTTTATAATCCAAAAATAATGCATCACAAACACAGCATTTGTACACCAGAAATCTATTTGTGTACAATTTTTTCAAAAAGAGCTTTATTTGGCTTAAATCTTGGTCGTTTAGCTTAAATTTGTTGTTAATGGCCAAGTTAATGTTCAGGTCGGTTTGCTTCAGGTTTTGTATGTTTGAGAACAAAAATTGAATTGAAGCTAAATGCTTTGGATTTTGGGTCACAGCTTTGTCCAAGGGTATCTGATCTATTTGAATATGTCGGTAAATTGGTTGAAAAAGATTATTTTTATGCGAATAAACGTGATATAACATTTTGCATTTGTTAAAAAATACTTTGTATTGTTTGCACTCAATGCAGAAAAGTTTAATGTAGATGGCTCGGCGGTCCAGATGCATGTGGAATGTTTGTTCGTAAGAGAATTTGGCCGAGCAAGCAATGCATGGAAACACAATTGAGATGTTGTGGTCAAAAATAGGGTCGATTTCTTCATTTGTGTCCTGGAAGTAGTAGTTAATGAAGTTAATAAGTTGTAAGCTGGTTAGACAAAGCTGGTCGTCTTGCAGAATTTTGTTTATGAGCTCAATTTTAAAGCCAAAGTCGATGGCTTTAAATGCGTCCAAGCTCAATGTGGTGCATTCATTTAAGCTCATCGCTACACAGTCACTCATTAGCGATAATAGGCTTATTTTAAACAATGTTAATTTTTTGTTATTTATTTATAATTTTCTTTTATATTAAGCTAAAACATAGAATTGAAGCTGCAATTGCAATTATTTTTTTGGCTTAGCTCATTCATTCAAATTTGAAATTTTTTAAATAAATTTAACTTAACTTTATTTTTGTTAGATATACTTAAATTAATTAAATGGACATGGAAATAAATTTTTTTTAATAAATATTTTAAAAAGTATATACATGTTTTTTTTAATTTTATTTTTAATAAAAAATTGTGTTTATTGGTTCATTTGAAGAGAAATTATGCAAGAATTTTATTATTTTATTCAAACTCAAAAAGGTCTTAATGATGTTCTATTAAAAAAAAAGCAAGAAATTTTTTTAATTTTGATTTTTAAGACATTATTACTTAGTTAAAATTTGATGAAGACAAAATGTCATTTTGTTCCAACAATTATTTTTAAAATTCAACTTTTATCTTACAAACAAAAAAATAAGCCATTAGGAGAGATTCTTTTTATTTAAGATTTTAGGGCAAGAAATATTAGTTAATTATTAGAATAAATGGACTGTTTGTAGCAATTTATTTACCAAAAAATCGTTTCTCATAATTTAAGATATTAAAATTGGAACAAAAATAAAATTTTATCATATTCAAAAATTGACTAATAATATATATACAATACTTCATAGAATTTTTAATTTAAAAATTTATATAATTTTTGTGAGCTAATAATAAAATTGTATTTTTTTTATTTAACATTTTAATATAACCTATCAATTCAAACTTAACTTTATTTTTTATTAATTATAATAGAAAAATTATTAAAAAAAATTTCCCTTAAATTTTTTTATGAATTCCCTGGCACAAGAGCTAGATCTCGACCTTATCGAGTTTTTGACAGAGTTTTGTTTGAATGAAATAGCTTTAGAGGGTCTTCAAGGTAAGATAATTATTATAAATTGTTATAAACTTGATTTTTTACAAGGACATCGACTTACGGACATATTCGACTTATTCATTTCCTCATGTGAAAAAATAATTCAAGATTCTGAGTCATTGGTCCGTACCGAGTCCATTAATCGTTATTGCATGATACATGAACTTTTTTCAGAATCAAAATCAAATCCTATAACAAAAAATTTTATATTCAAAGTTTTAATAAATCAAACTGATCTAGAATTCTATTCAATTGATGAGCCTGAGGCAGTTGAGGCTCGACCAAAAAAATCATACACTAGATCTTTAGTTTTGGCAAAAAATAAAAATATCAAATACCAAAAAATAATAAATGATCCTGAGCGAAACAAGCGTGGCTACTCTACGGACTATTTTGATCGCCAACTTATCCAAATCGACCACAATGTAGCCTACGATGACCTCATAAAGAAGCACAAATTGGTCAAAATAGTCGCCAGTCAAGAGCTACGCAATAAAGTCCTATGTCCATCTCATCGCTACCTTGATTTCGAAAATCTAAATGATCTAGAATACTGTGTTCTTGAGTCAATTGGTCGTAGTCGGTATGATCGAGTCTATTCGACAGGCGATGACGGCCTGGTTCAACAATTTGACCTTGCACCAAAGCAACTTCATTACATTCTGGTCAATCTAGAATCCCATGGATTGATTAAAAAGCAAGTTCTTACATCTGAGAAAAAGAAAAGCGTGGTTCAGCTGACTAAATTTGCTTGCCGGATTAAATCGTCAAGCGAGAAATTAGTCGACTTTTTGATGCAAAAAAAAGAGCCTGATGAGTTCTCAGACTCGGCGTCCAACATTAAAAAGTCTCTTAACATATCCAATAAGCAATTTAAGACCTTAATTCAATCATGTGAAAGACAAAATATTTTAAAGCGCTTTTTAATAACTACTCAGGTAAATTTAAAAAAAAACAAATCATCATCAAAATTGTATCCAGCAAGTCGCCAAATCAGAATGATCAAATTGACCGAAACCTATGTCAAACAATATCTATCAATTAAAGATGATGATACAATAATCGAGGAAGATGACCATGCTGAACCAGAATTGAGCTCACTTATAGGAACAGCTCAGTCCAACTATACAAGTCTCTATACGCAAATATTTGATAAAATAGATCAATGCGGCAAAGAGGGCATATCTCTCAAACAACTGGGACACTTGTTTGGCTTCGACTTTTATAAGTCGCGTCGAATGGGCTCCAATTTACAGACACATCCCGACATAGTTACCATGATCAAAGAGACTAATCGAGGAAAGGCCAAGTATCAGACTATTTTTTTGCGCAAATATCTATCTGAGACAATGCCAACTCAATCACAGGAAATTACAATTCTGCCTCAAAAAAATATACAAGCATTGGTTTCCAACCGAATGTTGAATAGAAAGAAAATAATCGAGGAATATTTGAGTAAAAATAAAATATGCACCAAATATGAGCTGTCACGTGAAATACGTGAACATGAGGAAAAACTTGGCTTAAAAGGTTCAATTGATTCAAAAACCACCAAGAGAATGCTTTTAAATTTGGAAAACGAAGGAAAATTAAAAATATTTACAGTAAATTTAAAAAATACGTCATACATGGGTGTCAGATTGGCAAATGTGAGCGAAAATGATCAATTGTATCTAAATTACTGTGCCACATTTAAACGCACATTTGACACAGTGGATGTTAAAAGTCAAGAAGTGGTACAAGCTCAGCCAAAAGAAGAAAATAAATTTAAATTGACCAAAAAATTTATCCAATCAGTGGTTGAAAAGCTTGATTTTTCAACCAATTTTTCAAAAAAATATGCCCTTGTACCTAAATTTCAAAAAGCTATAATTCTTCATCGTTTTTTAGGCTATCTTTTATTTTTTTATAAAGGTGAACAACAAGCTAAAATTAGCGCCTCTATTCCAAACATATCGGAAGAAGAATTGAACAATTTGAATAAATTAAATACTGATGATTTAACTATTGTCGATAGCTGTAAACTTCCTGGAAAAGATAAGCTCTATATACCATTAGATGAAAACAATCATTTAAATTGGAATTCATTCATTCCTCCACTACAAAATACAGACAAAAATTGTATATTTATAGGAGAAATATTTTCTCACATGCCATTATCAATATTTTGCTCATTAATAGTAATAAACCATCAAGTACCAGGGTTGGTAGCAATTCTAAAGCATCCTCAGAAACGGCACTTGTTAGTCAAAGACCTGCCGGCTGAAGTAATCGCTCCATTAATATTTGAGCGCCGCTATTTGCAGCGTATCTTGGCAATTCTACAATTGCTAGCATGTTTAGGCCTGGTCACATTTGTTGAGTCACCATTCAAGAATAACCAAGCCGCTAGTAGAGATGTTCAATCTCAGCTTATTTATGTTCATCATAAGGCCGAGTTTTACGACACCACTACCAATATATGCCAATCTTGGTCTGAGCTGAAGGATAATAATACCAAGATTTTGAACAATGAGTCTTTATATGACAAATTTTTATTCGAATTCAGCTCAGATAATGAAGTAGTTGACTATTGGAGAAAATTGCTTCACGTTTCCATGAATACTTATAAATTCAGTGTTGCAAAGTGTCTACATGAAAGTCGTCGCTCCAGACAAGAACTTCTGAACAAAATTGTCAATAGAGCTCCACTTAAAGAAGTGCATAGCTTGTGGTCAATCGAAAAATATGGTGATCACATGGGTCCTGGTCTGTACGATTCGCAGCTATTTTTGAATTCATTCAAAAATTGGATGATCAATCAATCTAATTTGACCAATTTATCTTCACAAAATTTAGCCATAACAAAAGAGGCAGATAACTCTTTTGCACCATATTCAGAGCTAGCTCTATTTTTTCCCTTTGGCGTTTTCAGAGGTCTGGCATCTAGTAGTGCCCAACGCACCAAGAAGAAGCCCGTTAAACGAAAGGGAATTGATAGCAAAAAAAAACCAGAGTTTAAATTTAAAAAGCCCAAGCTTTTAGTCAAAACTAAGAACCAAAATTTAATCAAGACAGCCAAACAATTGGTTGACAGAGCTAAATTTCACACTCAAAAGTCAAGTCAGAACACTCCTTTGCCAGATCATAGAGCAACTTGGAGTCCCTCGGAGGACGAAATGATTCTTCTGATTAAAGTGACAGCTTTGTACTTTGCACCAAATGAAAAGAGCGTTCCATTCAAGCTTATAAATGACATTATGAATAGGCTGATGCCTAAAAATTGCCTGGATAAGCGTGTCAGCTCGTTTGGCAGACGTATTAAAATATTGATGAAGTCAAAAATGAATTGCTTATTTGTAGCTAACAAACTCGAATTGTGTAAGCAAGACAAAGAGTTTGACAAAAAATATGCCAATAGGCGAACTAAGGTCAAGCGTAATTTGGTAGATAAAGAATTGGTAGATCTTTACATAAGTTTCATAATGGATATGAAAGAAAAAATTAGGCAATCTTCGCCTAATGAGCTAAAAATAGACTTGCCCGACTCGATTGAAAAATTTCATCAAAAATACAAAATATTGAATACCCAAAAGGATATTTTGTTAAAAGATGCATCAAGCTATTTTCAACAGCCAAAAAGTGATTACGAAATCACGCTCACTACTCTTCACAGTGCTATACATGTGAGTAAAAATTAGTTTATTAAGTTATTTTATTTTATTTTTTATATTTTATAATTAAATATTTATTTTTATTCATGAAAAAGAAATAAAATTATTATAAAAAATTAAATAATGAAAAAAAATTAGTAAGATATTTTAGTCATATAATAGTTAAATTAGATTTTACAAAAATCTAAATATTCTAATTTGGTAACAAATGGAATGGACATTAATTTTAATTGTATTTTGTTTTGAAAAATTTAAAGAATCTATATCCGAAAAGATTATTCAATTACATCCTTGCTCATATCTTTTAAGAAAGCTGGAAAAGTAATTAATTATGCCATTTTACCATTTTTTTAAGTTAAATTTGAAAATTTTGATATCTGATTAATATTGGTTATAGAGACAGTGGTTCAAAGATCTAAATCTCACTAAGGAAATAAATTATTTCAGAAATGAGAACCCAATATTCTCTATAAGATCCTGATGGATCGAATAAAAAAATAATTATTAATTAAATTTAAGAAAATAAATTAAAAATATATTTTCCAAGCAGCTTAGAGGTGAAAAAGTTGGTAGCAATTTTTAAAAAAAGTATAATATTTGTCTGGATAATATACTTTTTAAAATTATCCAGACAATTTTAAGAGTATTGATCAATCATGTTTGATTGCACTGAAAAAAATTAAATTGGAGATTTGTAAAAAATTAAATCATAAATTTTGAAAAGCTTTAAACTCTGAAGACTTTTATTGACCCAAACAATAAAATCAACTTCTATTAATATCCTCTGTTCCAAAGAACAATTGCTTCAAATTTTTCGGTCTCCAATTGAAACTTTAAAAATTTCAGTACGGATCAAATTGAGATTTATTTTCAGTAAAAAAAATGAAATTTAACAGAATATAAACTTGACAAGATGTTATATTTTATTATTTTCTTTTTTGATAAATCAACTTTATTTTAGCAAAATATTGGAAAATTTTGGAAAAAGTTAAGTAAAAAATTAAATTAGAGATTTTATCACATTTAAATTTTACCAATCGGTTCATTCGATATTTATTCAAAAAAATTATTAATAATTTGAAAATTATTTTCAAAGATGATCTCTATTTTTTTAAATGATTAACTTAAATTTAGAGTTCGATTTTGATTAATGATAAAACTCCGCGTATTTTTGAATCATTCAATTTATTCGATAAATACAGTGATCAATTGTTAACTGATGTAATTACAAAAATGAGCTCCCAACACAAAATCATAGCACCAACTAAATATTCAGTCAGTGAAAAGTTTTATAATTTTCTCTTATAATAATTTTAATGTTTAAGGAATTAAAAAAAAAGAATGTCACAGCATTTTCAAAACACATCGGTAAAGCTTATCATATATCGCAAAGATATCAATACAAATGGATCAACACAATATCTACAAGTGTATTATCAGAGACTAATCAATTCAAGGAAGATCTTATAAGATCAAAATTAAACAGCAATAACATGTTTGATTGTACTGACCGCGATGATTTAGGAATGACTAGCTTTTTAGCCCACACTATTGACAATTCAGACATTCAGGTACAGATCGATGTACCAAACAAAATTTGGGTATCCAAATTGATTTAAATAGTTTTTTTTTGCTAAAAATTTGTTTGGAAATTAATAAATTTTATTAAAATGTTACTATTTTTTCTATGAGCCTCTTATAAAATTAAAATATTAACTATCTACAATTTTTTTTAAAAATTGACATTATCTAAATTTTCAGATCTTTTAATTCTAAAAAAAATTAAAATTTTTGAATTTTATTTCATTTGATTTGTGTATGGTTAAAATTTTTTAGTGATTAGACACACTTATTCACTTTTTAAATCATTTATTAATTATCTTTCATTTTTAATATTAAATTCTTAGAAAGAATCGGATTTGGCATTTTGATTTACCCGAGTTTTTTGGAAATCAATTATTGCCACAATATCTCACTTGATATTAGAGTGAGATAACTTGGGTATACACTTAAATAAATTTTAATAATTTCTAGAAGTCATTAATAAGTAAATATTTCAAACGGTTATTTAGGTAAAATTACCCGAATAATCGTTGAATTAATATACGACAACTTTAGGTAAAATCGTCGCGTAGCAGTTCTGTAATTTAAGTAAAGATTCATTCATTTAACTCTTACAAATATCTTAAAAAAATATAACCAATTTGAAATATTTTACAACTTGATCATCCAAACGAAAAAATTTCATGAACTTAACTTGAATTGAAATTTTTTATATTTGAGATTTTAATTTGTCAAGTAAATGAGAATAAATTTTAATGCTAAATTAAAGTCTAGTTAAAATCTAGTCTTGATAAATACAGTGTTAATTAAGATTATTAAAAACTTTTGCTCAATCGATTTTTATTTTTTGTTGAATAATATTGACTTGATAAAATAATAACATTTAAGCTACTGTTTATAGAATAAACGTGTAAAAATGAATTTATTTTACAAAATAAAATTAACTCTTGCTTCAAATGCTCTGGACTGATCAGATCAGAGCAGATCGTACCGGACGTGGAAAATTAATATTGGAAAGAGAGCTTATAAAAAACTGTATCATTTTTCTATCAATCGAACTGCCGGGTATTGAAATTTACTTGATGGGACAACAAGAAAAATAGCCGATACAAATACACTTAAAAAAGATTAGATAAATTGCTCAATTTGAAGTAACAGATATCTATGTTGTATCTATTTATACATATCAAAAAGAAATGCAACTTATGAAACCATCAAACAACAGGACCACAGGCTGTCATAGAAAGGCGTTTACCGACACTCCTGCTTGGGATACAACCATCCCTACAGGTCATATACTCCTACTACTAAAACTTATGAATTTGAATGTTTTAAGAAACAACTTAAAAAAGATTAACTGTTTTTTAAAAATAAATCCTTCAATTAATTTTCTTTTAGTAATAGCAGTAGTGGTAGTAGTTCCTGGGGTACAGTAAAAATATCACCGCAACAAAAAATTGCCATTAAGCCTATTATAGTCTTTATGAATTTAGTCTGACTATTTCTTTATCAATTTGACTCTTGAAATTGTTGACTTTTCTTGCTGATATTGCTTCTTTTGATAGCTTTCTCCATTATTCAACAAATCTATTTGTTAAATCTGTTAGTTGTAATCTCTTAATAATTTTAAGAGATAATTTCATTTTCGATTAGTAAAATCTTCCCAATAATAAACCACAACAAATGGTAAAACAATCCAAGTTAGAAATAGGACAATCTGGTTAATATTTCACTTAATATTTTGTGATAAGCTTTTATTTTTTGGACATTTTTCCATGGTTAAATAATAAATCAAATTTTACTCTCACAAAGATTTATACATAAGGATAGGATAGAATTAATCAAACTTGATTATTTTCTATTAAAAAATAAATGAATAAAGGATTTAAAAGAGATAATGTGAATATCTTTAGAATCATTTCTCTCTGTGTAAAGATCCTCCGAGTATTAAACATTTATAATTAAATTCTTTTTTAATTTTTTTCTGTTTTCCTTACTTAATAAAGATATTTTTTCATTATAAATAAATTATTTATTTCGCTAGATTTTGTATATAAAATAAAAAGAAACAACAATTTAAATACTTAATATTGAATCAGATGTAAACTCAATAAAATCATGAACTAATTTAGATACAAAATTTAAGTCTAAAAATTTATTGGCATCAATTCAGTTAGTTCATGCAATTTCATTTTAATTAATTGTATTTTTTATATTTTTATTAATTAAATTTATATTTAATCAATTTTTATAGTTACTTAATTTTTGATAATCAGCTGCGGTGTTTTGTAGCGCATTAAATTTGATTGAACAAAAAATTTTTCAAATGATTAGATTTCGGAAATTTAATTAATTCAAATTTATTTGTTTATTCCTTATTTTAAAATTTTTTTAGAAAAAAAAATGCCGTGTGGCAAACATATAGAAAATTTTTGCCATTCTGGTATTACTTATCCAAACTCTCGTGAGGTAAAAGTTTCTATACTATTTACACGGCTTGCCGAAATCGACACTATAAATGAGAGGTTTTCATGTGAAGCAACCCTATTTTTTACATGGAGTGAACCAATAACTTGTTCGGCGAAAATCAAAGATGATTATTCATGGAACTCAAAAGATTTCTGGGACCCCCTCATTTACATAGAAAATGCTATTGGAGATGTAAAAGAAAAAGATGTAAAACACCGTGTTGGAAAATTATTCGATGCTGAAAAGCAAAAATGGTTCTTGGAAGTGCATATGGTAAAAAGAATTCAAGGTACATTTTTCGAAAAATTAGAGTTGTATCACTTTCCATTCGACGTTCAAGATTTATCAATAATTTTGACATCTCATCGAACTTTGGACGAAATTAATCTTGTACAAGATATGAAAATCTCAGCAAAGACAAAATCAGCCTCGTTGGACAAACATATATGGAAATTGTACGATCATGTAAACATCAAGATTCACACTATAAAAAGTGATATTTCACTTAATTCAGATTATTTAGAGGAATTTGAAAGAGCTTGTTCGCATCCTGCTATTACATTGCAATGTAGAGTTTCCCGAAAGCCGGGTTATTTTGTAATTAACTGTTTGTTACCAACTTTGATGATAACTCTTTGTGTTTTTTTTACTTTTATGATGGATTATAAGCGCTATCAGTACAGATTTTCATTGTTGTTTACCACTATGCTGACCAGTATAACATTTCGATGGGCCATTCATGGGCGCGTTCTACCAACTATTTCATATATGACGTTTCTTGATGTCTATTGTGTATCCTCTATTATGATTGTATTTTCGGCAATGGTTTGGCATGCTACATATTTGGTTTTGTACAAAAAAGACCCTTTTTTTGCAGATAAATGTGATTTTAATGCTATGGTGATATTTGGCCTGGTTGTTTTACTGATTCATGTAGTTCAGACAATTTGGTTTTTTGTTGCTCTTAAAAAAAGATCCGTATTCGAAAATTTGGACAAAAGAGCAGCTCTTGATTTGGTCCCTATGAAAACTAAAAAACCAAATCAATACTCATCTCACAGTAATATTTTATTAATTTGATTAATTATTTTTTAATATATCTATTTATTTTTTTAGTTTTTTTAAATTGACTTTTAGAAAAATATAAACTAAATTTTCTTAACGCCATTTTAAAAAGTTGGTAAATCAATTGAAGGTCTATTTAAATGAATTTAGAATTTTTACAAGTTTTTTTTTATATATATAATAAATTTAATTATTTATTTCTTATTCCTCCACTAAATCTCATTTTAAAGTTGCTGCTTAAAATCAATAATTTCAAAATTCCTGAAAAAAATGTATGTAAATTTTTATTTCGTTTGTTTGACTTATCGTAAACATTTGCTTACTTTTCCAGTTTATTTCTATATGGAATTATTCTCATCGAAATCATGTCATAAAAATTTTGATTTAATTTTAGCAATAAACTTTAATGTAGTAAAATAGGCTTTCATTTTTAAAAAAATTTTCAAGCTTCTCAATAAATTAAAAAAAACTCAAAACATTTTAAACTGAAAATTATGATTCAACTAGTAATCAGGCCGCGGATATTTAACATTGAGAATTTTAATTGCAGCCAAATTGCCAAACTAAACCAATTTTTAAAAATTCCATATTTAACTCATGGTACACTTAAACCTTTTTTCAGCATTATATTTACTTAAAGCTTTACCTCATAAAAACAGCCAGCGAACATTCAAATGGCAATAGAAGAATAAACGGCTCAGGAAACTTTTTTTTAAATCCATAGCTAAAGCTGTTTGATTATTTATTACAGTTTTTATTTAGTTAATTCAAAAGTTAGAATAGAATAAAACTGATTATTCAAATATAATTTAAAAAGTAAAATCAAAAATAACCTAGTTAACATGTTTCTTCAATCAAAATATGTAATCATCAAATGTAAATTTTTAACAATAAACAAATTAGTAAAACAAAAAAAAACAACAAAAAATATTATTTGGTCTGCTATTAAAATTTTTTAAATTGTTATCATGTTATAATTTAAGGTTTACAAGGGTTTTTAAAGCATTGTTTATTTTTAGAAGACCTCTCGAAATTTAACAAAAAATTTGAAAAAAAAAACATTTTTCTATAAAATATTCTTAATTTCTGGTATCTTGATAATAATTAAGTTAATTTTATTAACATTAGACTTTAGAACTTAAATAATGTTAATTTATTTTGTTTTTAGTTTTATCCAAATAGCTTAAAATCACTCAATTAGAACCTTTACTACACAGGAAAATAAGCTAGTTTTTATGTTTTGATTTTACTTAAGAAAAATTTCAGAAAAATTATTTAAAAAATTTTTATTAATGACCTATGCTTTATAAAATAATTTTTTGACTTTAAAATATTGACAATATTTTTAAATTAAACTATAAAAATGATTTAGAAAAGAGCTTAAAAAATGTATAAAATGAAAAAAAAATTTGATTACCTTGGCTTGAATTGAGGAAAAAACGAATAAACTAAATAACAAAATATAATTGATAAGATAACAACTAACGATATGATTATAAAAAAATAAGTCCAATTTTCTTTATTTGTTGCATAAATCTCACCTTGACTGTATTGTTGAGAATTCATTGAGCTAAAATTGTTACTAAATGAGAGGCGATCATTGTCAAAATTATCAAAATTTTTTCTTTTCATGGCAACATCGAGTATTGTTTTCCAATTATTTCGAGCAAGTTCAGTTTTAAAGCGGTTATTTTGATTAGTGACCAGAGACACGGTCTTCTTGGATGACTCATTTGAGCTCTTGGCGCCAAAAGAATTTGATTGTTCAGCAGGAGCCTTGAACGTCATGTCGGCTTCATCTGTCTGTTTCGATACCATCTAAAAGACCATATTTTATTAGAAAATTGATTTTTAATTGTTTAAAAATCATTTCTCTACAGAAATAACTTAAAAGTAAATGAAACTTGTTGATCCAAGAAACAAAAAGCAAATTTTAATTAAAACATCAATTAAAAATAAGTTATGTTAAAAAAGTTGATATTTGGAATTACTTATCTCACGAAAAGTTAAGTGCTTTCCATAAAAAAGCATTCATGTCTATTGGGATAATCTGAAAACCGCGGTGAAACTCTTCAGAGAATTAAACCATCAGCGAATTTTCTTAAAAAAGGAAATTTTTTTTCCTAAAATTAAACTCACAATTCAATTCAATAGGAATTTAATTTAATTAAATTAACGTGCTAAATTTGTTCTTTGTCACAAATAGCTAATTTTAAAATTAAGTCTGATTTTTGAATAAGATGGGAAATGATACGTGGTAATTTGTTTTAAACTTTAACAAATTGAGCATTTTTTCCTTCGATTTATTAATTAATTCAGATCTAGGTGCTTACAATATAAACAAAATAATTTTACAAGCTGAAATTAAAAAAAAACTTTAATCGATGACTAAATAAATGTTTGCTTAATACATTTATATTTTTATTCGTCTCTAATAAATAATTTCTGATTAAAATATCTAATCAAATTTTTAAATTAGTCAAATTAGTGTCTTAAACTCAACAGCATCAATACACTAATCGATTTTTATATGATGCAGAATTCAGTATAAATAAGTGCATTTTTTTTAATTATTAAAGCATATTAAATTAAAAAAATTCCATTTAAAAAAAATTTTTATGATTTTATATTACCGCTTGTAAAATCTATATTGGAAAAAATCGTTTTATGATATATGTAAAGTCAATTAGGCATTTAATGTGGAAAATTATTTCTATTTATGAATTATAACTTAATAAAAAATTTTTTAAAAAATTAAATTATTTAATACTTTGTGAGAATAATATTCAAAAAATGATAAAACATATAATACTTTTTACTGATTAAGGCATGTTATTCCCATTCGTACTGATTCATTTTATTAAATAACTAATGAAATCGAATGAAAAATTTAAGTTTGATAATCCGAATTCTTAATTAAAATAAGCTAATGAAAACAAATTAGTAAATAAACTTTTTTAATATGAAAATAATTTGAAAAAAGATTAAAAAAAAAAGTTATTTAATCAAAATTCTATTGATTTTAATTAACGTTTATATTTAAAAATTTACCATTGATTAAACAAAAGATGTAAAACACTTGAAAAACGTCAATCTAGGGTGAAATAAAGTTATATCATAAATATAATTATAAAACGAAACAAATAATAACATTATTTATAAATTAATTGTTGTTTTTGTAAAAAAAATATAATCAATTCATAGCATATAGATTTTAGAAAAATTACATTAAAAATACAGATTTTTATTAATTTAATATTTTATATACCAGTATGATAAACATTATTTTTTTACTTTAGATTCAGGAAAATAGTTTGGCATTTAAAATACATAATAGTTCCTTTAGAAGTTAAATTTAAATAGCTTACATTTATAAATAATAATTTAAATATTATTTTTATTTTTGACCAAAAATTTCGTTTTTTGTTTCATTCAAGATTCACATATTATCTAGAAAAGAATTTATCAATTTTTTTTTATTTAAATTGTTTATGACAAAAATATATCCATTATTGAAAGAATTTTATTGCAGATAACTTTTTTGTTTAACAAAAAATAAATAATTATCTCTTTATCAGTCATTCTCGCTCAAAAATGTAAAAATGTTAACAACTCACACTCACTGTAACGGCACGATGTCAAAAAATCATTAGGACCGGACTTGATTTACTCAAATGAGAACAGAAATTTGGACTAGATGAGACCAGATTTTTCCAAGTGCTCCTTTTTAAGTATTTCTTTACATCCATTGAACACTCGGTTTATATTTTCTGTGTCAATTGCACAAGTGGTGTAAGGAATGCAAAATTTTCCGCTCACCTTGTCCAATTCAAATCCGTAAAAACTTTTTTTAAATTGTTCAAAAATTCTATATTCCAAATTATGGTTATTATGGTTTAAGTTTTTGCCAGAAATAGTTTCCTCACTTTTTCGAATCGATTCAGCCTCGTTAACTGCAAATGTGTGTATTGAATCAAAAAGAGTCTCATTGGTTATGTTGGAAAATTTCTCATGAATGAACAATCTGGCTCGAGTTACTTCGGGATGCTCATTTTCGATTAGTAACTCGCGATTTATTTTCGTTGGCATCTCAAAATCATTGTATTCTGGAAAATAATCACCCAATTTACAATTTTCGTGCAAAATTTTTTTAACAAAAAGATCATATTTGTTCAAAAACAACAAAACAGGTGTATTGAACAAATACCTATTGATCCATATTTGTCTAAAAGAGTTTAGTGACTCTTTCAGGCGATTCACATTTTTGTCCTCTCTGAGAGTCATGTTAAAGGAGGAAATGTCAACCACGAACATGATGGCAGTTACTCCATTAAAACATTGAATCCATTTTTTGCGTTGGTCGCGTTGACCACCAACATCCAGTATTTGAAAGTTCACATTTTTTACCTGAAACTGAGTCTCGCATATTCCTGTGGTAAGCACTCGACATCTCAGAATATCTTGGTTAGTTGGCAAGTAATTTTTTGAGCGTATTATTTTAATTCTATCCAAAAAATACTCAGCACTGTCAATTAAATGGTACTCGTTACCATGCTTGGCACATTCCTTGACATTTTCATCAGCCCACAGTATTTCAATGCAGTCCCATAGTTTCTCGATTGTCTCATCATCCTGCTTGTTTGTTTTGGAAGCTATTAAATGGCTATTTTCGAACAAAAACTCGGCATGTTCGGTCAACTCCTCGGTGAGAAATAGGCTGAAGCGCTGCATTGAGTCCAAAATAGACAAAATTGCATCTCGAATGTTTGATTTGATGTCATATATTTTCTCAATCCGTTCCTCAGTACTAAAACCAGATATGTGAATAATTTTCATTTGTTTTAGAATAGTTGATTTTCCGGACTCGCCGGTTCCAAGCAGAAGCAACTTGATGGTTTGCGTGTGGTTTTTTTTTTTTTTAAGCTCACGGTCAATTTGTTTGGACCGCCGTTTACTCAGATGGTCTTCATCAACATGTTTCGATTTGTCCGGCTTTAGACATTTATCTATGCATGTTTTAAACATCTTGGAACTTTTTCTTAAATTCAAAAACATTTTGCTAGTAATAAAAAAATTAATATTTTAAAAAAAAAAGTATTTTTAAATAGAAAATATTCATAGGCGGAAAATAGAAAGTCTATAATTAAACTTTTTCGAAGTAAGGAAATATTTCGTAAGAGATCAGGTAAAAATGCACTCTGGAAACGTATATGATCAGGTTTTAGCTGTGCAAGATGAGATAAAATCTCAAGGTCGATGAGGCACGGCACAGGATTGTAGCTCAGCAGTTCCAGCTTTCCAAGAGGAAAGTCGATTCTGGTTTTGTATGTTTAAAGTATTTATTTTTGGACTTTGAATTCTATATCATGCGTTAAATTCTTTTTTAAATCCCTGTGATAAAATTACGCAAATTAAAATTAAAAACATTATTCAATCATGTATAGAAAGAAAAAGAAAAAAATATATAAATAGAAACATAAGAAATCATTTAATGAAATTAAATAAAATTCTATTTTACCTTTTGACTAAAATGTTAAGAAAAACTGAAAAAAAATAGATAAAAAAGAAAGAGATATACTTTTCTTGGAAAATGATATTAGTGTTTACATTATGGATGAATATTTATATTCTTCGACATTATATATAAAAAATTCAGCTCACTGGCTTTAAGCTAACTTTGAGCCTTTTAGAATAACAAACATCGACATATTTGGAACTTGTGAATTGAATAATTTTATTTTAGTTTCACTAGGTAATTTGAATCCTAGATTGTAAAGATAAGCTAAAAATAATCATGAACTAATCAAATAGATAACTTGGAAATTCATTTTTTTTTTAGAAAATGAATTTAGATTCATAAATTTAATTTTTTGAATAAATGCAGAACGCTTATTTAGATTTGGTCATTATATATACCTAGTATCAGAAAAATATAATTTAAATGGTTTTTGTTGATAGTTCTGAATTTTTCTATCATTTTCGAATGTAGGAAATCGTTTATAAATCACAAAGGCTCTAAATTCTTTTGTTAATTTATAAAATAAAAATTCCAAAATTATTTAAGCCAATTAAACCATTCATGCATGTCTGTTTGCTTACTCAATTATTCACCATAGGTATTTGGTAACTGGTGGCAATATTAAATCGAAGCGTAATTTTTATTTTAGGACCACAATTAATTCTCATTTCAAAGAAAAAACTTTTTTCTAAAATTAATAATAAGATAATACAAACAGAAAATACGTGTAATGTAGATACATAAAAATGATCAAAAATCTAATTAATTTTCTATTAAATAATTTTTTAATGTCTCTAATGAAAATTTTTAATCCTACAACTCATCCAAAACTAGCTTTTAAAACTTTTGATAAAAATAAAAGATAGAGAAAATATTTTTTCCAATTTAATTTTTCCAAAGACCCTAGAATATTTAATGCTTATTATTCACAAAACTAAAATACGAAAATAAATTTGTGATCAACAGACAAGCCAGCAGAATAAATTAAAAAACGTGATAATAAAAGATAAAAAAAACCTCGATTTTCTAGAAACGTGGCTATTGAAAAGCTTAACAGTATTTTTCAGTATCCAAATCTTGCCTTTATTAAAAACAAACGAATTCATATCTAAAATAATTTCTAAACTTAGAAGAATTTTAGACTACATTAAAGATAAACATTATTTTTCAATTAAACCTTGAGAAGAAAAAAATGCTTTCGAATACAAAGTCTAGAAGCACTTGACTTTAATACTACATAGTGTATTTTAATTTTTTTCATAGAATACATCACTCAATAAAGAATTAAAAATTTCTTTTCATCCCTTTGAGGTACTTGATCTTTAAACATATGAAAGTTTAATATATCTATTTTAAATTAGGTGCGAATAATCAAAAATAAAGATAAGCTATTATTTTTAATTACATTATTTGAAATAAAAACTCTGATCCAAAAAACCTGAATTTAATTGAGTCAAAATTTGGCCAAGACTATTTTAAATTTAAAAGCTTATTGACCTTAAAGTTTAAAAAATTAGTTCATAAATTTCTAAAAATATTATAGAATATAAATTAAATATTAATTAGTAATTTTGAAAATCCCCTTTTTTCTTTTATAATATAATAAACTTTTAACAATTTTGTCATTAATTTATGGAAACTTAGAAAAGGTCGCTTGAAATTTGCTCTTTTTCAAAGCACTCTAAAAATAGATTTATTCCATATTTTTATCAATGTTAAAATAGCTTAATCCTTGATTATCTTGAATCAAATTTAGATACCTATTTTTGTTCCAAAACAGATATTTAATATAAAGTAAGTTGAATTAAAAAAAGAAAAAGTCAAGACTTTAAAAATAGAAACAAAAAGAATAAATATCGTTTACATTTTTAAACAATTTAATATTTTATCTCAATGGCTGATTAAATCAGAAAAAATTAGTTTAAATTTCATTTAAAATTATTTGAGAAATCTATTTCAAAGTTATTCAAATTAAATTAAAAATTTTATCTTAAAAATTATATTCTAGCTAAAAATAGATTTTTAAACATGAAATTAAATCGATGTAAATGAAAAAATTAAATTAATATGAAATTGTTGTCTCAAAAGTATGATAAAGAGTTGGATTATTTTCACAAACGATATGACTATAGGTATGTAAATAAAATAAAAATAAAGAAATATTAAATGAAAATTTAAGCTAACTTACCTTATCCTTCTTGTTCTAAAACCAACTATGGAACCGACTTTTCCACACTAATTAATCGTTAATTTTTATAATCACAAAAAAATATTTGAATTTACCTTATAGAGGCCGATTTCTTTTAATTGAAGAACGTCCAGATCGAATTCTCTTCGTTGTTTATTCTCATTAAACTTAATCATAATAAAAATTTTGTATCAGTAAATTAAATTAATTAATTTAAAAACTTTACTCAATGAATGAAAATCATAATTAACATTCAAATATCGATATACTAATACATTTTTTTTTCTATTCCATCAACAAAATGACCACAAAAACCTTCTCTTTTCCTAAGAGAAAATGTCTTAGACGATTTTCCTAAAAGATTGACATGTTTTTCTGATTATCTATTATAGTATCGTACAGTTCGTTGTAACAGCTTATGTTCTTAAAAAATACACTAGGACTTTTTAAACTTATAAAAAAATATTTATTTAAATATAATTATATTATTTAATTATTAAAATTTAATTGAATTTTCAAGTTAGATTTTTGGAATGGTCTTATGATATTTTGAATGATTCTTTAATTTAGTGTAAGTATCATATTTTTAATTTCTTACTTTGGATTAAAGTTAAGGTTCGGGAAACAAAACGTCCATATTATCCCAGGATTCGATTTTTGATTTCAAATTAGTATTCTATGTATATGAAAAGCTAAGAAAGTTTTAAGTTTTTTTTTTTTTTTTTTGGGGGGGGGGTCAAAATAAAATTTTCGGTACTAGGGGTCTAAAGACACTAAGACTTAAGCAAGGTAGTATGTCTTCTGAAAGGTGTATCTTACTGATTACTCCATGAACTTCTTTATATTCTGGAAAACCACAAAATTTTATATAAAAATTTCCTCTTGGACTGGAATTTCGGAAAAAAGCTGAAATTCAAGCCTTTTTTTTTAGTTTTTTTTGTATCCAGCCCTAGGATTACCCCACAACACTATATAAAATACATCTATTCTGAAGCCAGAAAAATTCAGAACAAATTGTAAGTTTTACTTTTATTTTTAGAGCTATGCGTCTAAAAAAATGGGCTAAAACAGTGGTTTTTTCAAAATTTCAAAAAAAAATTTTTTTTTTAATAGTTTTATCAAATTTATTAGAATTAATATATTGTTGTGTTAGATCAGTTAGTAATAAAAAATAGGAATTGTTTGCTTTAATCAGGAAATATAAAGATTATGAATCATGATGGTAAAATATAATGTTATTTGAATGAATTGAAGTTTAAACTTCGCATGTATCTTAATCATGATTTGTTTCCTGAGACAAAAGATATTAATAATAAATATATTAATATATCTTAAGTCTTAAATCTGAATCTATTTATCTTAAGCTTTTAATAAAACAAATTACTAAAAAAAGTATTAGGAAACATTTTTAAAATTTTTAAAAAATACTTAAAAACTGTATTTTTAAAAGATTATAATAATTATCTTTTCAAACAATTTAAGAGCTAACCATTATTTAAAAATATATGATTAATTTATCAAGTTTTTTCTTCATTATTCAAAATACAAATAAATGGACAAATTTTTGAGATTTTAAATTAAAATTTGTTTGCTTAGAAATAATAAAAAATTCAAGTCATCATTTTTTTTTACTTAGTAATGAAAATTTAAAAATAGATTTGTTTTTTATATGAAATTTTTAATTAAAAAAATTTTTTCTAAATTTAAAATTCAAATTTTTTTAATTTTGATTTTAATATCACGACTATTAACTGATTTCAAATCTTTAAATATTTAAATGAATAAAATTATAAATCTTTTTATTTTTGAATTCCAAAATATTTCATTTTATATTAAATAAAATATTTATTAGAAGTAAAAGAAAAAACGGACAGTCATTTTTGTATATTTTTTATTCCTTAATTTTTTAAAAAACATATGAATTATCGCCTTAAAAATTATTGAATTCTAGATATAAAAAAATCAAGAATCTATATTCTTATTAGTTATCTTTTTAAATGACTCGTGTACAAAAAAGGGTATAAAAAGATGCTATTTCGATTATTTAGATCATCATTTTCTAAATTTTTGAAAAAAAAAATGGTTCCAAGCTAGTCCAAATAGTTGCAGATTTCGCAGCCTTAGAGTGCTCGGATGAGTGGCGCTGTCTATGATGAACGTCCCACTAGCTTCTTAAGGAAAGACGCCGTCATAACTCTGCCAAACCTGGTTGCAAAAAGAGGAGGTGACATAAAATTAATTAATTTTGTTTAAATTTATAACTCAAATTCAAAATTTTTAATTAACCTCAGAAAAAAACAATTTTAATCAATTTAATGATTTTTATTTTTACTATTTTTAATGAAATCTTTCAATTTCTGTTTGGATCTGATTTTAGATGTTGTTAATATAATTTCTGGCTAAAAATTTCTAACAATTTTAAATGATCAATTTATTATGAACGAAAAAATCAATCAAACATTAATGAAAAAAGCAATTACTTTTTCAAATTAAATTTTGACTTAAAAATCCTTTAACCTCATATAGAAATATACATTGCTGATATGACTTAAGGATCCATGGTAAATTTTCGTAATTTTACCATTACGTATTACATAAATTTACCATGAATCCTTAAGTCAAATCATCATTTTAATAGTAAAATCATTATATAATAGAAAAATATTATTTAGACTATAAATAATTTGATATATATATATATATATATATATATATTTGTGAATATAACTGATTATTTTAAATCAAATAGATAAAATATCGCCAATTTTGTATTAAAAAAATTGAATAATTTTTATGTTTTATGTTTTTATGTAAAATTTTTACTAGAATAGTATACTCTAAATGAGGCCTTACAAGACTTGTATAATAAGTAATTTAGTAACCATCAGATCGTTTTGGATTCAGATTCCTAACTCTTTTTGAATCCGGGATCTTAAAACAAGATGGACTTTATCATTTGCTAAATAAATGATAGAATAATCATTTTGAAGTCCTTGATTCTGACTAAAACTTAGATCTCATTTATTTTTAATTTATTATTTTTAAAAATAAAATAATCAAAATTTTTTAAAATAAAAAACAGCTTAAAATTAATTATATAGATTAAAAATTATTTGATGCATGATAATTATTGGAACTAATATAGTTTTTCGAATTTGCATCTTTATTTTGATTCCGGTAGCTGATTCCATTCATGTTTTTGTTCATTCGTATTATAGGTATTTCGTACTGGTCGCGGCTTTTGGATATACTTTGTTTAAGGCGTGAACTTCTCGAACGACTTGATTCATGCCGATTTTTATTGAATGTACTCATTTGAATATAGTCACTAGAATCATCATTTGAATCAGCTCGTAGCAATGCTTTAGCCTTGCGAGACTTGTGCTTCTTAGGCTTTGGTTCATTTTTTAGATGAGATAGATGTAAGCTAGGATTTGTTTGAGAATTTAAAAAAGCTGCTTGAGCGTCTAAAGCGGCCTCTTGTTCCACAATTAATAGACCTGGATTACGAATAGACATATTTGATCTTGAATCATTTTTGCACACAATTGAGTTATGCGATGTGATGTTATCCAGCAATTCATTGTGTATAATTTCTTGGCATTTTTTGCATTCAGTCCTTTCCAGATTACCAGTCGATTTACTCAGCTTTTTATCAAAATAAATAGAAGGATCCGATTTGCTTGGCTGAGACAATGGTTCAACAGATACCGCAGTTGTACTAGAAAGTTGAATTTTTTTTGCTGATCCACCACATTTAATTGCAAATTTTAGATCATCTATCATTTGGGAACATACTGGTTTCTTTAAAAAAATATAAAACTAAAAGCTTAACAATAAATTAAAATTTACTTTGATTAATTTTGAATTAGTTTTAGCATAATAAATAAATTCAAAAAAAGATACAAATACTGCCAAAAGGCATCCTCCAACAAGAACGACAAAAATACCACCGACATTTTCTACCTTGAGCGGATTAGCTTTAGAGTCCTTTTTTTCATCTCGAATACAAGTGCTTCCACCCTTCCACCATCTATTATAAAATTTTTGGATTTCTCCTTTTTCTTGCATTTCTAAAATTTTTAAAGAAATGTCATCTGTGTAAGGTGAACCAAGCTGAGTGGCAATACCATAACCTTTTGAATCGAGAAGACCACCGATTTGAGTTAAATTACAGTTTCGTTGAATTTCATAATCAATTAGAGGTGATTCCATAAGATAGGCATAATCTTCTTTGAGTACCCTTTCTATTCCCTCCTGATTAGATGTAACAAATGTTTTGCCAGGATTGTTTATCATTTGTCGCCACATTCGCTGGTATGTTTCAATTTTTGAGTCTTTAAAAAAATTCATTGTTGAGCCGCCTTTAAACGCACCATAGGCAACCTTGGTCTGATTTGCCAGATCTTCTACATTTGTAATAGTCAAATCGACTTTTTCAACAGTTAAAAATGCAGCCAAATTGGCAGTGTAGGATGATATAATTATTAGAGTAAAGAACCACCATACGCCGCCTACGAGTCGCGTTGACAAAGCTTTTGGGTTTATGTCCGAACCTTGCTGCATAAGAGTACCAACTGCGAACCATAAACTATTCCAAACAGTGAATTGATTTTCGACATATTCGTTATTTGAATCGCATGGATGGGTACTGCGCCATTCGTATGGTGAAAACCTCGCTAAAACCATCATAATTAAGCTTACCAACACATAAGTAATTAAAGTAAACATCCATATTTCTAGCGATAGCGGATTAAGAAATGAAAAAAGGCCTGGCTTTTTGCTGGTAGGTACTTTGTATAAAATGCTAATACCTAAACTCAAAAATGGTTTGGTAAAATCAACCACCTGTTGTCGCTTGTAATTGATTGTAAAAGCCGAAATAGCTAAATCAGCTTTCTAAAAAATACCAGATTTAATGAATTCAATGAACATATAAAATTTTATTCCTAATATTATATTTATTCCTAATGCATTTGATTTAATTTAGATACAGAATAAAAATTTCTACATTTAATTATATTAAAATCCAGCATGTGCAAAAAATTAAAATAACTGTCAATCTTTTTCAATGTAATTTTTAAAAAATAAAAAAATTTTGGCTCGAAAATAAAGATTTCTTTAATGTTGAATTAAGTAAAGACCAACTATAAACTTTTCTGTATTTCAATCGAAAATAATGTTATTTATTTTTATAAAAAGATTTTTTCCTTAAAAATTCAATTAAAAAATATAACTTTAAGAAGCTTAAATTTTAAATTTAGCAAAATAAATTTTATCTCTTAAAGCTTAATATAATTTTTATAAAACAAAAAATATTCTTTTATACATTTAATAATAAAACTTTAAATGCTTCTGAAAATCAATCTATGGATTGAATTTTTGAAGAGTGAAAAAAATAATTTACTTTATCTAAAAGTTCCTTGATCATTCCATTCCAACTACCATTTTCTTCATTGCCATACTGATTATCAGCCACTTTGTAAATTTCATAGCGAAAATTCATTTTGTTAGCTATTTCATCAAGAATATCAATACAAAAACCTTGAAGTTTTCCGTCTTTTTCGATTACATAGGGCTCCTCCTAAAGCATTAAATTTACTAAATTTTTTCCTAAAAATATTAAAAAAATAAGCCAAAGAAATCCGAAGCAAAAGCATCATGAACAAAAGCAAAAGCAAAAATCTTTTTAAGGTAATTAAAATGCTTTGTTAATAAAATTATAAATAAAATAATATAAGCAAATTTTTTTACTAGTTTAGTGGTGACTTTGAGAACCAAAGTTTGTTCCACTCTAGGCTGTTTTAAAAAATTAAGCAAATTATAAATGAAATTTGAAATAATAATTATAATAAAAATAAGCTTAAATAATAATTTTAGCTCAATCATTAAAACATTTTTTCTTTTAAATTAGAATATAGCCTTTAAAAAGAAATGAAAAAAATTACCACAAGAGTAACCACTCGAAAATTATTTTTCTTTGAATTTATCGTGTTATCTTCATAAACTTCGTCATAAAATGTAAAATTTAGTCCTTTTTTCGAAGACCACGTTCCACACTAATTAATCGTTAATTTTTATAATCACAAAAAAATATTTGAATTTACCTTATAGAGGCCGATTTCTTTTAATTGAAGAACGTCCAGATCGAATTCTCTTCGTTGTTTATTCTGAAATTTGATTAAACCAGTTAAACCATGGACAGAGACTCGTTCTACAAAAGTTCCAAATTTGCGTCCATATGAAAGCGATTTTGAGCTAAGACAGCTTACATTTCCTTCCAATAAATTAATGGTATGTTCTGCTTCTTTTATAGCAGTTGCCAAAGTAAATACTGAATCAAATAACAAAGCATTCCGAGTCTTATGAAAATAAAATTAATTCTAAATTTTCATGATTTAATAAATATTTATATTATAACATTTCCTTTTTTGTTTATCCTTTCTTAACTCGAGGTTTTAAATTAATTATAAGATTAAAAAATTGATTTTAAAACTTTCTTTCGATTAAAATTAAAAAAAATATCATACTACTTATATTATAAATTAAATAATTAATTAAATATTTTTATTATCAGAAAAATATTTTAATTTTACTATTTGAAATTTTCCTTATCTATCAACCTGAATATCTAATGTTATCAAATTTTTATTGAATCGATTGTTATACATATTTAGCCTGAGGTTTAACTAATTTTTAAAAATTACTTTTAACAATTTGTTGGTTTTATCATTATCTTTCCAATTATGGAATAAATAATCAGTCAAGTTGAGAGTTATTTTACGGTGAAACTCCGATTCAGATTTTACTAATCGAAAAGCGGTAATATTAGCTCGGTTATACTTATAATCATCTAAATTCATTGTTTCTACATCTAAATTGGTTATAATGTAATTAAATGTGGCATTTATCATGCCTAATTGCAGTGCCATTTTTAAGATGGCCTCGGTCTCTTTCAGATTCAAGTCAATAATAATATTCTTTATTGTACGGCCCGAAATGTCTCTAAGAATAGACCTGTACTCAAATTCATTATTGGCCATTCGCATAGTTATGTCTAACTTGGGTATTGATTTACCAGGACCAGTTAGTAAACAATTAATGCTATTTAGATTTGTATCAGAGCTGTAGATAATGGCCGCATGTTTCCATTCGAATCTTTTAATTAAATCAGAAAACCCTTGGCACATCACGTCCAATGCTGGAAATAAGTTAAACGAGTAGCTTGGTTCAGAATTTTGCTCAATGTCAAAATGGATCAAATCTAAATGTTCACTCATCGATCTTGAATATAGTTTAAACGATTCAAATCTGGGATCAATTAGTGCTATCAGGTTTCCCTGAGTTTCTTTGCATACTAATAAGATAAAAAAAATTATCGCTTTTTGTAAATTAGGAAAGATTAAATCCGATGATCAAATTTTAATAACATGATCAAAAATTGTTTTTAAAAATAGGTCTTTAAACATTAGATGTAAATAAAACACCTTTAATTAATAATTTTGCAGAGTTTTGCGGAATTTAGAAAATAAAGTCTTGAATGTTTTTTTTTAATAAAAACTTTTGACTATGATTATTAAAATTTGATTAAATACTTCAATTAGTCAAAAGAGTAAATACTTTTTTTTAAAGTGTTCAAATGGTCATTTTCAGGGACATGAATTATTCTGTGAAGTAGAGTCGGATAATACGGCAGTGTATTGCGTAGCGGATTTTTGTATTGATTTGATATGTAAATAGCATGTTTGAAGATTATTTCTTCATTTGTTTCGTAATTAATTGTTCCATTTTGACTATCGAGAGAAAATAAACCACCTAAGAAATAAAATTTACTTTAAATAAAATACAATTATTTTTGTGTTTATTAATTTTATTTTAACTGAGCTAGATAAAGAAAAACTTAAATACCTATTAGGAGAGATGATTGCACTACTTGAATAAATGCTGTCAATATAAAAAATATTAATATCTTTAGTTTAATTTTAATATTGATTAGCGTTATTGGTTTGTAGATTAGTTTTGTAAGCATTTTTCTGTTTTGAATAAATGTAAATTTTTCTATAAAATGTTCTCAGATTTAATTTGTTTTCATTGATTAACTCGATTAAATTCATGCTTTTTACTATTGAGTTTTTGGGTGCAGAATTGTTATTATAATCTTTTAAAATGCTATAATCTTATGGAAGAATTGAACTGGCAAATAAATTATAGCTTGTTACTTAATAAAACAAATTGGCAAACAAGGAAAAAATTGCACTTTATTGCATTCTACGCTGCGAGTCCTTAAAAATTTGCTTCAAACTATCAAAATCGATTAAGTTTTTAATTGAAATCGAGTTGTACCAATGTTTATTTAGAGCCAAATGATTTATATGAAATACAAACGAGAATATACTTGAATTTAATTTTGTTTAAAGAATTGAGGAAACTGATATAAACAATCAATAATTGATTAATTAATTCAAGTAACCCTGTTTAGCTTCCCTAATAATTTTTGCTCTTGAATTTAATTCAATTCTCGTTTAATTTTCTGCTTGATTTTATCTATTTTAAAATTTTGGTTGATTCTAATCTAATTTAGTTATTATTTTATTCGTTGTTTGATTTAATGATTTATTTAGATGCACGATTTATCCCATTTTTTTTATTATTAAAAAACATTTTATGTTAAATTCAATCTAAATTAATTAAAATTAATATTTCACAATTAATTAATTTTCAAAATAACGAGTTTAGTTATTAAAATCTTTCATCTTAAAAACTAAATTGTCTAAAGTAAAAATTAAGTAATAAATTAATATTGGTTTATTAGCTTCTTTTCGACAAATTAAAGTTTAGTTAGTCAATTAAAAGACTAATTAATCTTTGAAAATCGAATTCTGGAAAGTTTCAACTTGTTTTTTGTAGTCGCTGTTGGTTTTTATCAAAGCAGTATACTTTAATTAATTATCTTTTAGACTTTTGAAATAAAATTTAAATGTTAACTTAAAATATTATATTATATTACTTAAATAAAAAGAAGCTGTTTCAAATTTACAATTTATTCATAATGAAATAAAATTTCCGGTATTCCAATCACTCTTGAATTTTTCCTTAATGATTATATTTAAGTTTTATTTTTCAATATTTTTCACAACAAAAGAAATTACGCACTTATCTTTAATAAATAAAAGATGATTTAAGCGCACAACTAACTATTAAAATTTTTAATCTATAAATATTATTAAAATTGAAAATCTCTAAAATACTTTTATTTTTTTCATAAAATTAATTAAAATTAAAGACAAACAAGTTGAGCCCTTGGAGGAAAATTTTTGTGCTTTCAATTATCTTTGAAAAATAAATCAATAAGCTAATTAACTTTTTTTCAATTAATTTCGTAATAATAACTTACCTTTAAGTTTAAATAGGAAAAAACATAATATTTTAAAGATAATAATAAATTAACAAAGTCGACAATATTTTCTAAAAAAAGTTTTAAACTTGACAAAACAGGCAATTGTTTCCAAATATTTTTTTTCAACATGATATTATATCAATAAAATGCATAAATATCCATTTATGAAAAAAAAAGCGAATTTACTTAATTAAAGGAAATCTCTAAAGCTCGACAAACTAACAATTTTCGTTTAATTTTTTTATTTACGTCAAATCAATAACAGATAAAATTAATAAAGGACAAACTTTGGCAATTGAATTAGAAAACTATAGGAAGGAAATGTATTATCATTTAATCTAAAATATTATATTTGCGTTTTAATGAGAATAAATTTACTTTTACACCTAAATATTTTGTTACTCAATAGCTGATTCAAATTAAGCTAAATAATTATATATTAGTTTTTACCTCATATTTAACTTATATATATTCTTTTTGTTAATTTGCGCACTAAAATATAATCAAAACAGAAATCTCAGTTGTCTTAAGTCATTTTTTTATCACAAATCTAATTTATTACATTTCTTTAACCAAAATCCTTGAAGAAACATCAAAATTGACATGCGTCAGTCAAGAAATGCTGAGCATGTTGCCAAATGCAATAAACCACTGATAACTTAAAAAAAGCTTTTCTCTTGACGGAAATACAATCTTTTATAAATTATTTTCCCAATTTCTCAACTAAAAAATCGATAATATGACTAAAATTTTAAAATAAATATTCATTTGACATATTGTTCGATCTTAGCTTTATTTCAATTCTTATGTTCAGGTTATAATTGCTTCATTTGTAAAAAATATAAAGGGAATACACACTAATTATGATTTTTAAATTAGAATCGAATTCAAACTAGTGCTGATTTAAGCCTTATATACTCAATAATTCTCACATCTTAATAAAAAATATTTTTTTTTAAATTAGAAATATTAGATTTTTAAATCTACAATACACAAATGATTCAATTTAACTGAGAAAAAATATATTAACTTAATGAGAGCTTCAATTTTAAGTAGATTCTTCAAAATTTAATGTATCGAGATAAATTTATTACTTAATATAATCTTAGAGTATATTTTTTTACTTTTAAAATTAAAATTGTTTTCAAGTATAAGGAAGGCGACGATTTTTTCGACAAATAAAGTGAATTTTACTCAATTTTGCCTGAAAACTTAAATTAATTGACATAAATTAAGTTAAAAACATTGCTGATGGAAAAAAATTAGACAATAATAAGGGAAAATTGATTGATATAAAATATTAAAAAATATCTGTTTTTATTTAAAGCTTATAGATTTTAAGATAAACACTTTTTAAATCCCTGGAATAGATTATTCGACTGAATATCGAATTTTTTTCTGCTCAAGGTGCCCTTGTGTTATATAATTATTTGGTTTAAGCGTACACTTGCATTAACGTCTTGGGGCTAAATTTTACAATTAAATGTTTATTGATTTTTGTAAATGAATATAATTTTCCAATTTAAGCTGTAAGAGCCAATTTTCAAACTAATTTTCTATGCCAGAGAAGCTAACTAACAAATTCAATTATGATTAAATTAGAAATTTTTTAATCACTTCCCTGTTAAATGAACTTTTTTGAAATTTTGATGATATTAAAAATAAAACTTAGTTTTTTTTTCTTTAATTAAAAATTAATTTGGGAATAAACATAAAATTAAGCTGTCTTTCGTCACCAGTTGCTTTTAAAAATGTATTCGTCACCTAGTTAAATGTAATTTTTTCTGCCCTCTTAAAAAATATGATAATCATCGTGAATTCTAAATATTGATTAATTTCTAGTTAAATCCTGCATTACTTTAATAGACTCGAAACTTAATATATAAAAATAAGATTCATGGTTATATTGAAAATATTACCAGGAATGCAGAACAATTAGAAATAAAGATACAAAATCATTTAAATACCAGACCTTATAATTAACAGAACCATTCAAAGAAAAAACTCTGAATTATGGAATGATAAAGAAAATTTAGATAATAATTTGAAGTTTTAATTAAATCTTATGCAAATTAAATGCATTTTGAGCGGTGTAAATATTGCTAATCAGCACTACAATCAATGGTTAAATATCACATATTTATCCAAAGTTATTAAGTTGAAATTTTGCCCATATTTTTTTAAAATTCATGAACATATTTTCTCTTGTTAAATTAGATGCCTAATTCAAAACATATTTCTCGTTATTTTGTTTCATAATTAAATTCAATCTTAGTTTTGATAAATATTAGATAATTCTGATCAACTGAAAACGCTCAATAATTAGAAGTTTTAATTGCTTTTGGAATTAATGTCTCAAAATACAAAAAATATTGATTTAGATTATTTTTGAAAGATTTAAATCATCCAAATCGATTTTGACAGATTTTGTGTTGGCTAAAATTATCAAGAACCATTATTTTATATATCACTTAATTTCATTCAATAAAATAAATTTATTTTTAAATCTTTTATTGCTCACATTATTTATGGTAAAATACTTGTAACCTTAATATTGTTTGATTAAAATAAATTTTGCTTTATTTATAAATTAAATAATTTGAGTAAAAAATATCATAAATTTGCTTTTACATGTTAACTGCTTAGTTTCAAAAATTTTCTTTACATTTTATTTTCAGAAAAAGACAAGTATTAGCATGTAATTTAAAAATATTTATAATATCTAATTTCAATTAAAACTTAAGATAAATATGCTGGTGAATTTTGGCAAAAACTGGAGTCGCTTTAAAATTCAAAATTTAGAATTTTATTTTAGATTCAATAAGATCGAATATACAAGAAAAATTTTTATTTCAAATAAGATAAATATGCCACCAAAAAAGTCAAAGAGAAAAGTTTTTATAATTTAACAAGAACTAAATATTAGTTAATAGCTTATTTTTAAAGGCGGAAGCTTCGGTTCCGAAATCTCCATTGGTCAAAGATCCATTCAGTGCTTCAAAGCGCAGTAAAAAAGATAAAAATGAAGTTATTGATCTTGATAGTGAGGAAAATATAATCGAATCGACATTAGATCCAGACATATCCGCGAATTCTGAAAAAAATGATCTTTTGAATAAAGCAGACTCAAAAGAAACTGTGGAAAAAAATGACGAAAATGAAGGAAATGTCATCGTTGAAAAATTTGTAAAAAATACAACAAAAGAACAAACTTCATCTAAATATGACAAAGAAGAGTTTAAAAAAACATCAAATGGCAAAGATTACAATCTGAAAATTGTTTCTTGGAACATAAATGGAATCCGGGCTTGGTTGGATGTAAAAGTTTTTTTGTTCTGATTTTTTGGTAATTTTTTCTTCAAAGAAAGGAGGTCTGGAGTATTTAAAAGCAGAAGATCCCGACATTTTTTGCTGCCAAGAAACTAAATGTGACAAATCTAAAATTCCGCCAAAAGCAAGCTTACCAGGATATTTTTGTTACTGGCTTTCAGGCGATACTCAAGGATACTCAGGTGTTGGCCTAATGACAAAACAAAAACCAATTAAAATTTCCTATGGAATGAGTAAATCAAAGCTAACTCAAAATTCATTTGAACTTAGTCTATTAATTTAGATAATAAAAAACACGACAATGAAGGAAGAATAATTTGTGCAGAATATGAAAAGTTTTATTTGATTAATACTTGTATTTTTAAAAAATATTTTTGTTAATAGATCTTTTTTACAAATATTTTTTTTTTTAGACATACCAAATTCTGGTAGAGGTTTGGTTCGTTTGGGCTATAGAATGGAATGGGAAGATGAGTTCCGTAAATACTTGGCCGGCTTAGAGTCCGAAAAGCCAATAATTTGGACTGGAGATTTAAATGTGGCTCATAATCCTATCGATATTAAAAATCCAGATACAAATTTAAAATCTGCCGGCTTTACTGTTCAAGAAAGAGAATGCTTTACCAAAATTTTGTCTGACGGATATTTTGACTCTTTTAGATTTTTGTACCCAAAAAAAACTCATGCCTACACTTTTTGGAGCTATTTAAGAAACGCTAGAGAAAAAAATGCTGGTTGGCGACTGGATTACTTTGTAATGTCCGAGAAACTTAAACCTTATTTGGCCGATAACTTAATAAGATCCAATGTAATGGGAAGTGATCATTGTCCAATAGCTTTATTTTTGGAATTTGAATAAATTTTCTTTCAGTGTAGATAAATTTAGATGAATTAGAAAATAGAAACAAAATTGAATTTTTAGATAATTTTTTTTAATTTGTATATTTTTTTATTAAAATGAATCAAACCAAATAGATATATTTCAAAGAATAAAACTAGTATAATCAACTAAAATTTTATTGCTAGTTTATTTTAAATAACAATTCGTAAAAATAATTAATTTTTTCAATTTGTACAAGTTTATTTGAAGAATGAAAATAATTTTGAAATAAAACCAGTTGGTTGTGTTGGATTTTCATTTTTGTCCACTAAATTTTGGTCATGTTCATTTTTTTTACCATTAGGAAAATTCGTCCACATTCTATTGAACTCATCAATCTTGTCGTGGTCAAAATTTTGAAATATTTCCTCGGTTTCATCATCACCTTTAGGTGATTTTTTTTCTATGACTGAATGGATTTTATCACCAATTATCCTAGTTACAGTTTTTTCCTCAATGCCATCTGAATTTCGAATTGTTTTTATTTCTTCAATGCTCTTTTGGTTATCAGTAATGAATTAATTTTATAATTATTTATATAAGCTAACCCCATCAGGTCTTTGTATGCGTCGAATGCTACAACTTTGTCCAGAAGTAACTATTGATGGAAAACCATATCCATGTTTTAAATTCAAATTATTGTTTTCGACATTTGTAGGTTGTTCGTATTGATTATTAATCGGATATGGTCGAGATTGAAAAAAATCATCAAGCTAAAAATAATAATTTATATCTAAATTTTTATTCATTTTTTACCCAAGATTGGTGAAATTGTGATTTATTTGGTACAATTCTTTCTTCTTTGTGATCATCTTCTGGAGACTTTAAAAACATATTTCTCAAATTTTCGTTTGACTTGCTGTCATTTGGTTCATCTATTCGAGGACCTTGAAACAAATAAATTATTTTTTGTGTCAAAAATCTAATTATTTTCTTCAAAATTTTTAGTTGACATATTCATCTTGCCTCTAGTGAAAATTTAATTCAAAGTTATATTTTTATTAAAAGCATCATATTTAAATAAGATAGATTTGAAAAATTGGCCGAAATATTACTTTGAGTATACTCGTTGTTGGATAACGTGGGAAAGCCCATGTTGTTCATAAAGCTTTCCATATCGCGGAACATTTGGTCAAAATCATGATGGAAAAATGCCGAAAAAAAGTCATCGTTTCCATTGAAGCCAAATGAACCATTTGAATTGAAATTTCCGAAACCGTAGGTGAAACCGCGAGATCGGTTTTTCAAGTCGTCATCCATTTTATCAAAATTTCTTATTTTTCTCAATAATTGCTAATTTATGTCAAAATTATATATATTTTTTTTGAAATATTTCAAAACAAAAATTTGAAATTAAACGATCAAAAATTTGCAACTTAGTTCAGCTTTTTTTTAAGTAAAGTGAATAGCTTTCTTTATAAATGAACACTCAGAAACAATTTTTGAAATTATTGCAAATTTTTATTTCAATTACATAATATATAATAATGTTAAAAAAAAGCTTTGTATTTTATGTGCACTTGTGTATTCCCAAAATGAAATTTTAGCTGTTTATTCTTTTTTATTTTGTTCGCAATATCCAACCCTTGATAAATTAACTTGAAAGGACATATTTTTAGATAAGAGTATATTATCAATTATGGAAAACGAAAGCTTGGATAGAAACGAAAAGGGAGATACCAGCCATGAAAAATCTGAGTCAGAATTAGAGAGAAAAAGGCAAATTGACGATTTACAGCACACAGTTGACCAACAGAATTCACCTTTGGAAGAGAAAAATACCCTTAGTGAGTCTATTGTTGATATTCAGCCTAACGAAACAGAATTAAAAAATAGTGAACCAGTTGAAGAGGTGCCAAAATTGGATAATCTTGCAGAGTCTATGGTTAATGTCTCAAATGAAACTGAAACCAACAACGAAAACCAAACAACACCTGTTCCGGAAGATGAAAAGGCTGATGAAAAAAATGAAGAACAAAATGAAGGAAATGACAATGGTTTGACAGAGTCTATTGTCAATATAAATTCAATTCCTCACGAATCAGACAACATGTCACATGATCCTGAACCAGAAAATGGCAATACAGACAATGATAAGGAAACATTATCTGAATCTATGGTTAATGTTGAGAGTCTAGAGCCTGAATCCAAGCCAGTTGATAATCTAGACAAGCATATGATTGAGTCAGTAATAGATGAAGTACAAAGAGAAAATCAATTAACAGAGTCCATAGTTGAGGTAAATTCGGTTCAAGAAAACTTGGAAAATGCAAGTCCAAGTTCACCACCACCTCCTAAAGATACAACTGAAATCGAGAATGAAAGCCAACCTAGTCAAAAAGAGGACGAGATAACTAAATCGACTATTTTGTTGACAGAATCGCAAATTTTGAATGAGCCATGTGCCGAAGTAGAAAAAATAAATGAATTCAAAGAAAAAAATCAAGATAATATTAATACAGAATCAATGATAGTCACAAATTTGTCATCTGAAGGATCTTCATTTGTTACATCTCCGGTCATTAATGATTATGTCGACGAAAACAAATTTAAAAATGAAGATGATGAAAACTTGGATAAAGAATATGAAATTACGGGTAGTATTAAAAATGAGATTGAGACACTTAGTCAAGAGATAAGCTCAAAGCTTGCTGAAGGTAATAATCAACTTAAAAAATACCATCCATCATAATTATTTTATAAGTTCGACAAAATACTCAAGAAGATTTAAAGAAAGCGTTGGAAACAGAGCCTGATAAAGTTGTTGATAATGAGAAATATGAAAAAATATTAGGAAGTGATGCTTTGTTAAAAAAGATTCTCAAGTACGGCGATTCGACCATTGGTCGTCCATCTAATGGACAAATGGTTACTGTTAGCTTCGAAGCATATTTGAAAGATAATAGAGATAAGCTAGTTGACCATAGTGACGATTTACAGTTTATTCTAGGAGATGGAGATGTCATATCTGCAATGGATATGGTAGTGAGTCTAATGGATAAAAATGAAGTTTGTGAAATGATTGCTGAAGCAAGGCTAGCATTCGGGGAGTTAGGAAAAAAACCTGATATTCCACCGAACGCTGATCTTGTATACAAATTAGAACTGAAAGATTTTAGAGATATGGCTGAATTAAATCAAATGAATCCTGTAGAGCGATTGTCTTTGGCGTAAGTAAATCATATTTTTATCAATGGTCAAAATTTTTGATACGTGTTTTAGAGAGGCAAAGAAAATGAGAGGAAATTACCATTTTAATAGACAAGACTTTTACCAAGCAATAAATACATATAAAAAAGGACTTAGATATTTTGGTGAGGGAAGCTTACGTAGCGACGAATCAGACGAAGATTTCGACAAATTTCTGGAACTTTCTCAAGCACTACTGATGAACACAGCTTTGGCGCATTTCAAACTTAATGAACTAAGACAGGCTTTGGAAAGTCTAGAACAAGTCTTAAAGGCACAACCAAACCATATTAAAGGTCTATACATACGTGGAAAAGTTCTTTTACAACTTGGCGAGACTGAAGAAGCTGTTAAATGTTTAAATAAAGCTGTGCAATTAGACCCTAACAATACGGTAAATTAAATAATTAAAATTTCTTAATAAAATTTTAAAAAATATAAATTTTATTAAGGACGTGAAAAAAGAATTGCTTAAAGCTCAGACTAAGCATAAAATCCAGTATGAAAGTGAGAAAAAAATGTATCAAAAAATGATGAGTACTGTGACAAAGACTGATGAAAAGAAAAAATCAGATAGTCGAAATAGTTCCAATTACACAAGATACATTGCTGCTGGATTGGTAGTTGCCGCAGCTTCCATTGGCCTGGCACTATTTGCCCGAAATAAAAGCGCATTTTGATTAGGATGTTAAAGTTTTCTTCTAAGTATTATAGAAGGATGATTAAATTAAAATATTTTTGTTTTAATTGGTTTATATTCCATTATAAGATTTGTTGAGACTTAAAAATTTAGAATTTAATCTTTTTTTCACAATCAAAAAAGTACTTGATCCAACCCTTACATGATATTTTTATATATTACCATTTATTATTTGGCTTTAAAAAGTCAATTTTTGTGAATTTTGTTTTTTATTAAAATATAATTGAAGTTCTTAAAAATTAACTTAAAAAATTTTCATTAGTTGTTCTGAATAATAATTATAACATAAAACTAACAGTTGATATTAAAATTTTTAGGTCTGTATTTTAAAATAAAAAATTAAGAATAAGAATTTGAATTCACATATTATTTAAATTTATAAATTAATAATTATTTATTCTAAGATAAATTAATAAATTAAAATTGAATCTAAAGAAAGAAAATTAAATTTTAGATGCAAGCGGCAAAGATAATTAGTTTGAACAGATTATGGAAAGTCAGCGACCGAAAAAATTATCAAGCTTTGTACAGAACAATAGCAACTAGTAGTATCTATTTGTCGCGCAAGAGCTCGAGTGGATCGCAGAATGGTGGAAATTCTGATGATGATGATATTCAGAAAAATGTTGAAGAAATAGCCCGAATTTTAAAGCCCAATTCCCATTTGGCCAGCAACAATAAAATCGATCCAATTCAAATGAACAACTCAACTACTCCTACAGATGGCTCCAATCAATCGGGATCGCTATCTTCTTCAGACAATAATACTTCAGGTGGTTCTTCTTCCGGAGGAAAACGAGTCTTCAATTGTCCCAAATGTGGCTCTTTATGTACCCATGTTGATACGGCTATTTCTCTATCACGTTTTGTCAAATGTGACAAATGTAATCACTTTTTTGTCGTCATGTCCGAAGATGGACGAAATATCCATAATATGATGAACGAGCGAATGCAGCAAAAGCAACAGGAACAGCCCAAGGAACAGAGCCAAATAAAACCACCACCACCACCGAAAAAAATTTTTGAATTTTTGGACAAATTTATTATTGGACAAGAAAAGGCAAAAAAAGTAATTTCAGTAGCAGTTTACAACCACTACAAACGAATTTACAATAACTTGAGTCAATCTCATGCCAGCAGGCCTCAAACATCCCAATCAGCACCAAAAGATGGCGATCCAGAAATGGGCTTTATTTCCAACATGTTTTTCTCATCACATGAACGATTCCAGCAATTGAAACAACAATCTCTGGCACAACAAGAACGCCAACAAAATGAAGATAACCGCTTGAATCGAAGTCAAATTTTATACACCGACAAACATGACTTGAAATTAGACAAAAGTAATATTTTGATGTTGGGCCCCACTGGTTCGGGTAAAACTCTTTTAGCTCAAACTGTTGCCAGATGCTTGGATGTACCGTTTGCTATTTGTGATTGTACTACTCTGACCCAAGCTGGCTACGTCGGTGAAGATGTTGAATCAGTAATTGCCAAGCTTTTGCAAGATTCGAATAACAATGTAGAAAAATGTCAGCAAGGTATTGTTTTTTTGGACGAAGTAGACAAAATAGGCTCTGTTCCAGGAGTGCATCAACTGCGTGATGTGGGCGGTGAAGGAGTACAGCAGGGTCTTTTGAAAATTTTGGAAGGCACTATTGTTAATGTACCAGAAAAAAACGCTAGAAAAATGAGATCCGAAAGCATTCAAGTGGACACAAGTAACATTCTGTTCGTTGCTTCTGGTGCTTTCAATGGTCTAGACAAAATAATTGGCAGAAGAAAAAGACAAAAATATCTAGGATTCGGCTTACCATCTAGCGAAGAGCCCGCGTCAAGACGCAAAGCTACCCAAATGGAGCTTTATGATCAATCGCCAAATTCAGATAGCGATAAAGTACATGAAGAGAACATTGAAAGAGACAAACTACTTGAAGAATGTGAGGCGAGAGATCTTGTCGAGTTCGGAATGATTCCGGAATTTATTGGTAGATTACCGATTATTGTTAGCTTTGAGTCTTTAACAGAAGACATGTTGGTCAAAATTTTGACAGAACCTCGCAATGCTTTAGTACCACAGTACAAAGCTTTGTTGGCCATGGACAAAGTAAAACTTGAATTTACCGATGAAGCTCTAAAAACAATTGCTAGGAAAGCCTTGGAGAAAAAAACTGGTGCCAGAGGTCTTAGATCAATCTTGGTTAGCCTTACTATTAATAAATTGCTCAAAATTAATCAATATTTTTTTTTCAGGAAAAAATCCTCTTGGAAGCAATGTTCGAAGTTCCCGAATCAGATATCGAGTGTGTAAGAATAGACGAAGATGTGATTTCGGGAAAAAAGCCAATAGAGTTTATACGAAAATGTCAAGAAGCCGAAACAGATAAGGCATCGAACGAGAGTTTGGACGAGCAAGAAGATAAAGCCAAAACTTATGCATAAGAAGCTAGCTAGTTTTTTTTTAATTTATTTTTATTTTAAAAAAATTGAAAAAAAATGTATACAATTAGAAATTTAATATTTTTGTTGAACTAATCAAGTGAATCAGAGCTGCTGATTCAAAAGTGCAACTAATAAAGCCTATTTTTACACAAATTGATTCTTATATTGTCGATTTATTTTTTGTTTAAATTAATAAAAGCTGTTTATTGTAAATAAAATAAAATAAAATTACATTTTATCATCGTTTTTGTCTTGTTTTTTTAATATTATGTTTTTTGTTAGTTGGTTGAAAACAAGACTTGACAAATCTTTCTATTTTCTCTTAATTAAAAATATATTTTTTTAAGTAACTTAAAAGCATCATTTGAAATAGAACTTAAGGCTATTTTTAGTTTTACTAGCATTAAAAAATATTCCTAGTATATTTAATTAATCTCTTTGGCCTAATTTAAAGAAAATATTTATTAATTTATTTCATTAATCAATTAATTCTTTGATTGAATATTAAATAAAAATATTTTTATTTATAAATTTTGATCTAGAACTCTTCCTATTTATTTAACTATAATACTCAAGTCAATCCAATCTAAAATTATAACTTCGAAGATAAACCCTAAAATTTTACTAAACATTGCTATTTTAATATTTTTCTACTTATAAATTAATAATCTTCAAAAAAAATATTTTAGCTTTAATTCATGAATTTCATGAAATTTTTAAAATACCAAAATAATAAGGAACAACTGGAATATATCATAATAAGTTTTAGTGTAGATGTCTGTTTAATATTAATATTATTTTTTAGGATAGAAAAAACTATTAATCTATCTAACGAAGAAAGTGAATACTTAATGATCAAAATCGAAAATTTAAAAATTTTTCAACTTAAAAATCTGAAGATTTTTTTTAATTTTAGAAAAAAGATTTACGAAACAAAATAAAACTTGAGATTAAATAGAAAGTTTAGATATTAAAATTTTGCATTTTAGATGTTAAGTTATTAAAGACTAGTATATGAAGAATTTTTGGTTAGTTTCAGTTAATGATTGATAAAATGAATCATTAAGGTAAATAAAAAAAATAAATATTTTTAAGAACAAATAGCCTCATTTTCTGTATTTTAATTTTATTTTTAAAAATAACTTGAATTTATTTTTACTAACTAAAAGTTTATTATTCTTTATCCTTTAGTTGAATAAAAATAGATGATAGTTTTATTTTAATATAAAAAAAAGTGTAAGGTTTAAATTTCATAGAGTATCATTCTTTTCAGATTATTAATTAATTCCAAAATTTTATCTTAATTAAGTTTTCTTGGATCCCGGTCTGTCTTGAGTATTATTTGATACGAACATTTTATTATAAAAATAATAAATTCCACAATTATAAAAAATTATCATATTTTCAACGCATAACTGAAAACTAGAAAAATCAATCGCTTTTTTTGATTGAATGATTTTATTTTAAATATGTATAAATTAATAAAATTTTCTAATTATAAAAGCTGGTCCATTCTGCGTACGTTCATCAAGAAAGTATTAAAAAAATAATCCGACTAGAGATGCTTTAAAAAAGCGACATAAATAGGCTTGTATCAATTTTTAATAAAATATTTCTAAAAAATCTGACATGGTCGATATCACAAGCTCGGGAAGTACTCATATACCAATAAATTCCGCTATCGTCCTTCTTGGAATCGTCATATCTTCGTTAATCGGTAAGCTTTTCAATTTATTTAATTAATTTAATAGGCAATTTTTTTTAAGCTTTAATTGTTTATAAACTTTATAATAAATTGATCGAGAAACAAAAAAACAGAAAAGAAAAAGCTAAAACCGAACGAAAAACTAATCAAATTAGAAAATTTGTAAAAAAAAATATTTAATAATCATTTTTCATTATTTAAGTAAATAAATAATTCCGTTTTAAATAAATGTTAATAAACTAGTTTTTTTTTATTATTTAATATTGATAATTTTTACCAGAATTCTGAACTTTTTATAAGAAAAATTTTATAATCATAAAGAGCAAAAGTGTATCAGAAAGTATTTTATCAAAAGTTTAAAACAAATAGTAATATAATAATTTGGAAAGAAAAAGAAAAATTTTCAACTATTGCTTAGTTACAAGACTTTTTATTAGAAAATTAGAAAAAATTGAATAAAAAAAGATTTCTAAATTAGCTAAAGTGTAAATTAAACATGCAAATTTTTAGAAACGATTTATTGTTTAACTGACACCATGGATAAATTTCGAATTTCAAAAAGTTTTTAGAATTCGTCAAAATAGCTTTAAAATGCAAAAAACAGATAAAATAGAAGCCATATTAAAAATTGATAAATTTGCTGACAAAATAAGTCAGAAAAATATTTATAGTTCAAAGCGTAATTTACACAAAAAAAGTGTTTTTGATAATTTACTTTCCGCAAAGAGTCCATCTAATGAAAAAATCCCAAAACAAAATCTAGGATCACTCGGAAGTATTTTAATCGAAAAAAATAGATATTCAACTATCCGTACTAAGTCCTCCGATAAAAAATCAAATAGCAGCAAATTGTCTGAAACCCCGGTAACTGATTTAAAAATATCTCAACGTAATCAGGTATTTGTTTTATAAAATAAGAAATTGATTTAAATTGATTAATTTTTTGTAATTCAAAAGATCTACGCACTTAACCAGTTGATGACAAAATTGGAACATGATAATTTTGTTGAGTTTTGCAAACAGAATGACTTAAAATATACGATTGATGATTAAAAAAATATATATAAATTTTCTTTGAATTTGTAAATATTTTCTTTAATAAATATTTATTTATAATTGATTTTAAAATTAATTGTCAGCTTTTCTAGCTCATGGTGGATATTATTGGAATGCTTTTTTAAATTATAGGCTTCAAAACCTTACAAAAATGCTTAATATTTGGAATCAGTCTTATCTTCATATGTTTAGTCTACATTTTAACAGTATTTGGACCATGAACCATGGCAAACTCGTATGGAACTTATACCAATATGAATGCAATTAAAAAGTACTAAAATGATTTTATCATAATTTTTGTGATTTAAATTGGCTTCGACTGAAATATATTTTATTTTTCTATTTAAGTCATTTTTAATAGAGAAACCTTATCGATTTCTTTTCCAGAATCTAAAAAAGGCTAAATTTGATTCTTTTTTTTTACTATTTTGATAATTACCGTAATGCCTTGCCCCCTAATGCATTGCACTTTAAACCAGAATTCTGAATTTTAATGCTGCATTTAACCCACTTTTTTTTCCAGATACGCTGCGACTAAAAATGCTGCAGTTAATGTCAAAATTTTGGTATAGATGCCGCATTAAATATGTAAAAAACCTTATGTTCGAGGGACATTTTTTGTGTTTCAAATTTTGAAACAATTAAAAAAATAGAAAAATATTTTTTTATTATTTTTTACATATTTAATGCGGCATTTATACCAAAATTTTGACATTAACTGCAGCATTTTTAGTCGCAGCGTATCTGGAAAAAAAAGTGGGTTAAATGCATGCATTAAAATCCAGAATTCTGAAAATAAATGCCGCATTAGGGGGCAAGGCATTACGGTAATAGAATTTCTTTCCATAAGTTTTTTCCAAAATTGTGATTATAATCTTAGATGATTTAAATAATTATATTTTTATCAATTTTCAAGCAGATTTTGATGCGTTTCAATAAAGTATTATTAAATTTCCTAAAAAGAATGATACCTTGAATAGGACTTTGAGGAAGAGGCTTGCTTGACAAAATTGATAAGCTATTTTTCCTATTAAGTCCTATTGTGTAATCTACGTTGATTGTTTTTATATATTCTTAGAATGGTTTTACAAAAAACTTTCTCCATCCTGGATATTAAGTGGTTTATGCAGCTGTCATAGAGACTTTTACAAAGTTTACTTCGAGATCCTTTATTTTAAATCAATATACTTAATCATTTTTATATACTTTTGACGAATATTAAATGGTTATTTACTTTTTACCAAAAAAAAAACAAAATATGATCAAATTTATTTTACTATTGTGCTAAATTTGATTTTATTGTAAAATATAAATTTAAACTAAGGCGCCGTGGCTTAGTGGCTAAAGCGCCTGTCTAGTAAACAGGAGATCCCGGGTTCGATTCCCGGCGGTGCCTTTTTCTATTAAAAAACACAGAAAAAAATGTTTTCTCCAAATTATTTTATTTAATTAAAATATACTCAAATCATATATTTTCAAACAAACTCATTACTTCTGGATCATATTTATAAGGTGATAAAATATTGCGATTTTTTAGCACTGGTATGGCAACCAATAGAACAAAAGTTGACAAAATTGTCAAAAAAGTAAACACCCAAAATAAAAATCTATCTATAATCATAGCAATTAATTTCCACTCATTGGTACTGTTTATTTGTACAATATTTTTTTCAATTTTGACTAAAAATTCTTTTAAATTATTATTAAAATTATCCATAGTGTTAAGTAAATCTTTCTTATACTGATTTGAACATTTTCTCGCTTTTACTTGACAAAGATTACATTTACATTTATTAATTGTCATATTTAGACTATTTGATTTTGATTTTTCAACATTTTTTCCACTAGGAAATCGATTTCTGTACACATATAACTCATTAGTACGACTTCTAATAATCTCATCAAAATCATCCGAATCACTTGAATATGAATTTTTTTGATTTATATCTCTCAGAATCTTTTCACTAGTTTTGCAACTTGTTTTAACATAACCATTTGAATTAATATCTTTTTTATGATTGACTAAAACTTCAATGGCCGATTTTGTACCATTTAAACTGTAAATTTCATCATAATCTTTACAACTGCAGCATGTAGATAAATTTTTGATCAAAGATGATTTTTTATTATCCATAAAACTAGGAAGTATTTTGTCAAAATTATGAGATTCTTGAACTGATTTGTTTCGAATATTTTCAAAAATTTTTACAGTTCCTTTCATGAAAACCCACTTGGCAACTCTTCTGGTCATAAAAAAGTAAAATTTTTCAGGCATTCTTGGCGATACAGGACCTGCATGGTGCAAGTTAAGTACAACTACTGTCAATATAATCGACAATGAGGTAAGACTCATGATTACTGTCAAATAAACTCCAATCAATGGCACCATTTCACTCGTAGCTGGTATATTTTCAGCAATCAAAAGCATAAATACCGAAAAGGCTAGTAGAACAGTTATTCCAAGAGTTATTTTTTCACCACTATCAGGTGGTAGCCAAAAACCAACCAAACTAAGCACTGATAGCCAAACACATGGGAAAATGATGTTGAATAGATAATAAAGTATTCGGCGTCTAATATAAATGTAAAAAAAAACGTCGGGAAAAGGCTCATCTGGACAGCATGGATAATACCTTACATTTCGCTGTACATAAACATTTTGCAAGTCCCATTCGCCAGATTTAATATAATTTGACATGTCAACTGTAGTTGATTTATTCATTATATCCACTTGCCAACCTGAATAAGTCCAAGAACCAAATTTTAAGTGACATATCTAATTTGATTAAGTCAAATGAGTATATTTGAATAATTCAATAGAAATTACTTGATCGTCAAAAGGAAAAAAAGTAACATCTATTTTACAGCTACTTCTCAGCTTAGCTGGAGGAGGCCTTTAAAAAAATCTTAAATAGACTTTAAATTATTTTCGGATAAGTTTTAGATACCAAAATACAGTTCCGTCACTTGTAACCATAGCTTTGGATTGCATGTAACCTTCAGTATAGTCATCGGCTGAATTGTAAAGAACAATGTCTGGCAACCAAAGTCTGTTGCAAGGAAGTCTAATTTTTTCCAAATTGTTAAATTCACTTTTGTTCCAAGTTAATCTTTCATCTTTCCATTCCTGCTCAAGCCAAACATTTGTGGTGAGAATTTGATTTCGCTCGTCCATATCACATATTTGAATTAGAGCTAGACCGAAATTGATAGTTACTGTATGAGAAGCGTTGTAAACAGGTCTCGATGCCGGGTCATAGTTAAATAAGAGTTTGGAAATCAAAACTTGCTCATCAGGAATTGGTCTATTATCTATTTCTATATTGCTTAAGTTTAAGGTTCTTTCATATAACCATTCTTCTGGTTGAAAAAAATTATTATTACTTTGGCTCTCGTGTCGGGTATTTTTAGAGTTTCGATTCGAAAAAACCGACGATGCTACCCCAGATGAAGCTGACTTAGTATCTTTTACCAAAATTATAAAAAACAATATATATACACAATGATGCATTTTTTATAAATTTAGCTTTTTAATTATCAAACATCTTAATGTAAATTAGACATCTAAATTAAAACCAAAAAAATTGTTCCAATGATAATCAGAAAAAAGTTTTAAATCCCTTCTCAACAAATTAAATTAATTAGCTTTTAAAAGTTTGGTTTGGCTTAATTCCTCTCTGGTTAAGTTCAGGATTAGACGAAATTGAATTTTATCTATTAATTTTCCTAGGGTATGATAAATGATTGCCCAATCTTCAAGAAAATAACATGAAATATATATTTTCAATAGTGAATTTTTGAAAATAGTTACCTTCAAATTATCAAGCAATTATCATCAGTTGTTAAATCATTCGCACTCTACTAAAAAATAAAATTTAGCTTAGTAAATTTTTTAGACATTTATTTTATTTAATTTTTTTCTCAGATAAATCCTAATCAAAATTTACGACAACTAAACGTGATTTTTTAATTTAGGATAAATATCTTTGAATCAAGAATAAGCTTGTTAACTAGTGCCAGCCGACTTGTTTAGAAAACAAAAATTACTAATTAAGGGTATTTAGTTTTATGAAATTTTGAATCTTATTTAATTAATTATCTAATAATTACAAATTCAAGCATCACTTGTTAGCTGACTAGCTTTTATTTATAGTAAAAAATATTTAATAAATTAATTGAATATCAACAAAATAATATTTGATTTTTTTACAATCAATCAGATAAACGAAGAAATATTTTTTTCATTAATTTTGTCAGCATCATGTCGAAAAAATTATATAAATGCTTTCATCACATATCAGCATGCAATTCGAATCTAAGGAAAAAATTTAAATTTAAATTAATTTGAATATTTAACTTCAATTTTGATGCTTTTTGATTAGACTTTTTATATTAAATACCCATTTATTAGTTAAAATAAATTATTGATCAAATAGTACTTAGGAACGATTTGTACAAATTATATGAATAAATTGAACATGTAATTGATTTATAAGAATCTTTAATTAGAGTTCGATAATCGAACATATAAAGGACCATCAACCTGGATATGAACGTCATCATTTCAAAAATAATATAATCATTTTAAAGGATATTGAAATAATTAGTCAGAAAATCTTTCAGATACTAAATCTTTCAATATTTATTGGATTAGAATATTTAGCACTGTCCGATGGATCCTTAGAATATATTCCACAGCCTTACTACCTAGATAGTCAGCATTAATTATAATATGGTCCATTTAATTAAAATTAATAAAATTATTTTTTAATTCTAGACAAAATGATGTTAAATTTCATTTAATAGAATGGCAAAATAAAATGTGATACTTATAATACTTTTCAAAAGCTTAATTCAACATTGTATGATATTTTTCTTCGGGAGATAACCGATAAAATTAAGACATGTGAATCAAGCTTTTAATTAAAAAATTAAAACAAGCTAATGAAAAATAAAGTTAAACCATCGAAGCATCCCATGTAGTTTTGATTTAAGCTATTTTTAAACTGAAATTGAATTCCTGTAAATAATTTAATCAGAAAATAATCCTATCCTAAAATTTTCGATTGATTTTATTATAAAAATGTGCCTACTGTTTTTTTAACAATCATACTTATTTAATTATTAAACAAATCAATCAGCAGAATTTATCTATTATCTTATTAAATGTAAATAGTTAATAATTCTATCATGGTAAAATATTTAGATGAATAACTAACAAATTATACCATAAACGAAAAATAAAATTTGGAAAAAGAAATCAAGTAAGGCTTTAGAAACATTATTTAATAATAAGGTAATTAATTGGCATAATTGTTGTAAATTAATATACTTTATTTTGGAAAAAGCTTTATTTAGTTTTAATTTTAATATCTTTTTAATTGAAATCAACGCTAATTTCTACTTTCTCGCTTTAAAGAGCTCAATTTTTTCACTAGAATTTTTTAATTTAAATTTCGATAATTTTAAATATCTAATAAAGATGTGTAATTTTTTTCTATAATTAAAATTCTAAAAAAAAACTGTTTTTAACAATAAATTGGAAATCTGGATAAATTCTCTTTTTCAATGCTTTCTTTGTTTAATTAATTGGTAAATAGAACTTATTAATTTGAATGAATTTTTCAAGGGTTATTCATCTGAAGTAAATCAATTAATTTTAATTTAGTTAAAATTTCATAATTAAAAATAAAATATTCAAATCGCTTCAGAGGTTCATTTAATCTTTCTTTCTGAATATAAATTTTTTGTATAGGATAAAAATTGATGATTTCTTTTTTTAAATATTATTAATTTATCTGTTTAGAATGCTTTTAATCAATTATAAAAAATCAATAAAAATGTTCACATTTTTATAATTTTGTCTAAGCTTTTTTAACTATTACTTTTATTATATTGTTTACATATGCGCTCTTATTTAGATAATTTGAAATCATTCAATTTTCAATTTTACATTTCTCAATTATCCTTTTAATTTCCGGCTTATTTTTAAAAAATTTCAAATTTTACCTTCCTTATTCAATTTTATAATTGATTAAATCAAACTATTTGTCGCTAATTCATAATAATCTTATTATTAAATAAAAAAATGTATATTTTTTTAAATAATTGTAATTAAACTGTTATACACGATGTAAGAAATTATTTCAAAATAACATTATCTAGAAATAACTTCAAACTGATGTAAAAAATATAAAAAAGCTTTAGATAAATTTGATTCTTTTTTGTTAACTGAACAAAAATAAACAAAGCAATTTTAAAGTTAGAAAATTGTCATTTTTCTTGCGGACAAAATAATTTGATTCTTAAAAAAAATTAATAATCACTCAAAATCATTTTTTTTATCTTAATTAATTACATTTAACTTTTTTTATCTATAATTACTAATTTTTGAGTTAAAATGCATGGTCGATTGAAAGTAAGAACTACTGAAGAGCAGGCCGAAAGAAAGCGTTTGGAGCGAGAAAAAAAGCTCAAGGCCTACAAATATGCGATGTCCGAGTGCTTGTCTCGGATTGAAAGCAAAAAATATGATGATATGGGATTAAAATTAACTGAGGAAATTCTTGCATCGAATCCTGATATTCAAACATTATGGAACTTAAGAAAAAATACGGTTGAATTTTTAGAGCAAACCGCTTCTGAAGAGGAAGTAATTAAAATGTATGTTAATGAAATGAGTTTGACTGAAATTTGCCTGAAAAAAAATCCAAAATCTTATCCAACTTGGTATCATCGCCAATGGTATCTTTTAAAGTCCAGTCACAAGGGTTTTGGTGATAAAAACAAAATTTTAAATTGGAAAAATGAATTAAACTTGTGCAGCACATTTTTGAATCAAGATGAGCGCAATTTTCATTGCTGGAAACATAGATTTTTTGTCGTAAGTCATGGAAACTTGGACAAGAAGAACGAACTTGATTTTACCAGTGATAAAATAAGCTCCAACTTTTCCAACTACAGTTCTTGGCATTACCGCAGTAAACTAATTGAAGAGCTGTACTTTCAAAATCAGATTGATAGTGAAATTTTTAAAAATGAACTAAGCCTAATTGAAAACGCGGTTTTTACTGATCCAAATGACCAAAGTGCTTGGATTTACCAAAAATGGCTTCTGCTCGAACATCAAAAAAGCTTAATCAAAGAGCTTGTTTTTGACTACACAAATAGAATAATTTCTATTCAATTAACCAAAGAGATAGACTTAAATACAAACTTAAAATTTCTAAAGCTTAATGGTTTGAATTTTGATTATGATGAAATTAAGCTGGAAATGGAGAATAAAACTTGGAAAGGTTATTTCAAAAATGATGAAAATGATGAACTGAATAAATTCAACAAAAATCTTATTCAACAAAAGCCTTCAAAAATAAAAATTGACATTATGATTAAGAATTGTGGATTTCCGATTGAGATTTTGCTGGATTTAAACGAGGAAAAACATTTGTACCAATTTAAATCAAAATTTGAAATGCGTGATTTGGCATTAGATTCGGAAATTTTGTTGAATCATTTCAAAAATATCATGGAACTTAACCAATTTGAGAAAGAAAGTTCAAAATGGTGCATGCTAAAACTAATTGAATTGATGTGTATTATAGATTTTAATGAATACAAATCAACTATTTATACCTACTTAGAAAAACTTGCTAATCAAGTTGATTTGTATAGAAAAAATTACTATCTAGATATAAAACGGAACTTGATGGAGTATAATTCTTAAATTATTTCAATTATTTTAGTTATTTAATAAATTTTTTTTTGCCTTACTAAAGTTTTAAATTGGGTTAGTTTAAAAAGTACTTATTTATAGATTCTGACAAAAAATTATGAAGTAATTTTGTGTTTATTGATTAATAAATAAATAAATAAATCCAAGAGATAAATACTGTAAAAACAGAGAAACTAATGCGAATTATAAAAGTATATTTAATTATTCCCTTACAGATTGATACTTTTCCCATGAGTAGAAAATAATCAAACAATTTCACCAGAAAATATACAAAATTTTGGGATTTGTGCTCTATTTAAAATTTATTTTATTTTAATTTTGGTTAAATTTGGCATTAAAAATGGCTTGAAAGTTATTTCCCATCTTTTATAGATTTTTATTACTTTTTCTGTACAAAAATTCGACTCTGTTTAATTTAGTTTTAAATTTATTTATAAGCTAAGAATTGTTTTAATCTTTAAAAAAATAGGAAAAAAAAGGCATTTAATTAATATTAATTTAAAATTAATTATGCTTAGCTCTTAGAATGGATTAGGTGACGCTGATAAAATGATAAATTTTTTTTTAATTCGATCATATTTCAAATTTAAATAAGCATTGATTTAAGAAAAAATCTTGATTTAAAATTATATTCTATTATTTGGTAATAAATTCAATTGTATTTTTTTTAAGAATTCAGGGCTTTGGTACTTTCTGGAATTTTCATTTTTTTTGCTAATTTATTAGTTATCATTAGATAATTACAAAACTTTATAAATAAATATTTAACTGTTTTTGTTGTCTTGATTATACTTTCAATTTTTTTCTCTTAATTTGTGACTAATTAATCACATGAGTCATTTATTGAAAATTATATATTTTGAATACTTTTTAAGACTACTTAATATTTATTTTTAAATACTAAACAAAATATAATTTTGTTTTTAAAAAAATCTTGAGAATTCATATCGTGAGCACTTTAATTTCACGATTTTTTAAAAACATAAAAATTAGATCGTTTATAATATAAATTAATTAATTAATTAAGAAATTAAAATTAATTCGAAAAAAATCTCTTTAGCTTTTTTTTTTAATTTAATTATCTAATAAACTTTAAATTTAATTTCATTATTCAGTATGTCTATTTCTTTTAAATTATTTCTTGATATATAGTTTGTAATCAAATTGTATATCATGACCATAACTTTAACAAAAATAATAATTACTTGTTTGGCTATTAAATAATACATTTCTTTTTTAACAAATTTTAAATTTTTTAAAATAACTAAACGAAGCATTAAAAAAGGCAAATCAGCTAGAACTATTTGAACTATTAAACGGAAATAAAAATTATCTGTTATTTTTCGTAAGAGTGAAATCTTTGGTCCATCAAATGATTGAGAATCCGGAAATATATTAAGCGAAATGGGAAGTAATGCTCCATTGCTTACCAGAATACCAGCTATTCTAATCTTGTTTGATAAATTTAGCCTTGGATCTCTACACATATTAATTGTGGAATAGATATCAAAAATTGTGTTAAATGAAAATTCAACTAAGCTGCTAATGGCTCCCCATGTCAAATTTGCTTGTGGTATAAAAACTCTGCATACCATCAGAGTCAAACAAAACAATGCTTCATGCTTTTCCAACATTGAGGAATAAAATTCTTTCTCAGAAATTTTCGACCATTCATTATCGCTAACAAATTTTTGATCTATTTTGAGTGTTAAATTTGGTAAAATCACATCTGAATCTCTTATGGCCTTGTAATGATGATCAACATGGTGCATGAAATCTGGATTGAAAATTTGAAGAGTCAAGAAAATTCCATGATTTATTTCAATTAGCCAGAAAGGAATTGAAATGGCACAGATAAAATAAATAATTGATAAGCAACACCATCTATCCTCTAAACCTTTTCTCATAAAAGTTACTATTAATCCATCTGCTAATATTAATATTAGAAAAAGTATATTTAAAAGTATTAAATTTTCTTGAAATAAAAATGTTGTTTCTATAATAAGAAACATTGAATAGGAAATCATTAACAAACGACATAACATTGATTTTATTGAGAGCCAAAATTTTGATTTATATATTTTTAAAATTGTAGAATTAGGTATATTAATTATTGTATTTTTACGTAAGAATTTTTCATTGTAAAACTCTGGTCGTTGCGGATCAATAAAAGGATCATAAAGTTGAGATTTTAGCATTATATTATGAGTCAATATTCTTAAGAATAATTTTGTGTATTATTTATCGGTCTCTAGGAGATCTTGAAAAAAAATATCGACTTTTAATTTCTTAAAATTTAAAAGTACTAAAAGTTAGGTTCAAAAATTAATTTTGTTTTTTGCTAAACTAGAATTTTTATTTTAATTATTTATAATAGTCACCATTTGCGTAAATAAGTTTTAAAAAGAAAGTATTTCAAATTAAAAAATTCTAATAGTATTTTTAAGAAAATATATTTATTTAATTTTTTAATAGATAAATTAATTTTAAAATTACAGATAAAAAAGATTCTTGATTAAATAACTATAAGATAAAATAAAAGGAAGAAAGACTAAAAAACTAGGACTAAACACCCTAAAAGTGAAGTGAAAGAGAGGTGATCTTATCAAAAATTTCAAGATTAGTAAAGGATATAGCAAAGTTGACTAGCATAACCCGAGTATACTAATGAGTTCATTGTTTTCGGATGACTCTGCTGGTAACATTCTATGCCTGTTGTGGCTAATATTATTATTAAGGTCATGATAATATCTTATTGATTTAACCAAAGTTGAAGGCCTCACTAATTTTTAATTATTTATCATATCAATTAATATCTCAATTGAAAGAAATCTTTATAAATAGATTTTTTCAAAATTAAAAAATGTATACTCAAAACATGAATCCAAAATTTAAATTAAAAATGTTATTTTTAGTTTTGATTCGAATTGAAGTCTAATAAAACTATTTTTTCTAATAAAATAGTATAAAGCTCAAATTTCAATCTAACAAAAAAATTTTATTTACTTAATAAAACTTTAATGTGAATTTAATAATTCTTTAAATGATCTATTAAAAAAATTGCGTCAAAGCTTGTTATTTTAAGAAATTTTAGCAATTATTTAATTATTATTTCATTTGAAATAAATTAATAAATATGTGTCTTCTAAGAATTTTTTTATTTAGCTCTCAATGAATAAATTGAGAGATAATTTTTTATAAAATAGTCAAAAAGACTGTAAAAAAAGATTATCAGAATTAAATTTCAAATTTTTATGTAATTATCAATCAATGCTCATACAAAGGTATTTTAAAAACATATGTAACTTTATTGTATCAGAAATAATCCGACTCCTAAAGTATGTTGGCAACAGAGAATTGTTTATTTTAACAAAAAGTTGGTATCATAGATGAATATAGTATGCAACATTGATGTAAAACAAAGCTTAATTGCATTTAATTGTTATTTAATTTTGAAAAAAAAATACGAATGAAACCGTTTAAAAGTAGACTTTTTGTTTAATTCATAAAAGAAAACAAATAAGCATTTTTGTTTTATTTAACATGGCCTCCAATGACATTGTTTTAATTAAAGTTTTTTAATAAAACATTATTCTGGAAAGATTTTCGGGAGAAAAAAACATCTTTTTAAACCCAAATAAAAGAAGTAACTATAGTTACAATTCAATGCTAACTAACTGGCATTTAAAATGAGAAACTTTTCTGGCTGTCTCTCGATCAATGAATTTAATTAGTTAACGTTTTGAAACAAAATTCTTAATTAATGGGAAAAAGTGATTTTTTGCTTGCATTTTGTTCCTCCATCATTTTTCTGATTAATTAAAATTTTCAAATCCCTTTACTTTATGGAAGACATGAATTTAAAAGAAGCAGTCATTATGGTATAAAATTAGACTTGAGTTTTATTTTGAATTTTCTTTAAATTAAAAGAATTAAACCATATCTTTGGAATATTAATAGCAATAAAATTTATTCCAAATTTACCTTTTTAGATTTTATTAATTCTTTTTCTATTTGGAATAATTGAAACTTAAATACTCTGAGAAGCATAGGCACCTATTGGTGTAGAGGTAACTAAATTCGTCAATGAGTCAAGAAAAAAGATCAACCAACATATCGGTTGAGAATATTCAACCAATAAGTCCGAATTATCAGAGAAATATTAATTACCAAAATGCAAATCAAACTCCTAGAGTAAATGGGAGAAGTACTCAGAGAAATGATTTGCAAGGCCAGTACCAAACACCACGCCAGTTGAACAGCTCTCAGTCGCCAACACGTTTTGGAGAAGGTACGCGCATAGCAAAAAGAGAACTGTGGTGGAAGGAACCACCTGCATCACAAGTAAAAATTCAATCAGGTCAAGCATTCAGACCTCAAAATGTTGGACCAAAAGTAGACAATCGAAACCTAAACTACCAAATTCCAGTATCGCAGAAAACTATTGAAAGAAACAAGTTAGAATGGAGAGCTCAACCAACTGTGGATACATGGGGAAATTTCAAGCATCAACCACAGGGTAATTTTAAACTTTATTTTCTCGGTTTTTTTGTTTAAATTAATTGAATTAAGGCGGAGGTAAAAAATATCCTTCTGAAAGTTTACAATGGCAAGCTCAACCAAAAGTTGACTCTGGATTTATTTATTATTTTGAGCAATGAATTAATTCAGCTAATGCACTTTTTGTCATTTTACAAAAAAACTTTTAGAAAAATTAACTTTTTCTAATGTAAATTTAGCTTTTATACAAGTCGGGCTTTATTTTTTAACTAATTATTTTAATAAACACTATTCATTAACATGAGATTATTTTAATTTTTTCGAATATTTTTTCCAAAATATTATTCCTAATGTATAAAATTTAAATTTTATTTATACACCGAATGAAGTCTTATAAATTTATTTAAAATTTAACAAACAAGTTAGCTTTATTTAGTTTCTGATTTTGGGTTGGGGTTAGATTTGTTAGATTCAGGCACAGACGATTTGAAGAAATAAATAGGATTAACTGTTTTCTAATGCGATACTAAACTAAAAGCACTTATTATTTAATTTTTGTTATTATACAGTATTAAAATAAGTTTTTCTACTAGTTATTAATGGATAATATCAATATTTCAGTTTTTTTTAAATTTTTTATGGAAATTTTCGAAATTTTAATTCCATTTATAATTCTAGTTAAATTTTGATTAGATTAAATTATTTTGTTCTCAAATTTAGTTGAAAATTTATATAATAATCAATAAAATATCTACAGCTTATTATCAAAATTAAGAAATATTTTAGAAAATAGCTACTTCATTTATTAAAAAATTTTTTTAAAAAAAGATTTTTGTAGAAGAATTTTGTAAAAAAAGTTCTATCTATTTTAAAAATCTGATAAAAAATCGCAAAATATAAAAATAAATTAAAAAGATAAAAATAAATCAAGAATATAAAAATTTTTAAAAAATGGCTAATTCAGTCGAGTAGCAAATCTCTGAGTGATTGATGAGAGCAATGTCCAATACAGTCGAACGGCGGAAAATTTTTGACAGTTTGAACGAAAATGGTAATTTAATTTGAAAAAAAAACAAAAAAAAAAATGGAACAAGGGATCTTTGTTTAATGGTTCTATGCGCCACAAGCACTCAATAGTTTTATATGTCTAATGAGTAATATTGCACTAATATTTTTGGAACCTTTTTGGGAGCTAGAATTTAAACAATTCTTTTGAATAATTAACAGTATTTATTTTTATGACTTAAGGGAATAATTCTAGCTCAATACCTTAAATTTCAAAAAATTTGTTTTTTGTTTAAATGAAATTCAGTATTCTTAAAATAAGTCACTAACGAAATTCATTAAGGAAACAATATATTTGTAAGATATTCAAAAATCAAATAACCATAATTGACAGAACCTCTTAATCATTGTCATTTGATACTATTATTATTACTTTTTTTATTATTATTTATTTTTTAATCTATTAGATCTTAACAATATTAAATTTTTTTTAATTTTGTTTTCAATTTTTTTAGTAGATAAATCTTGTAAAATAATTCTTATGCTATTCGAACGATCCTAGGTAACTTTCGTAATACATATTTTTTACACTAAAAAACTCAAGAAGTTTTTGAACTTCTTTTTAAATAAATAGTCATCTTAATTAAATAGTATTTTTTAATATTTATATTTAAACAATCATCTTGTCAATCTCTAACTAATTTATAAAATTCAATTTCTCTAAAATATTACATAAAGATAAACAGCTCTGTAGCCGGATAAAAAACTCCTTAGGAGGAAGGATGTTTGTCTAATGTTACGGAACAAAATTTTTTATTATAGTATCCATTGGAAATAATTAGAATGCATATTAATGAAAATGAATACTTCGAAGTATTGAGGATGTGATTTCTGATCAGAAATCAATCTCTAACTTTTGATGTTTTTAAAATGATTCTTTAGCGAATCATTGATTTTTCTTTAACTGCCTACTTTTTTATTCACTAAAAAAAATAAAATAATATAAAGAATTTTTGAAGCTACAAATAGCTCAATAGAAATTTTTTAGATTTTCGTTTTATTTTAAAATTTTTGACGCTAATAGAAGAGGTAAAGACAATGAAATTGTTTTAATAATTTAATACTTTTTTACTTTTTGGTATATTTAATTTAATATTTTGATCAAATAGTTCAATTATTTATTTTAATTTTTTACTAATAATAATTTTTTAATAGTTCTCTAATCTACACCAAACCGAATTTCTAAACCAGGCTTCCGCTCCGAACCCCATTAGATTTTTGGAATAAAGATTTAATTAACTCCAAACTACAAAAAGTTAAGGTAAAAAAAGAACGAGGCAAAAATAAAGTAAAATTACCATAAAGTACAAAAAGTACTAAAAGTAAAAGGGTCTAGAAAAAAAAAACACCAAAAAGTACATAAAAAAATATCTTTTTAATATTTAAATCTAATTGTCTATCCATATACCCTTTTTATCATTAATATCTTTGTTTGAATTAAGTTCTTTCTATTTCGAATTCAAGTCTTTTACCGTATCATTTAACTGTAGAATTCGAATCAAAAATAGCAACTTAATATAAAAAAGATCGATATTTTTATATATACTGTTTGAATAAATACATTCATCAATTAAATCCACAGTCAAAGAATAACAAATATTTTTTTTCTATGAAAAATAATCTTAAACATATTAAAATTAAAGTTTCAATTAATTAATTGTAATAAAAATATTTTCTGAAAAGAATAAATTATCAACTTTTTAAATTTAAAAAATAATATCTCATTTTTTTTATTTTTGCTGATGCAGTTAATTTTATTTATAATAATTAAAAAATATCTTAAAAGTAAAATGGAATTTAAATTTGGATGTCCATTTTTTCAATAGATTCGCTTTCATTTATATTACGATTTGATGAAATTGGTATTTGATTTGGAACTGAAGCCGCCGCAGCGGCAGTCATCGCGGCAAACATTTTTTGTTTTTTTAAATCTTCCTCGACCTTAACTAAAATTTGATGTTTTTCAGTAGATGTGTACCTCCATATCATGTCATTGTTATCCAAAATATACAAATCTACTTGAATTATATAATTACCAAAATATGGAAAGTTAACTAGAATGTTTGAACTAAAATAGTCATTCTTTGGCTCTTCGAGCATTGTTTTAACATCTATAAATTTTATATTGCCAAACTGTATACAAAAATTTAAAAATACAATTTATTCAAATGAGCATTAAAAGTTTACTTTGTTGTCTGGAATACTTTTGCCATCCAATTCAGTAGTTAGGCAAATTTGAACCTTTTTGACGGTTCTTATTGGAGTTCTTGTTTTGTAAAATTGATTTATTATTCCATCAATTTTGACAACTAATGTTTGATCGTTCCTAATTGTTAATATTGAATTGTTTTTTCTATTATTTGGAGTAACAATAAGTTTTATTGATGTTTTTTGAAGTGACGTAAAAAAGGCTCTTGGCAAAGGAATTGGCAATTGTATAAAATCAATAAAAATTTCTTGAAATTGTCTAATATTCTTTATAACAAAAAGTTAAAATATCTAAAAACTTAAATTTAGAATCAAAAATAAGAAATACATTTATTCGCGATTCTGTCTCATTGATACAAAGATTTGGCATTTTTTCAATTAAATTTAGCAAAAAATTCTCCATTAGCTTCAATTCAACAGCATTTTGAACATATTTTGTACCTTTTTGAGAAAATCCATCTTTAATCGATTCACTCTGTGAAGCATTGCTATTCAAAAAATTGGCATAAAACTCGTCCAAAAGTTTACTAATATTAATAATAAAAAAATTGGTATTTTTCTTTTTTTAAAGATTACCATTTAGTCTTGGGAGATATTAGAAAATTAATACAGTATATTAAACATTCATTTTGCTTCTTGCATCTTAATTAAAAAATAATTAAAATTTTGAATTTTTCCAAAGGAGAATTTTCTCTTATGTTCTTAATCATTTACCGGAAGATACTTTCTTATTAAAGAGTCAAAATTAATAATAAAAATTCGTGAATTTAGACTGATTAAGAGAGGAAATGTTATTTAAAATTTAAGATAATAGTTCATCAATTTAATAAGAGTTCATTTAGGCATTTTTGACGCATTTGTATTTATCATTTAAATTATTTATTGAAATAATATTGATTAGCTATCGGTTTTATTAATGGTAATATTTTTTAATTCTTATTTTCAAAATTTAATCTTAAATATAAATATGATAAATTATTTTATCCAATTTTTTCTAATATTTAAATATAGTCTTTGGTTATTTCGTTTAGGAAATAATCTTAAACAATTCACCAAATATTTATTTATTAATTTAATTCATTTCAAAGAAATACTTAAGATCTCTGGAGAATTTATTTTGATCAAAATTATTCTATTTAATTAAAGAAATTTTCATTTGAAAAAACTAGACTTGGTTATATCAATAAATTTTTGATATATTAAAAGCCGATTTTTATTAATTTGAGCCTGAAGTTTCTATTTAAACCAATAATTATAATCGATCTAGGCACATAAACCTTAAATCATCTAGCTAAAGATATTCACCTTAGATCTATAATTATTAAAATTTTCAATTTTTGCACAATCTGTCACTTACATATTAAGAATATTAATCGTATGTTCATCGGCATCGAAGCATTCGGATATGAAGTCTTTAAATTTTTGATTTAATTTTTGTAGTTCGACCACACTGTATTTCATTTGCTGGGCTATTCGACCACATCTGGCGAGATTTGCCGATGATTTAAATTGAAATACAGGCGCTGGAATGGTCCGGTAGGTCAGTAAGCTCATACTTATGTGAATGTATAGTTTAATTTGTTCAGATCTTAATTCACAAAATCGGATTTGAAAACAAGTATTTGGGTTTTCCAGAACAGACAGATAGTTAGAATGAGTCAGGCACCTTGAGCAGAGGGATTTAAAAAGCATTTGAGCACGTGTGTAGTCATCAAAAGATTGGTTAAGTTTGACCATCAGATCTGAAAAGTTTTCAAATCCAGTTTTTACCAAAGCTGACTCAGCTTTGCAAATTAATGACATAAATTCCAGCCAGCTTTTGTAGCCTAGGTCATTTGTGGACATGTTTTTGATTGCACCTGTCATCAAAATAGACAAGTGTTGATAAATTTTTTCAGACAAGTTGTAATGCGTATACCGGACACACATCCTACATAATTTGTACAATGACCATAAGTCTTTTTGATGTCGTTTGACAAAATTTTCAACCAAATTTTGTATATAATCTACCTCTGGTTCAACTGAATAGAAATATCGAACCTGTAGCTCCAAGATCAAATTCAATGTTTTTAACTTAAAGGATTTTTTTAAGGCAAATTTTTTCTTAAAGACAGCTTACCTGAAGATTAGTATCTAAATTTTGCTCTACCAATTTTTCGAAAAGATCCTTTATTAAGCTCAATTTTTCATAAATAGTGTCATTGTTGGAATTTGTTCCATTTTCTAACTCTCTCTCATTTTTTTCAGTTCCTGTTTCTATAGAATTTGGAATTAGTGTTCCGTTTGTGTCTTGATAACTGCATAAAACCAACAGTGTTTCGATGTAATAACTAATTGTATATTTATCTTAAATATTTTTAAAATTAGTCTTAGATAATTTTTGCTCTTGGCATTTGAGCACTTATTCCAACAGTGTTGTTTATTTTTGGACTATTTAATTTTAGAATTTAGTATTTAAATTTAAGCCTTTTATTGGATTAAAAAGATATTTTAAGTTGATTGCTTTCCCTTAGGAATAAGATAACTAGGGAATGATTTAATTCCTTTGTTCAAATGGAATGAACTTAATTGTGAATTTAGGAATAAATTATTTTAAGAAAATTTTGTTTATTTTAATAATACAAGCCTTAATTTAGTTAAATTTATGACGTAAATAAAATTGATATTTTGAAAATTTTTCATTATTATTCTTTAATTAATGTAGATTTTTCACTAATTAAAAAAACTCTCGAAAACCATCGAGAAACTAGAGAATTAAATTAAACACCTTAATTACGAAATAGTTACAAAATTTAGTTTTCGACTATAACAAAATTAGATATCAATAAAGCTTTCATTTTAGTTTGTTTCATATTAAGATAAATTTCAAGTTACTGAGACTTAAATTTTATCGAGTGTAATAAAATTTTTAAGATATCAATTTAAAAAAATTGGTTTAGGAAAAATTTTAAATAAATGAATCAGGTTTCATTAACTTATTAACAAAATTCGGATAATAAAGATTAAATTGAAATAATATCGACCTAAATTTTACTAATGAATATATATTTTTTAATTACATAAAACCGTTCATGTCTTAGAAAAAGACTTAACTTTAACAATTTAGGAGAAATAGGATTCTAATTTTTCTTAAGTTAATTAAGCTTAAAAAATAAGTTCGGAAATTGATTCAAGAATAGATTAACTACAATTTTAATTGCCAAAAAAAGTTTTTTTACTTGAGTGCTTGAATAAAATTTGGTAAAGAAAGTTCCAAGTAAGTTAAAAACTTATTTGGCTAGGAGTTATATTTTATTTAAATCAATAAAAAATAAATAACTTGAAAAAAAATTGTTTGCTTACAATTTTAAGGAGATTTCAAAAAAAAATTTTTCCTTTTTAAGAATATTTTTTTCGTTTAAAAATATCCTGATAATTCTAGTGTTAAGCTATTTTGTGATAAAAATCAAATGTTTTGTCTTAAATTAGATCTGACTCAACGAAATAAATATTTATCTAAGATGAGAATCAGAATTAGATAGACTTGATTAGTCCTAGTCAACTGTCATTAGACATGAAACATAACATGACTTTATATAATACAAAATGATTAAATAACTAGGCTCGTGGTTGTTTCATATGAGTTATGATCTAAATTAAATAATAAAAATCTTTATGATGCTTTCACTAACAAAATAATTTCAGACTAAGCTTTTTAATTGATTAAATAATAAAATTTTAAAACTTACTAAATGAATTAATCAAACAAATTATAAATTTAAATAGTTCTTTAAAATAGCTTTCGTTATTCATTCCGAGTAAATCAATCAAACACTTAAGAGCTTTGGGCAAAATTTTTATGTAGTAGTCCAAATTTGACTCAAAATTGGAATCCATTGAATCCAAATTCTGGATAGCTTCGTCGGTATCTATCACAATTGAATATAAGCCATTTTTAGTAAGTTCAAAAAAGTTTTCATGTTGCTCTGTTTGGCAGCCATATCTTTTGGCAAAAAGCAACGAATTACTCGAAAGAATACAAAAATTAAACGCTATATTTTTAGTTTCATCAAAAATCAAGGATTGAATTAATTTTTTAAAATTTTGAATTGATTCTTTATCTTCATTTTCTTTTTTGAATACATCGAGAAAAAAAATACTTGAATTTTTAGCCAGCTCGATCAATATTTCACAAGACTTTATTACCAAGTTAGTATATCTTGTACGTTTTGATATATAATCTATCAGACTGGATATGTTTTCATTGCTCCAAAGATGAGACACCTTATTTGCCAGTATATAAAGATTTTCCAAAATTGATAGTTGAATTTTCTTTCTAGGTTCTTCAGATAGCTGTTTTAAATAAAATGTCAACTAAAATTTGGAAAAAATTAATTTTATGTAATTAAATAATCAAAATCTGATAAGAATTTTATTTAAATTTGTGATTTAATAAAAATTCAATAATAAAAATGTGTTTATTACCGTATCGGGTATATTGGTTAGGCTTTTGCAAGCTATCTGAGCAAGTGTGCTTAATATAATTTTACATGTGTCTTCTCTGGCAAATGAGCCATATATTGATTTGCATAAATCTGAAGCTTTCGAAGACAAATTTGTATCATGATGCATATGTATGAGAAGAGATATAAGTCTCATTTTGCGACTTAAAGGTGTATGAATAGCTTCTATCATTTCTGAGATTCTGTCGATCAACGAAGCGGCAAAATATCTATTTAAGAATTTTAAAATGTTTATTTTATAAATTTTTGATCAATATATCTTATAAAGAAGATTACTTAGATAGGGAACAAAATTTATTAGCGGCATAGAAAGCCTCCTTGGCCTCAGTTTCATCATTAGATTCAAGAGCTAGACGAATACTATGCTGAACATTATGTTTCTCGCTGATGATCGGGGATATTTCTCCCAAGGCTCTTAGGGTTAAAGCTCTACAAATTGAATCGTTACTATGAATATTATAAAATATCAATTTTAAGATTTCTTCTATATTTATTATTTTTGTCAAATGTTTTTGGTTTTTTTCAATTACTCTGATTACTTGAAGCTTAAGAAAATTGTTTCTTGGAAAAAAAAAGTTAAAATTAAGACATATACCCATTTTGGGTGAAAATAATTTACCCATTTTGGAAAACTTTTGCTAGTCGGGTAAAGCCACTATTTACAAAAACTGGTAAAGGGTATCGGTCGAAAAGCTCGGTTAGTTTTACAATAGATTCAGACTGTTGACCAATGTTTTCAGATAAAAGACCTTAAGGAAGCTAAAAATTTTTAATCAACTATGATATTCTTTATAAACCTTTGTCTAACTCAACCCATAGGACATTTAGGTTAAGATCATCGATATTGATATCATTTTGGCTAAAATCTAAATAAACTTCTCCAAATTTATCCATTTTACAAATAAAAATTTCATTATTTTTTTATAAATTTTTATTTTCAAATTTAGATATCAAAATTATTTTAACAAAATTTCAATTGAAAAAAAAATGACAGTGGTTTTGTCGGATGTGCTAATCTATTTGCATAAGGGAATTTTTATGGACAATTGGAAAAAAGCAACATTCAAGTTATGCTCGGACGGAATTTTATACAAACTTATTGATGGTGAAATAAAGCGTTCAATTGATTTAAAGTGCGTCTTTAAAAAGATAAAAGTCAAATCGGTGACGACCGATTGTATTGTTTTTAATAATAATTCAAATTCTTCATTTGAAAAAAGTCGCTTGCCAAACATCAATCTTTTTTTTAGTCAAAATTCATGCATGGTACATTCTGGAGCATCAAACAAATTAATGCTCGTCGAGATTCCTCTAAGAAATAGAACAAAAAAATGCTTAACACTACTTTTCGAAAAATTTGATAAATACAAGTATTTTATTTTATCTTATTTAATTTATGATTAGGTTGATAAATTGATATTTAAATAAAAAATTATAAAATAATAATAATATATAAAGTTGAAATTATAAATGATCTATTTTAAGAGAATGGTTGAAAGCTTTCGATCAATGGGGAACTTTACCAGAAATAGTCGTTGAATATGTAAGTTTTGGTAAAGAATCAAATTTCGAAGAAGCGAGTGCTGTGGAAAACTCATATAAAGATCCATCTTATGTCAACGCAAATATTTGTCTTGCTTCAAAAGAAATAGCTATTCAATAAATTTCAAAAAATAATTTATTTTTAACTTTTTTTTTTTGATATTTTAGGAATAATTGACAAATTTTAAGTATTTGAATAAGTTTTATCGATTGATTGTTTTCAACTAAAATTATTAATAAATATGCATATGTTATTCAATTTAAAATAATATTTAAATCATATTCTTTATTTTAAATGTTTAAGTAATGAAAACGTATTTTTTTTATATAATAAAATCTGACGAAATATATAATTTTATTTGATAAATTTAATTTCAAGAATCTAAAAGCACTTCAAATTTTAAGATAAATTTAAAAATAAAATTGAAATAAAGATGACTACATTTTTAAAAATGTTTATTCATATAATTGAAATTTTTTAGACTAGTTTTATTTTATTTAATTAAAATAAATGTTAGAAAAAATAAACATTAAAAAAGCAATTTGTTCTATTTTGGTGTAATAGATCTTTAATATTTATAGAATATTCTTAAAAAAAATTTAATCTAAAATTTATCTGTTTTTACTATTTTATAATTTATTAGCTTAAAGCCTATTAGTATGTGACAATTTGCTATTGTTCATTCCATAAAGAAAATATATTGGTATGCCTTAAATATGTTTTTATATTTAATTAATGATAAGTTTTTTTTTATTTATTTACTTGTGGTTGTCAATATACCAAACAAAATCCACTCAATTGCTTCAGAAGCCATCATTAAATATAAATTTAAAGCTATAACAATAATCGGCATGAAAGGAACGAATGGAACCTAGAAAAAACTATTAATAAGATTTTTTTTTACATTAATTACTACTTTAAATGTCAAATTGGAAGGAGATGGTGCCTGCTCAAAAGAAAATAAAATAATTGAAAATATAATATTGAGTAATAAAATTAAAACTATTAAAATCATTTTCATCGATTCGAAATTGTGTAATAAGCAGAATAAAATTACATTTGATAAATAAATAAAAATTATTAATAGAATCGCAATTGAGCTTTTTCTATAAAATTTATTTCTTCCTGGTTCAGTTAGAGAACCATCATCTAATAAATTGACTGTATCTTCAGGTGATTCAAAGCTATCTGGCGAACTTTCTGCTATAGCTTGAGTGACTATCATCCGACCATATTCTGTGTCATGATTATACCTCATCACTAAAAGAGCCATTGCAACAGCAGAATAGATCAAAAATCCACTTATATCGGTAAATCCGATCAAATTTTTTACATCAAATAGTATGATCAATATTAAGCAAATTATCATTGACCAAATGGTTGCTATGTCAGGAATTCTAGAGTCTGTATTTACTGAAGATAAGCATTTGAACAAAAGTCCATCTTTGGACATGACATAAGCAATGCGTGCTGTTGAAAAAATGCTTGAGACCAGCGAACCAACAAGACTTAGTATGGGTCCTATTGAAACAATAAAATACATAAATTTTATATCTTTAAATGCGGTTGGAAATGAGGAATGTATATCAATTTTATCAAAAGGTTGCATGAGATTGAGGGCTAAACTTGAACCGCAGTAAGTTATCATAATCAAGAAAATAGATATGATCATGGAAATAGGTACATTAGATGCAGGATTTAAAGCTTCTTCAATTGCAAAAGTGCTTGACTCAAATCCTATAAAAGCATAGATAACAATAGAAGAACCTTTAATGATACCATTAAAACCATTTGAATATTTTGGATTTGCTAAATTATCTAAATTTCCATAAACAAAACCTCCTATGGTAATTACCAATAAAAGACTGACATTCAATACCGCAAGCATGTTGTTAAAAAGAGCAGTTAATTGTATTCCACGTAAAGATATCAAGAAGAAAGTTATTGTAATTAGAATTGCTGGGATGTCTAGATAATTATTAAAAGGACTTGGAAGGTCCCAATAAGCGTGTAATGTTTGTGTAGTAAAATTTTTTACTGCATGGCCCAGAATGCTGTCAAAATAGTCACTCCAAGTAATTGAAGTTGCGGCGATTGAAGTTAATGAACCTTTTTACCAAGTTAATCTTGATTTTTATGTATAATGGACATGTTACCTATGAACAACAGCCAGCCGATTATAAAAGCAAATAACTCTCCTAAACTGTGGTAAATAAATGTGTAACTAGAACCAGCTGATGTTTTGACTCTTGAGGCAAATTCTGCAAAGCAAAAGGCTGATAGCAAACAAGCAATTCCAGCTATAAAATAGGATACTGAAACAAATTGACCTGCATAAAGATTTGATGCCATTCCAGTCAAAACGTAAATCCCTGAGCCGATTGAATTACTCACATTTAAAAATACAAGAGCTGAAAGATTTAGTTTACGATCTAAGTTGTGAGCAGAAGCCTCATTGCCAACATGATGGTCAGTCTTAATTGGCTGACGTCTAATCAACTTTTTTAAACAATTCATCTATTTAAATCGTTACCACTTAAAATTTATAAAATTTTATTTATTTAACTATTTAAGAATATAATTTTTTTGTACCATAAAATGTTAGTTACTTTTTTAATTATCATAGATCGTCTTTTAGAGTTTAATACTTAATTTATTTTGAAAAATAAAAATCTAATTATTACTCTCAAACTAAATCCGTATTGCTTCGTCAGATTATGCTGCACTAATAGCTAACCTGGACCCTGAACCAAAGTAGATTTCGCCAATGCTGAAACACTTCTTTTTATCAATACATGGTCTAATAGCTTAATAGCTTTATTGGTTTAGATCCGCATAAAACTCTCAAATCAACAAAAATATATTAGAAAAATTGACTTTCTATAAATATAATTCGAGTTCTAGTGCAGCACAATCAACCAAAGGAATACGGTAAATTTATCTATTTCATTTTTTATCAATTTTAATCATTTAACACCTAAATTAATATTTTTTTTATTTTCAAAATAAAATATTTAAAAATCTAAGAAAAATTTGTATTTAAAATATAGTTCTCATTAAATAATTAAAAAAATACAGGTTATGATATAATATTTTAATTAACTTTTAACTACATAGGTTAACTGAACTGGAAACTAGAAAACTCGCATTAATTAATTTTATTTTATCTATAATTATTTTGAAAAGGGACATGATCAAGTAGTGGCAATTCTGTTGAAAAATAATTACATCTTTCCGGAAATTGAGGATATTGTAATGAGAAAGTTTAATTTGAAAAATTATTTTTATTCATTTAAACTTTATTATATATTTTTTTAAAATTAAAAATCAGTTAAAAGTTTAATTAGAAAATAAAGGAACACCTGAACATAAATTCCATTCAATAATTTATCTCTTCTTTCCATTATCATGTAAGTGATCTTGCCGATTGATTCCAACAAATTGGCTGCTGAGTATTAGAATTAAACTGGTCTCTGTCTAAACACATATGAAAACTAGATAAAAATAATCGATTTCTAAACTAAAGATTTAAAAGTGCAATTGACCAAGCAATATTTACCATCAACAGCATTGGAACAAATCCTCAAAAAGGAAAAAAGCGAATTCATTTAGGACATTATAAAAAAAAAACTTAAAAAAATGAAAAAAGAGTGAAAAAAAAATTGAAATGCTTTGTGTTCAAGGTGAATTTGGCAAACAACAATATCATGATATTTCGGATGTCGAGGTTTTTTTTAAATTTTTACTTTTTTTGTCTTTTTGTTATATTTGGTGAAAAAAATCAAAAAACGAATTTAGAATCAAAACCATTGTAAGACACGCTTTGTTTTCATCACCAGTCACTTGTGTCATATCTATTAGCTCGCACAAATCTCTTTTTATATCACAATTCATTTATATCACAATAAAATTTGACTAACTGATAAACACAAGCGAGACATGTCCCACTTTCATAAATGTAACTAATAATAACCATTCAACCAATTAATAGCCACTGGTCATTCAATTAGTTAATATGAAAAACAAATGATTCGAAAAAAAAATCTTCCATTAAATAGAAATATAAATAATTTATAAACGAAAAAATGTAAACAAAACTTTTTATAATATTTTTAATTTTAATATAGGCTGCATGGTTTGAAGATGCCTTAATTCGTGATCTGATATCCGTATTTTACTAATATATTACATACGTTGGTTTTCTCTTGTGTTAGTGCCAGATCGTAGGCAGTAACTGGTTGGTCGTCGATTATGATAGATTGATTGATATCGGCTTTGTTTTTGCATAAAATTTCCACTACCCGGTCATGGCCTAATGTGGCAGCTATGTGTAAACATGAAAGACCGCTCTTAAAATGATAAAAAAAATAGATCCAATTTTAAAATAAGACATAATAATAAAAAAATTTTGAAGTCTTTTGATATTTTGTTATAAAACTATTTATTTTCATTCACAAATATACAATACTTTATATTTATAAAATGGTTTAAATGGAGTAAAAATCTTGGATGTGTATGAGGTAAGAAAGAGTTTAAAAGATGTGTCTGCTAACAAGATAAAGTCAGAAATCAAATTTTTTATAGCATCTATATAAAAAAAATTTTGTTATAGCAGAATTCAAAAATTTTATTCTAGTTATCTAACAGTCACCATTTCTTTTAATTCCTAATTTAATCTCTAAGAATTCTTTTTGCCAAATATCAATTGCACCGAAGTAAAAGATCCACAATATTTAATTAAAAATATATACATAAACTTTTTTTTAATAATAACTTAACTGAAAATTAGCTTGAAAAATTAAACACAAATTTATAAAATTAATTATTTAAAGAGTTGTGGAATATCATTACGTTCAAAACACTTTTGCATTCATCAGACCCCATCTTGAATATTCGGCAGTGGTATGGCCTCCCTGCTCTGCAAAGACGTGCTACTAAACTTGTACCAATAATTCGCAACTGGAGATACAATGATATTCCCTCTGTTTTAGGTTTGCTACCTCTAGGTGAGCGAAGAATCAAGGGTGATATGATCGAATTGTTCAAGTTAAGCAATTGTCTTAATACTTTAGATTGAGTTCGGCAACTGTCTTATTACATCTTCCTATCGCAATCTGAGCCAGCTTGGGGTATTAGAATGTATAAAAGACGTTTATCTGTTACATAATATTGTTTTCTATAGCTTTATTATTATTATTATAGGAAATTTTATTTAGGTGAATTTTAATAATTTTTTATTGATTTTAATTCATAAATATATTAATTACTTAGAAACCAAATTAACACTTCTAAAAAATAAAATATCTTTTCATTTGTGTTATTTAGTAAAGGCTAATTTTTTTCTAATTATAAAAATGCATATCAAATAAAAGCTCTTTTATTGTTTTTTAAATTATGAGATTTTATTTAGTTATTAGAAACTAAGCTACGAATTAATAAATTAATATTAAATAAACTTAATCTACTTTATAAAGTGTTTTAACAATCTTAACATTTAAATTAAATTAAAGTTTAATTAAAAATTATCAAAAATTTGATTATTGTTTTGGCTATTTAATTAATGCTTGATTTTCCTATCTAGTGCTCAAACAAAGTTTTTATTTTATTTTTTTATCCTTGCTCAGGAATGTACGCATCCAAACTTGATATTTGGATTTTAGCCTAGATCAACCCCATATCAAAATAGAGTTGTTATATATAAGTGTATTAAAACTTACATTTTCGGATTTAAATACATTTTTAAAACCATATAAGCAAAAATAAACTTAGCATTAATTCTTAAATTTCAAAATTAAGTCCCGCACTAAAAGTTGAAATAGAAAATGAATTTCTTAAATAAATAAAATAATAAATATTACATAACTGTTATACTTTTTTTCTGCCTATTTTTTTACAACGCATCTTAACTTAAAATTATAAATGCCGCGTTTATTTTGGATTATTTGGTTTTTAAAAATGCATTTAAATCCGAAAATTTGAGTTTTAATGGTAAAACTTCTTAGAAAATAAATAAAATTTAGTAAAGACAAAGAAAATAATTTTTAATAATTTACTTTGTTTCCCAAGTCTAAAAACAAATTTTGAAGTGAGATGAAATAAATAAATTTGGGTTTATTTAACAATATTTACCATTGGTAAATAGACAATATTAAAATATAGATTTTAGAATGGAGACTCAAATATTTGGTCATAACATAATCCCGAATTTGAGAACAATTAAAGATTTGTTTTTTGACAAAAAAAGCAAAAATTCAAGAAAAACAAAAAATAATCATCTCAAATGATACCAAAAGACTTAGGCTGATTTTCTGAGCAAACAAGTAACTTACGTCTTCGGACGCGTTTACATCAGCTCCGTGTTGAATAAGATACTCGACAATATCGGGATGGTTTTTGACGCTAGCACAGAATAGAGGCGTACGTCCGGCAGTTTCGCCTTTGCCATCAATTCTGTAATTAACATCCAGTCCATTCTCGACCAAACATTTGACGCAGGCAAACGATCCGGACTCGGTGGCTATAATTAGCGCGTTTATTTTGGCATCGTATAAATTAAGCGCTTCTTGGTCAATCAGAGCGCCATGCTCGAGCAATTTTTTAAGCAATTTTAAATTATTATACTGACAAACAACTAGGAGTGGTGACGAGCCGCGCTCATTGACCAAATTAACATCAGCGCCGCTCTCTATCAACAGCTCGGCTATTTGGGTGTTGTTTTTGATGCAAGCGAGGAGCAGCGGCGACTGCTTGTTTATGTTGAGCTCACGGGCCCATTCGCCGTGCGGGTACATGTTCACGTCAGCTTTGTTCTCAATCAAAAGCTGACATATTTCCAGGTGACCCTCTTCGACGGCCGTGTACAACGGCGTCGCGCCGGTCATTGTCTCCGCATTGCTCACTGCTCCATTTTCAATCAAGTATTTACAAATGTGGTAGTGGCCCTTTTTAGCGGCGCCGTACAGTGGCGTTTGGCCAGCTAGTATGTGCTCGACGGCCAAGTCGCCGCTAGGACTCATGTTAACATCGGCGCCGTTCGATACCAACATCTTGACCAATGTTTCATTGCCACCCTCGGCACACAACAACAATGGACTCACGCCGTACCTGTTCTTGACATTAACTTTACTTCCTTTCTCAATTAAATACTGGACAACATCATTTTGTTCTTTGAGAGTGGCCATGAAGAGCGCAGTCTGTCCGGTGATGTTCAACTCGTCGGCTTCTTTGCCAGACGGCGAGTAGTCCAAATCGGCGCCGTGCTCCACAAAACACTTAATCACATCTAAATCACCTATTTCGCTGGCTAGCAAAAACGGTGTCGATCCGAGACTGGTAACCGCATTTGGATTGGCTCCATGGGTGAGCAAAAGCTTAACAACCACATACTGACGGGACTTGATGGCAGCGTAGAGTGGCGTCCAGCCCGATATGCTTCTCTCTTCGGCCTCGGGCCCGGACGGCGCTATTTCCGGCTCGGCGCCTCTCTCCAACAACAACTCGACTATTTTGTCGAGACCACGCTGACACGGTATCCACAGCACAGACACGCCATAGTGATTGGTGGCGTTCGGATTTGCGCCACGATCCAGCAAGTATCTTACTATATCAAAGTGTCCTTCTTTGGCCGCGCAAAACAGCGGCGTTTGTCCGCTTAGGTTCATGCTAAGAGCGGTCTTGCCAGACGGTGCCAACTCAACATCAGCATTGCCTTCGCACAAGTTTTTGACACACTCGAAAAAGCCTTGCTCGCTTGCCAGCATCAGCGCTGATATGCCGCTCTGATTTTGATGGTTTGGATTGGCTCCATGTTCAAGAAGCAGTTTGACAGCTTCGGGATTGTTGTATTTGGTTGCGCCAATGAGCGGTGTTGAGCCGGCTATTTTGGCCTCTTCGGCAGTTCGGCCCTTTGGTGCTGCGTCTACATGGGCGCCTCGCTTGAGCAGTTTTTTCATCACATCTGTCCAGCCAACTTCGGCCACCATTAAAAGTGGCGTGATGCCGCTCTCAGACGCTTTGTTCACGTCCACTTCGGCCAAATCGGCCAAAAATTCGGTCAGCTCTTTGTGCTTGCGGCCTGCGGCGATGCTCAGTGCGGTCAGGCCGTCCGCATCTGCCATGCCCGCGTTCAGTAGCTCTTTTTTGCTCATGCGAATCTTGGAACTTTGTGTGTCCGGCTGACGGTTCAACTCGTCCAAAGAGGCCAGTATTTGCCTCAAGTTGTCAAGTTCGCCATTGCCCACCGACTTGAAAAATTCTGTCAAAAGAAGAAGATTTTTTTGCTCGATTTGCGACTGGGTCTGGTCCGCCTGGCTCGGACTAGCGTACGCGTTCGCGTTGTTAGTGAGCGAGTTTTGACGCGGCGCAATCGACTGCTGCTGTTGCTGTTGGGACATCTGCGGCGTTTGGGACACCGATCCGGACATGTTGGCCGCGTTAGAAGACGAGCCTTTGGATTTGCTCGCTTTTCCATTTATATTGGAGGCGTTTTGTGCCTGAAAGGACGATTGCGGCGACTGTTTCGAGTATTTGCGCATATCGTCCTTGTCCTCGGCGTTTTTGCTGCTGGCACAACCCATTTCTTAATTTTTTATTTTGTCTTTATTACTCAATCGATATTTTAAAATCAAATCAATTTTAGTTGTTGTTGTTTTTTTTTAATTTTTTGTTCTCAATAAAAAATAAAATTCATCTTTTTTTGTTTATAAATTTAAATTTTTATTTTATTTTTTTTATTATATGAATAAATTTGAGCTTTTTTCTTATTATCGATTTTTTAATACTCGGGTTGCTTATGTGTGTTTTTTGCTATTTCAAATGTTGCGTTAGTTTGGTGTTCAACTTGATGTAAATTATAGTTTCATGATATTTACTAGCTAGTTTATAAATCTAAAATTAAAAATAATATAATATATCTCTAAACACATTGGGGTAAAGAAATTATCAAGTCGATTATAAGCTTTTTATCTCATCAGCAAAGGTTTATTTATCCAATTTGATTAATGGTTCACATTTTAACCTAAAAACAGCGCTGGCGCATTGGTTTGAGCGGTCTTTGGCGCCAATGGCTTTCTGTCTAAAACTATTCAATTATCTAAATATTTGCTTAATAATCTTGCCAAAAATTTAAATTTTGAGTCAAATAAATACCTTATTTTTCATTATGATTAACATGGAGAGCTTAACTCAGTTCCTCTCCTAGCACACCAAGTTATATATGAGCAAAAAATAATAAGTTAATGGTTGATAATTAATTTTTGAAAGTTTCAAATAAAAAAAAAATTTTGTTACTCAAAATTAGTTTGTATAAATACATAAATGACAAGAATACTTAGAAATTTATATCTGAAAATTTAAAATTTTTGATATAAATTAATGAAACATTTGAAAAATTTAATTTTTTACTATATTTAAAAACAAAATGAATAAGTTTGTTGATTTATTAAGAAAAAAAAACAAAGGTAAAATTAGTAATTATTTTACCTTGTTTCTAAAATATCTTAGAATAAAATAAAGTGACTATTTTTTTTCAAAATTAATGAATACTTCAAGTATTTACTAAAGTTTAGTAAATTACATGCGGCTTGTATGCGTAAAATCTTCAAAATTTTGACTACATGTTATCTTAATTTTTGTTGACGCTTTAAGGTGGAAAAACAAATCTTTTTATTTTTAAATTACGCTCTTTATGTAAAAAATTCAAAGGAATTTTCATTTAATTAATGAACTTGCATTAATCAGTCAAAGCAAAGCACTTGCAGTCTTTCTAAATGATTAAATAAATTAGAATTTAAAAAACTAAAAGCATAATAGAATATTTCCCTTTTTGCCTGAAACCAAATGACAATAGAAAAAATATTCCTTTATTACCAAGTATAAAGCTTTATTACACTTTCGATATTATGTTAAATATAAGTTGAAATGACAATTTTTTAAAGCAATTTTAGATCATTATTATCTAAAAAGAAAACATTTTTCAGCAAACAATTCTACTTATCAACTTTTTCGTTAAGCTGCCTTAATCTAACCAAATTAGCTTAACATAGGTAGGCGTCACAATAGTTTTATATTTTCTGCAGTTCCTATCTGACAGACTTTTTTCCAATCATTTGATTAAAAATGGAATTTTAAACTAAAATTCTCAATTAAAATTTTGAAAAACGAAAAAATTTAATCAATAGACAAAAAATTTTTTATTGAGTTAATCTTTTATTTAGACTTCTGATGGTCATTAATAATGGCGTCCATCTCTTTTTTTGGTAGCTTTTGACACAAATGGGGCTACATCGAGTAGACTTTATACTCAGCGAGTGCCTCTATCTTGGAATGAAGGGCTAACCCATGAGATACTTGGCTTTATGGACTAGTTGCCTTAAAGCAAACATCTAATTTTGTCCTTATGATAAAACATCAATTCTAGAATTCAATTTTGTACAACAATTTTTATCATACACAAATTATCAACATCCTACTTAATTTATAGACTAAATTATCTTTAATTATCGGGAAATGAATAGAAATTAAACAAACTAATTAATTTTATTTAAAAAATAACTAATCTAAAGATTTAATTTATTCTCAAATTTAAAAATTAAAATAAAAATCTTATTGAAAAAAAATTAACATTCCATAAAAATGTATTCAGTGAATCAGTAAATTTATTCACTTTAAGGGATTTATGCTCTGCTAACTTAGTGCCGTAATAAAAATATGATTTTAGATAATGCACGTGATCGACAATTTAGATTGTCATCTAAAAAATATTAACTGAGCAAAATATCGACGCAGCTTTAATTCAAAAGATCCTAATTGCTAAGTTCTCTTTCAATAAATATTCTAGCTTTTTCGATTGCTCATATTTTGATACTAATAGAAATACTAAATTATAATAATTAATTAAGTTAGTTTCTTCTAAACTATTTAGTTATTATTTGAGCGCGACTAATCTAGACCGATTTGTTGGCCTTAGTGATCAAATTTTTTGTCTCATGGACAAAACTCTACCTATTAAACGATCAAATTCATGATTCATAATGTGTCTAGTATGTTCTTAATTTTCCTACTGTTTTAAGGTATAATAATAATTTATATAAAAATGATGAACATAATTTTTTTCTTATTTATCGAAAAATATATTTCAAAATATATATTCGACTATTTGTTGAAATTTTGTTAGCTTTGCGAATCTAGTTCATATTTTTTCGATTGAAATCTCTTTATTTCAAAATATTGTTGATTCGAAACGAGTCTAGTTTCTTATTAGAGTTGTTTTTATTTTTTGAAATTTAATAACATAAATTAAACTTTTTTTTATTCATTTAGGCTTAAGCCAAATGCGGTATGCTAACTTATACTACGTCATATTTTGTGATTAATATCTTGACTGAATGGATAATCTAATTTGTCTTTGGATATTCATTGTCAAACAAAAATAAACTAAATCAAATATTAAAAACTCATTAAAAAGATAGAAAATTTTTAAAAGGTCATTTATACCACCTCAATAGTCTTTGTGCTCAAATTAGTAACTAACTAGCTCACTCTATTACCCCTTTTTTTCAATATTTTTTTCTTAACTAATAAAATTTTTAAATAATCATTCGTTAAATAATTTAAATAATAGCTAAATAAATAAAATAATTAAATTTAATCAAGTTTATTATTGGGAGTTTTTTGAAAGACCGTCATTAGAATCGAGTAGTCCGTGTGGAAAAAATTATATCCTGTTGTGAAACACCACCAATCCGGATTGTCTCGGTGTTTGGTAATTTATTTAGTTCTAATACTAAGTTTACGTGATTGATTGTATTTTTACCCATTTTGTTGATTTACAACTAAAAATATGGTTTTTCTAATAATGTTAAATTATTAACAATTTGAAAAGCAATTAAAAATGCCTTAAATGAAAAATCGGTAAAATGAGTCTTGAAAAAGAATTATTGAGTCTGAAATTATTTCTTATCTAACAATAGCGAAAACAATAGGCTAAATTGATCCAATCATCACTCTATTTTGAAAGAAAATAAAGATTTGATACTATTTTATAACAAATTAAGTTTTCATAATCATTTTGACATAAACATTTAGAATGATAACAAAAATAATTAAAATAGTTTTAACTATAACTATAATTTTTTCCCTTGCGGTCCAAAGTTTAAAATTTTGCCTTTAATTAAAATCTAATCATCCTTGATTGCCAAAATTAAACTTGTCCTTTAGACTGATAGCCGAAACCTAGAGCATCGACTCGATACTAGCCTAATTTGAATTTAAATTAAGTGCATAGATAAAAATAAATTAAAATTTTTTAGCTATGATTATCCTGAAAACTAGACCTCAAGATAAATGCTCGAAGATTGGCTAAATAGAAGATTCTGTTCGAGCAGACAAGGCTGGAAAAATTATTCCCAGTCTAGACCTGAATATATGGGTTGCTTATGGGTCCAGCAGTATCATAAATCAGCCTACAATTAGCATAGATATAGATTTATTTTATTTTTTTCTTAAGAAAACTTTTTGGTGTAGATAGGAGTTGAGCTAAATTGATTATTCTTTCAGCATAAAATCTCACTCGAGTTTATTTGAAAGAAAAGGTGAAATTTTCTTAATTGTCACTTAGCTATAAAAATAAATCCCAAAAAATTGATTTTCTTAAATAAATGAAAAAAAAATAAATTCTTAAGAAAAAAATAATTAAACGAAAATTATCGATCTACGACATTAACACGAAAAACAATAATGTATTAAAATGATTTATGTTCACCTGATACCAGGCTATAGATGTCTTTTCATCGTCCATGTGACGCACTCTTTTTTTTGTTAAATTTTTTCATTAATATGGCTCTTAATTTAAATAGATTGGAGACGTGTCAAAAAAGCATAGTTTCATTAAAAATGGAAAAAATGTTTTAAATTAACCCTGGCATACTTGAAAAATTTACACAGGAAATATTTGATTACATACTTACAATTTAAGTTCAATTCAATCATGTTTTAATTATTCCCAAATAGAAATTTAACCAACTCGTTTTGTACTTAATAAGCTGAAAATATTTTCTAATTATTATTATAATTATTAAAAAAGTACAGAACCAAAATCTTTAGATTGACAATTAATTAAAACTATAAAGAGTATATTTAGAAGAATATAACGAACTTAATTAATTTATTTTTTTAACTGATCTATTCATTTAGAGAACTATTTTTCCTCACTCGATAAACTGAAACCACATTTTAGAATTTCCTCTTATCTTTTGAATAATTTTGCCAACAAAGCCTGCTTGTGTTTAAAATTCGGCAAGATATGCCTTGCTTGAGCCAAACCAGAAATTGATCTTCAATTAACTAAACTTAGAAAATTATTTAAATATTTATTAAATATTTTTAAATGTAATTTATTTTCAAGTGTTTATTAGTAATATATTTGATAATGTCTACCTAAGATATTATGCTAGCATAGAAGCATTTACATAGCTCATAAATATGCTAATACTTGAATGATAATTTTATTTCATCTAAAGCCTGATAGCTGAATTACTAAAAAAATTGGTAATAGTATTTAATTTTCTAAATAGAAATTAAAAGCTTTTTCCGACAAAAACATGCAATTATTGAAGGAAATTCGAAAAGCTAAGTTAAAATTTTGGAACTGTAAATAACTCGTCTAAAAGGGAATCAAAATACAAAAGTAAAATACATCGCCCATTTGCATAAGCTTCAACTTTAATCCATAAAGTAAATAAGATTTATTTATTTATTTCAAAAATATTTGCTATAGTACCAATAATAGAAGTATTTGCTATGAAATATCAGTTTTTTTTTAACGAAGCCAACAAATGCTTGTTAATTTTTTAAATTAATTTCTGTTTTAGAGATTTATGAACTTTTGCTTGACTTTTCCAGACTAAAGTAGCCGGTATTTGCCTTTTTTACCCTTATACGTATCCTAGTGTTTTTTTAATGAATTCATTAGACTTTTATTTTTAGAACTAAATTAATTTTTTTAATGAAAAATTGTTTATTAAGCTTTTGTTTGCCTAAGTTCGATTTTTTAATTATAGCGGATATGAAATTATTTCTTTAACTGCAAACTACCTTTGGTGCTAAAAGCTCTACTTAAAAATTTAAAGAAAACAATTTTTAAATTAAAGTCAAATAAAATATTAAAATTTGTCTTAAATTTAGATAAAAAAAATACTACTTGCTTTGGTTGTTAATTTAAACTAAACTAAAACATAAAATTGATAATTTATTCTTAAAACTATCTTAGAAAAATTGCTCCTAGCTATTTTTTGTCTTGGAAAAAAAATTCTGATACTTGAATTTCCTTTAATTATAAAAAGCCAAGTACTTGAAAAATACTTAGTACAAAATCAAAGCAGCTCCTAATTTAGATCTAGTTTTATTCGGAAAATTGTAGATATGGGTCGAAAATAATTAAAAAATCAAAAATCAACACAATGATTGGCACGCGAATAAGAGCTTGGTTACCTCAACAACATACGCAAAAACAAATAAAATTAGTCTCTGATAGACAAAAAAGTATTAATTTAATAAAAACTAACTGAAATAGCTAAACTACATAGCAGCCATATAATAAGAAATAACTGTTTCTTCTGCATATTTCCGTATGTTAGAGTTATTTTTTTAAAATAACAAAAAAGGTTTTTATAATTTTCAAAACAATGTATCTATATTTAATTCAAAAGCCAACAATAACAATTTTTTTTGGGGAAAATAGCAAAGAAATAACACTGATGCTAAGAGATAATTTTATTCGTTTAATGATCTTATCTTGCGTTTTAGTAAAAATTATTAAGATTTATTGCTCTCGTAAAATAAAAATATTTTAAACAAATATATTAATCATTTAAATGTTGGTTTGGGTTTAAATCCGAAAAAATAAATTTTACTGTTGTTCTTTCTTGAAGAAAAAATTTAAATAATTTAGTATTCTTTGAAAAATTAATTAAGTAAAAAGCCAGTGCGAAATAATATTTTGAGAATTTACTTTAGATAAACTGTATCCGATTGCTTATAAACTTTAATTTATCTAGCAACCTTCTAAAAATGATATAAAATTAAATTTAAATGTCTATTAACAGTCTCAAATTAAATGTAATAATACGATTTTTTTTCATCTTGAATTGAAGTCTTTGGCAAAAGATATAGTTCTATTTTGGACCAATTTAAAATTAAACTTTTTTTAAAATTTTTAATTTCATGAATTGAGGCCAGTCAATAGCTTAAAAATCACCCTTTTGAACTAAACAAAGTTATATTTTTATAGATACTTATGGATAGGAATTTTATGGCCCAATATTAATGTTACTTATAGTAAAATTCTTACAAGTTGATTTTTAGTTTTGTTCATAAAATTAATCATAATATCAATGTTCATTTAATAAATACCTTTTTTAAATTTATTGTAAATCTTTAGCAAAATACTTATGCAATCTAATCGACGCACTACAAAATTTTAATATAATGCCTAGATATTTTTTAAAAACAGAACTTTTAGCATTAAAAATAAATAACTATTAAATAAACTTTATTTATAATTCATTCAGACTGTTTTGCTTAGATCTAATCAAGTTCTAAAATTTTATTTTTTTTTATATTGATATTTCTCTATTATTAGTTGCATAATACAAAGACCTTTAAGGGCTTTAATCCAGGCACTTGATAAACATTCGATAAAAAATTGACATTATTTTAGTATTGATAATTTAAGAATAGTATTGAAAGCTTATTCGATTTTTTTTCTATAAATAAAAATGCCTTAAATTTAGAGAAATGATCAGATAAATAAATATTTTTAAATTTAATGTGTCATTGGGTTTGAATTTAATAAAAAAAATTGATTAATTTTCAATTAACGACATTATTGGAAACTCGAAGACAAATTTTAGAAACATCTTTATTTGAACAATTGAATTTGGGTTAGTAAGAAAAATTGAGTAGAATGGAAAAATGGCGAGAAAAAAGTGACCTTAATACGCTAATTAATGCTCCAAATAGATTTATAAATTTCGTCAAAATAACAATCAAATTACCTTGAGGATTTGTTTTTTTGACATAGTTTTTGTTGGTAGAAATTCGATGCATTAAACAAAAGATTAAGTTTTCGGCATTAAATAATGTAAAAAATGCTTAAGAAAAGTTTGTAATTTGATTAAGGAAGTTTAATGCAAAAAAGTGAAAAAAAAAAACATAATTTAAAATTAATTTCTAAAAAAATAAATATTGATACGCTTGATTTAAACTTGATTTTATATCTGGATATTCAGTTAATTTTTGAACTTTTTTATTAAAAGGATCATTTGTTAGTTTTGAGTTTCAATCGTTTTAATTAATTAACTTGTCAAGAATACTTCCGTCAAGCTAAATAATAGAGAAGTTTATTCAAATCCGATATTATTCCATATCTTTGAAAATTATCTTAATCTTACTAACTTAAATCTTATAAATTAACAAAAAAAATTATTATATTTTCAAACTCAAAAAAAGTTAATCCGGTTAACCAAAAATAAGATAAAATGAAAAAATTAATTAAAATTTTTTTTCTATCAAATTAAATCGACTGCACCTAGATTTTCACAAATATAGCCTAAATATGATTTCCTTATTAACAAATTATAGCCTTCAAATTTTCTCTCAAATTCTTAATTACGAAATCATTATTTAGCAATGTTCTACAGTTCTTAAAACCTAGTGCTTAAATGTAATAGAATTTGCTGCAAAATCCTTATCGATTATTGCTAAATTGTGTTTTAATTAAAAAAATTGAAAATCTGATACAACTTCTATAAGCCTCAATTTTAAAATATTCAGACAAAATCAAATTCACAAATAGAAGCTTTTTGTTGATAATCATAAGAGAATTTAATTTGAATAGTATTCTTATATCCCTATATAGATAAGGTTATTAGAGATAAAATCGAGTTGCATATGTATGAAAATATTTTTAGGCGCACTTGTTTATAAAGACATAATTTTTTTTTATTATAATTTAAAATACGAAGATTGAATTTTCAAATTTAGAATTAAATTTTTTAAGTTTAAAAAAAAATGTCACCAAAAAGAAAGTCGACGTTTCCTGAAAAACGTGTGAAAAAAAAGAAAAAAAAAGGCATACTAGGATATACCAAGAAGAACAATATTCTTTTTTTTATCAAGGTTACCTAATTTAAAAAATATTCAACAAAATTTAGTTATTTATATTTTATTTTAAGGACATTGGTGATTCATCGGAGACTGATGATGAAACTCAAGATGTAGATTATGAACCAGAAATAGTTCCGCGTGATTTAAAGATTCTAAGATCAAAAAGAAATTTGAATAAAGCTAGAAACTCGAGGACCAAAATTGAAGAGCAGAATTTTGGTTCCGATTGGGCTAATGGTTTGCCTTATGAAATTCTTCTACAAATATTTCGGTATCATGCCCTATTGAATTGTAATGGAAATATTGAAAAGCTTGGCATTTTAAAAAAAGTTTGCCAAAACTGGTCTGTTGTTGCGGATGATGCTAAACTCTGGCACAATTTGAAATTTTGTTCACTTTTGGACAGAGAATTGACTACAAATACCACAGATAAGATAACCATACAACAAACTGTAATGAAAATTGACAGAAAAATTAATAGCTTGTTCTCAAATACCCATTTAAAAGATAAATTTAATTACATCCGAGTTCTTGATCTAAGCGATATACAATTTTTAACATGCGATCATTTGGAATTAATTTTGTCAAATTGCAATTCCAAAAATATATTTGACTTAAGCTTGGCTAATTGTAAAAAAATTTACTCTTCCAGTAGAAACAAGCTTTTTGAAAATGTAATTGCCGAATATTGTGATAACTTGAGCAATTTGAATCTTTCCGGACTAATGGTAAATGATCACTATAGTTTTAAAACTAGCAAATATTATATCTAATCAAAACTGATAAAATTTATTAGGCTATTGAACTTATTTTTAACCAATTAGTATATGAATGATGTTATTTCTTTGGATTAAATTAATTTATTAATTTAATTTTTTTAATTTTTTTTTAAAAATCGATTCCAAATAGATTAACTTAAAATATTTGCTAAATCTACCTTAAGATAATTAACCGATTTACATCTCTTTTAATTTACTTTTGCCAGTTTAGATTAAAGCTAAAACATTTGATTTTTTTTTTGAGTAGAAACATTTCCAATGTAATAAGGAACTAACAATCGGATTATTTTTTATATAATCTTGATATAAATCCCATCATCTTTATTAATTCTTAATTTTATTTCAATGATTAAAAAAATCAAAATTTTAAATCTAAATTTTAATTTTTAAATAATTTAAGAAACAAATTAACATTTTATCAATAACCAATTTGTTCGAGAAAATAAACAAAAATCTTATCAGCCTTAATTTATCAATGAATTCCTTACCTTCTAATTTAATTAATGCTTTGACTGTAAGTCTTTAAATCAAAAATTTTAATAAAAATAAAATTATTTATTTAGACCTTTTGTGAAAATTTACAAGTCTTGGATATTTCAAAATGTGTATTAAAAGGAAATGTTCAATTGGAACTAATTTCTTCTAAATGTAAACATTTCAGATGTCTTAAAATGTATGAAACGTTCCCCAAGACCAAATTTAATACCATAACAAGTGTTTTAGCTTCTGAAATCTCATTTCCGTGCTTAGAGTCATACTATGGTTCATTTTATACTAATTATGGTTCTAGTCCAATGATAATGCTAACGACTAAGTAATGTAATCTTATTTTAATTTAGGATTAATTAATTTTAGAACTTAAGAATTTGTAAAGATTCAGAAGAACTTAAAATTATGGACTTGAGATGCTATAAAACATCTTTGGATAAAAATTTTAATTTTTTTTCATTAATCAAGACTAAAAAGTTGGAAAGATTAATATTGACCAACTCAAACATGAGTGAGATCGACTCAGACTATTTGTTCAATGCAATAAAAGATAAATGGTTGGAAAGTCTTGTCGAGTTAGATCTGTCCTGGAGTACTATTGATTATTTAGCTTTAAAGAACATGTTTGAATGCTTTAGAAATCATAATGAAGTCTGTAAATTAAAGATTTTAAATCTAACAGGAACACCGGTAGATACTGAAATGATTAAGTAACATTTATTTTTATCATATTATTCAAATTGAATATTTTCTTAAGAATGTTAATCAAGGAAGTGAAATCATTGGAGCAAGTAAATTTAACTTCATGCCGATCTATCGAAAGAGGAATGAAAAGGGTGCTTTTAAAAGATGACTTTGGCATTCTAATTTAAAATTGACTTTTATTTTCATAATTTAAAAATGTTAATTTCAGATACTAAAATTAAAAATAATAAAATAAAATGTAACTGTCAAGTTTATTTACTGGTTAGGCACTGATATCTTCATTAGATATAAACAATTAATAGTAATTAAGATGCTTTATGTATTAATAATTTAATAAATGCTTCTTGTTGTATGTCTCAATCTATTTTAATTAAAATAATTATTTAGAAACTTTGATTAATATAAAAATTGATTTGATTACAAAATTTTATTATTAATATCATATAAAAATAAATAAATAAATAAATGATAATAATTTGATGAATATAAAAATATGAATTTAATTTGATAAATTTCTGTACAAAATCAACCATTATTAATTGTAAATATATGAAATAAAAATGATGTTAGTTTCTTGGACGCAGCCTTGGTTTTTGAGACAGCAACTGAGCTACTCTAATTTGTTGGTCTTTGCTCAACTTTTTCACATCATCAAAAGCTAGCTTCAAAAGCATTTCATCTTTTTTATCATTGCTTAACTCATGCACAATTGGTTTTCTTCGCTGTAATTTATCACTCATTTTGTCTTTAAAATAAATCATGATTAGAATTTTTGATGTAATTTAAACGATCATTTGGATTTGATTACACAGACGCCAGAAAGTTGGCATATAAGCAAATTTTAGATGGTATAAATATCCATTTAATATTTTTTAAAGAAGATAAATTATAAAATAAAGCAAAAATGAAGTTTTTCTCATTAATTTTGATCCTAGTTGTTTTGGTATCTCTTTTTGCCACTGGTTATACAGCATCCAAAAATAAAAAACAGAGAGAAGTCCAAGGTAATCGTTTGAGAATTTGAAAAAAGATTCTTAATGTTTTGATTGTTTAGCTGCAAATGGAAAAAATGCTGAACCAGTAGTAGCCGTCCCTGAGGAGAAAAAAGGTGGCAAAAAAAACAAACAAGACAGACAAAGAATCAATTTGAATGAAAAGAGAAATAGAAAAGGAAATAGAAAAGGAAACAACACAAAGAATGCAAAAAACTTTTCCAAAGGTATTAAGATTTCAATTAACTAATAATACCATACTAATATTTTACAAAGGAAAAAAAGTAAAAACAGATCTTAAAAAAACAAAGAAGTCTAAGAAGAACAATTGAATGGCATGATATTCAGATAAAGATATAAATTTATATTTACCAAATTTTGGAATTTTTAATTTTTTTTAATTCAATATTTGCAATCTTTTTTTCACTTAAAGCAAAATAGAAATAATGCATTTATATATTCTGAAATAGTAGATTTTCAAAAATTAAAATTGATTTTTTGAAAATGTCTTACAAAATTCATTTTTAAAAAATTAAATTAAAAAAAAAATTTAGGGTTTTTTGAATTGAGGCTGCACTTAAAATATTTTTTTTATCTTAATAAATTAATTTAAATGATTAAGATTTTGTTATCTTTAAGTTTTTGTCCTTTAAAACTAATAATTATGAACTATTGAAGATGTAACATTTCATACTACGATTTATTTATTATGCTTATTATGCTGTCCTTAATCTATTAATTCTTAGAATTGATTAATAATAATATTGAAAAATAAAATGTTAAGAATCAATCAAAACATAAAAATGATTTTCAATAATTTAAATTTAAATAAGATTTTAGATAATTAAATACAATAAATTTATTTAGATTTTACCAAAATAGACCTTTTTGGTAAAGCACTTAATTTTCAGACTTTTTTACGCCCTAAAATTCAAATTAATTTGTTTGATCAAATTGATTATTTGAGTCAAAACAAACAAATTAGATAGTAATTATTAAAAATGCTTTATTTGTTATTGCTGGGTTGGCCTTTAAAAAGGCCGGGGGTTTTATATGTTCAAATTTTGGAATTCTATTTTGAGCTGGTGTATTTGGTTACAGCTTTAGTGCCTTCACTAACAGCATGCTTGGCCAATTCACCAGGCAATAACAGACGAACACTGGTCTGAATTTCACGACTAGAAATAGTCGAGCGGCCATTATGAGTAGAAAGCTTGGATGCTTCGGAGGCTATTCTCTCAAAGATATCATTGACAAATGAGTTCATGATACTCATAGCTTTGCTTGAAATACCAGTATCTGGATGGACTTGTTTCAATACTTTGTAAATGTAAACTGAGTATGTTTCCTTCCTTTTCTTCTTTCGTTTTCCTTCACCTTTGGCTCCCTTGACTGGCTTTACGGCTTTTTTGGCTCCTTTGCTTGGTGTTTTTGGTGGCATTGTTTCTATGTAGAATAGATGTATTTGAATTTTTGTTAACAACAATAAAAAATATTTAATATGATGTGGATTATTGAATTTATTATGAACAGTGAAGAGTTTAAAAGTTGAATGACATTAAATATTTAATAATCTAATTAATATTTAATTTATAATCGAATCAAATAATTAAATGCATATAATTGGATAAATTGTGTATAATTTTCATTATAATAGTTTTCATAATTAATCTAATCCAGATTTAAAACCCGCCTATTTTATTGCAAATTAATTAAGAGAAAATAATTTTTTGTTAATAATATCATGATTTAGCAAAACTAGAATAAATAGTGGATTATTTCAGAATTAAAAATCAAAATTATCAAGTTAAATTAAAATTTCAATAATCAATCAATACATCTTAAAATGTCCGGTCGTGGTAAAGGAGGAAAAGTTAGAGCCAAGGGAAAAACAAGATCATCAAGAGCTGGTCTCCAATTTCCAGTAGGTCGTATTCACCGTTTATTGAGAAAAGGTCACTATGCAGAAAGAGTTGGCGCTGGTGCTCCAGTCTACTTGGCTGCAGTATTGGAGTACTTGAGCGCTGAGATTCTCGAATTGGCTGGCAATGCTGCTAGAGATAACAAAAAGACAAGAATCATTCCTCGTCATTTACAACTAGCCATTAGAAACGACGAAGAATTGAACAAACTTCTAGCTGGTGTAACAATCGCTCAAGGTGGTGTTTTGCCAAATATTCAATCTATTTTGTTACCAAAAAAGACTGAAGAAGCCACTGCTAAAGCAGATTAATAATATTCTTCAAGACTGTTTAAACCCCCGGCCTTTTTCAAGGCCAATTAAAATTTAACAATTAAGCAAATTTTTTTAATTGTCACTTAATCACTATCGTTGTTATTCGTAGTCTGCCAACCATAGTTGAAGCTTAAAAATAAATACAAACTTGCCTATCTTGTAACAAGATAAATGTGTTTATTAATTTTAAATTAAAATCAGTTACATTTTTTAAATTTAAAACAATTATTCTTCTAAATTCAAACCAGAGATTTACCATTGTATAAAATTTCATTTAGTAAAATTACTTTCCAAAATAATATCAGTTTGCACAGATTATTTAAAAACTTAAAATGTTTACTGAATTATCTTATTAATCTAGCTAGTCTAATGTATCTATAAAATCGTTTTTAATGAACCACAACTTAGCTACTAATTATTTTTGTCTTTATCAAAAGAAATTTCAAAAGCTTTATGTATGTTGAAAGTTTAATATTATCAGTGATTAAAAATTTTTTATTCCTATTTGTTTTAAAATTAAAGTTTAGGCTTGAATGGGACATATTCCTTACTTTGAGCCAAATTTTTAGAATATTATCATTGTTATTCTTTTTTAAAAATATATATAAATTACTTTAAAAATAGTAAAATTTTATCGACTTATATTATTTTTAATTAAGGGATTTAATCAGATAATTTAAATTTTTGATAATCAGTAATTTTTTTCTAATTATATTGAAAAATTTTAATTAAAAAAATTATATTAGATAGACCAAATTTTTTCGATATTATTGTAAGTGTAAAACAGTAAAATAATAAAAAACAAACTAATTTTAAAATTTAGTTTTGAGATTTAATTTAAAAAAACATTCAGTTTAACTCACTTTGATTATTATTTTGAGATAAAAATATAATAACTACTTTAAAAAATTAAACACTTGATAAATCTTTAAAAATATCTAGCTATCTAACATTTTTTATCATGACTTACTTAATTTATGCTCAATTGGTTCAGAACTCTAAAACTTATCATTTATTTTGTCTAGAAAATAAATCATGATTAAAAAATTAATTGAAGTAATTCTAAACCGACCATTTTGATTTGATTACAACGACGCTATACTTGGCAAACACTTAAACCAATAATGGTATAAATATCCGTTTAATTTAATCTTGATACAAAATAAAACAAAAATGAAATTTTTCTCATTAGTCTTAATTTTGGCTATTTTGGCATCTATTTGTGCTGTTGGTCTAACTGCTTCTCATAATCGCACAAAGGCAGTCCAAGGTAATTTTATCTACTAATTAAGTTTAATCTTTAAATTTGATTTGGTCTAGGCTCTCGTGGCAATAATACTGAACCAATAAGAGCTATTCCTCATGATAAAAAATTTAGAGGAAGAAATAACAGCACTAGAAAAGAACTAAAAGATGCACAAAAAAGAAAAGAAAGAAAGAACAAAAAATATGTAAATAAAAAAAATCAAACAAGAAGTAAAAAAATTTTAAAACTAAAATTTTTAAATACTAAATAATTGATTGTTTAATTATAAAAGCTGATAAACAAAGAAAAAATAGAAAACATAATAGAAACACCACTACTGTTTAATTATATGATTTTAGATGATTAAATTAGTTTTTAAAGATTAGCCTTGAAGGTACAGATTTAAAAAAACAAATGATTTTAAAAAATTAAATTAAATAAAGTTATAAACTTATCAATTTTGTTATTTTTCTTCAAAATTAGTTCCTAGATAGCAAAAAAAAAATACTCAAAATTATGAAATAAAATAATTTAACTTTTAATTTGTCAATTTATTAAAAAATAAACCATACCGGGGAAACTTTGAATAAACCAAATAAAATAATTATTTTTTTACAAATTTTATTTTTATTTATGACACAAATAATATAAAAATTTAAAACATATAAAAGTTTGTTGAAGATTTACATAAATTGGGTTAATTTAACCACCAAATCCGTATAGTGTTCTTCCTTGTCTTTTAAGAGCATAGACAACATCCATGGCTGTCACAGTCTTACGCTTTGCGTGCTCTGTGTAAGTTACAGCATCTCTAATTACGTTTTCTAAGAAGACTTTAAGTACACCACGAGTCTCTTCATAGACGAGACCAGACAATCGCTTGACGCCACCCCTACGAGCCAGACGACGAATTGCTGGTTTTGTGATACCTTGAATGTTGTCTCTCAGAACTTTTCTGTGACGTTTGGCACCACCCTTTCCAAGACCCTTACCGCCTTTACCTCTTCCAGACATTATATACTTATTTTAACAGTCGTAATTTACTTTTTTTGGATGAAATTCTATGAGAGTACGATTTTATACTACAAGTTACAATAGTTATATGGATTATTTGTTACGAGGCTTTATTATGTAATTAAATTTTACAAAAAATTATTATTTTTTCAATGACTCAAAATTTGTCTCAAAAATTATTTGACAATAAAAATAACAAATTTTTTATTCAAATTTGAAAAAAAAAGTTTATATAATCAATTAATTAACTTGACTTTAAAATTTCAAGTTCATTAATAATAAGTCCAAAGCCAAAAATAAATTAATTCTTATCATTAAAGCTCTAAATATCCTAATTTAAATATCTAAATTGTCAAATAACACAATGAAACACTTTTTTAATAAATAATTTTTTAAAATAAACCCAACAAAAGTTTATTAAGAGTGTTTGATAGAGCAATAATTTCAAAATATTTGCTTATATTAAAAATGCAGAGTAAAGTATTTTTCCCATTTGGATAATTACATTCTCTATTTATGATTTATCTTTCTATCAAATGAATATGTTCAATAATTTTATAAATTTTTTTAAAGTTAAATTTATTTTTATTAAATAGCATAATCAAATAATAATGAATTCTCAAAATAGTCAAGCTAAGATATCAGATAATCAAACAGGTAAGTTTTTATTAGCTGAAATAATAAAGTAAATTATTTTAATATTAGAACAACAAAAATCCAAGGCTGATCTGAGACGTGAACGAAGAGCCAAACAAGAAGAGCAAAGAGCAAAAAAAGCTGCTGGTATATCTTCGACGGCAAATCAGAAAAAACCATCTCAACCTGAAAAAACAACAATTTCCAGTTTGAAGCCAGAGGAGGTTAAAGCTACTCACAGTGCCAGCAATGAGTCCAAAAACAAAGATATTGTCTTTGAAACAGCACCAATTAAACTTAAATTGACCAAAAAAGATGACTCGGCAGACATACAAAATCCTAAATTAAAGTTATTTCATCATTTTGACGAATATAAGCGAGATTATTCCATAACCGAGAAGATTTCTTTGGAAAATTCCAATGTTCATCCTAGTTTTGTTAAACTTGGTCTTCAGTCAGCACATGACTTAATTTCTTGCTCGAATGCTCGATGCATTGGATTTTTATATGCTCTTAAACAATTTATAATAGATCTTAAATTTCCTAGTAATTCTTCGAAGACCTTATCAGAATTTATTGAATCTAAACTAAAAACTAATATTAAGTATATTATTTATTAGAAAAAATTGTCAACAAATAATAAACTTGATAAACTTAGTTTCTTAACTCAATGTAGACCACTATCAGTGAGCCAAGGAAACGCCATCAAGGAAATGAAACAAATAATTTTACATCTTCAGGCAAATATATCTGAAACAGAGGTAAAGAGTCTTTTTTACATATGAAAAAAAATAAAAATTATTCCTAAAACTAGACAAAAGATCTATTAGTAGAAGAAATTGAAAAATTTATTGAGGAAAAAATTCTTCTGGCAGCTGAAACAATAAACAAGTATATCTTGGCTGATGTGAATAGCATTTTATCAGGTACATCTTATGCACGGTCCAAAATTACTGACAACGACACAATTCTGATATTTGGCTACTCTAACTTAGTTAACAAGATCTTAATAGAGGCCAAACAACGATTTCCCAGTATTCGCGTAATAGTAGTTGACTCTAGACCCAAGTATAGGGGTAAAAAGACTTTGGAAAAATTGCTAAAATATGACATTGAATGCTCATATATTTTGATCAATGGTATTTCTTACATCATGAATAGAGTGAATAAAGTTATCCTGGGTGCACATGCTCTATTGGCCAATGGCTATGTAATGGCTCAGATAGGGTCTTCCCAGATTGCACTTGTGGCAAAATCATTTAATGTTCCAGTAATTGGTAAATTTGTACTTTTTTAAAACTAAAAAGATTGAAAAAAAATATTTTTTGAAGCTTGTTGTGAGACATATAAATTCACTGATAAGGTTCAGACTGATGCATTGGTGAAAAACGAGCTAGGAAATCCAATGGATTTATTGAAGAATAACAATAAAGCATTGCAAAATGAGAAACCATTTTTGGCAAAAGAGGAATTTTCCTCTCAGATTGGTGAAAATTTAAATTTACTTAATTTGACATATGATGTTTGTTCGCCTGAATTGATAAACTGTGTTGTTACAGACATGGGCATGCTACCGTGCACAAGTGTGCCAGTTGTTCTTCGTTTAAAAAATAGAGATTTAGCTAAGTCTGGACAAAAAAATGAAACTAAAGATACAATTTAAATTTTTTTATTGAAAATTAAAGCATTTTATCTTTAAAAATAAAATTTAAAGTAATTTTTTTTTTAATTTTCAATTTTAAGTTTTTAAATTAAATTTGTGGTTGTTATTAACCAATTTGAGTTTAGTCTGAAAATTAAGATTTATTTTATTTAAAACATAAGAAATGAGTAGATTTTTAAGAGAAAATTCTCAGTTCATTGCATCCATTTTAATTACAGGTAAATTTTGAGATTGAATTTTTTATTCATATTCTTTAATAGAGATAATAATATAATTTTAGCTCTTTAAGCCTAAGTCAATTAAAAACAGTATTATATTGTATTTAAAAGACCAAATTCCATCTTTTTCAATCAGATTATCTATTAAAAAAAGGTATTTTATTGAAAAATAATTTTTTCAAAACAGGATTTTCTACAATATATGGTTCTATGGTTTAGTAGAATCACTATTATTTATAATAATCTGAATAATTCAAAATTTAATCAAATTTTTTCTAAAAAAATCTATAATAAGTTTTAATAAATTCCAACGTAAAAAGGATACGCCGGTATTACCGTCATGTTTAGAATTAACAAAGGTGATCTTGTTAGAGATCGATTTGAATTTAAAACAAAATCAAACAGCTATTTAGGCATATCATTAAAGGATGAAGAAGAAGCAAAAAAAGTGAGCCAAGTTTGAAAAAAAAAAACTTAAATTAAAATTTTTGATTTTTTTTAAATTTAGTTTATGTATCGTTTAAGCGAAGCGGAAAGAAATATCGAGTTTTTTCGTTCAAATACCCTTGATTTTGTTAGTTTTGGTTTCAATAAATTGAAGCAAGGGGGTCACATTGGTTTCCCACCAAGCTACTTTGCAAAATCGACATCGGATATAGCTTCATTGACGCCTTTTAGTGGCTTTCGATATTTCCTTGGCCAAAATATTTCACTTGATGATATTAACAAAAAATTGGGTCCAGAACAGATAGAAAAACTTTACCAATCGATAGTTTTAAGCAATGATGCAAAAATTTTTGGTCTAGCAAGAGAAGTTGCGGCTACAGAAAGCTTTATGAGGTCCAACTTAGATCATTTTATTGAATTTATTTGCATGAGTGGAGCCTACATGTATTCATATGTCAAAACAAGGGCGTACAAGATGCAATTTTTCCAAAGAAGAAGAGTTTTTGTAACTTCTTGTGTAATAGCTTTAGCCGTAATTCTAGGATCCAAGTTTTTGATTGCAAAACTTGTACAAGGAGCAATTGACTTTAAAGCATGCCAAATGGGTTTAGATTGCTGTATTGGTTCTTTGGAATTTTATGACAAAATGTTAGAAAGGAATAAATTATTAAGAGAGGTTTTAATTAATGGCCACTCATTGATTGACTCGAATGGAAACTATCTTAAACAAGCTGTTTATATACCGCTTACTGATTTTTATTTTTACATTAATTTCATGGGTATTAAATTGACTGATCGAAGAGAAAACTGCAAAATTTACCTAAATGATATGATAAAAAAATTGAATGAACAAATGGAAATCGATGAAAAAAAGGCTAAAGAATTGGAACCAAAATCTCAAGATGAGCCGGTCGAAAATAAAGAACTAAAGCTCTTTAATTTAATAAAACAAAAATTGGAAAGTATTTTTAAAAATAATTAAAAAATTTTATAAAAACATAACATAATAAATAAAGAATATTTTAGATTAATTTTTTAATTTTTTATTGATAAAAAATTATAACTTTAAAAGTGTAAAAGCAAATTTAATTCTGCTCTAATTTAAAAAAAATAACTTAAAATTTATACCCAACAAAAGCTATTTATAAAAACTTAGATTTTAAATTATTATATATTTTAGATATAATGTCTAAATTACTTTTACCAAAATTTGAGCGTATAAAATCACTTGGCAAACATTTACCTAAATGGAGCAATCCAAACAGCATTTATTATCGACTTCCCGAACACTATAAAAAAAGGCAAATTGACTTTTTAAATACTTTGCCAAAGCCTGTGCATTATAAACCATCTGAAAAATTGTATGAAGTTGATCATGAGCATGGAGTCAGGTATTAAAAATTGTTGGTTTCATACTTTTTTTCAAAAAACTTTTCTAAGAAAACGAATACAAGATACACCAATAGTTGTTTTATATCCAACACAGTGTAAACTAGGAATTTGGGGAGGAGAAGGAGTAGTTGCTGGTTATAAGCGTCCAGAACAAACTGGATACAAAAGACCCCAATATTTGTAAAAATTAGCCCTTAATTTTATTTAATTGCAATTAAAATTTAACTATTTAGAACAACAAAGCTATGGAGACCTCGAGTGTTGAAATTAATTTTCTATTCCGAAATTTTAGATCAGCATTATGCATTAACATGCACAAGACGAACCCTTGAACAAATTGAAGAAGCTAAGGGTTTTGATAATTATATCCTGAAAACTCATGAAGTGGACTTGAAGTCTGACATTGGAATGCAACTGAAAAGAGAAATGCTTATTCGTTTGGCAAAAAAAGACACTGATTTATATCCACAAGATAAACAAAAACAAGAAGTTATTTACAATAGATATAAAGAATTCGCAATTCCTCTTGAAGAAGCTGAATGGGTTGGGTTAAAACCTTGGGAAGCAGTTACCAAATTGAAAAAAATGGAAGAAGAAAAACAGAAAACATCGATTAGACCTTTGAAAGAGGTCTTTGCTGAAGAGACTATCGATAAGTTAAGCTCAGGAGACCTTGATTTGGAGAAAATTTTGACCAAAAATAAAGAGTAAGTATTAATTCTTTTTTTTTGATACTTAAAATCCATTTAATAAATTTAAAATAAATTTAAGGAAGTCAATTTTCAAGAAAATAATAGAAGAAAATTTTTCGAGGAAAAAATAATCATTTAGTACTTTATTTTTAAAAATAAATTTAAATTTAAAAATTATAAATATTTATTATACAAATGAGAATTTGAAGCTATTTTGAATTGATTAAAAAAAGTTTAAAAAATTAAAACACTTTATTGAAAAACTAAAATTTATCGAATCTTTTTCATAAAATAATTAATTTTAGTTAAATCAAATTTTTAATCATAAGTTAAATTGTGAAAGAATAATTAGATAATAGATTAATAATTGAGAAAAAGTTTCAAATTAATATAATTAAGAAAAAAATTAGATTATATTTTTAATCGTTAATTCAAAAAAAATATTTTAAATTTTCATATTGTTATCACAAAATTAAAAACATCAAGGATACTTGGTTTTAGCTATTGGGTTCTGATAAAAAATGTTGAATAAATTAATTTTAATTTAATTTATCATCATTATTTTTAATAAAAAAATATATCTTCATTTCCTAAAAGACTTGAAATTTTCCCATAAAAATAGTCTTTGAATTAAAATTTTATTTAATAAAGAAAGAAATTAACAACGGTGCAAAAAAAGAAAATTCAAATTAATTATTTGAGTATTTTTTCCAAAATAATTTCATTATGAGATTTTTCAATTGATTGTTTTTATGAATTAAAAAAAAATGATATGAGTTTGATCAACAAAAAGTTCAAAATGCAAAATAAAGAAATTAACAATGGCATTTATACATTATAAAGTTAATTTATATTGCATAGCTAATTTTAATAACCAACTATGGTTTGTTAAATTATAAATAAAAAAGCTTGTCATCTAGCGATGGAGCATGGGCCCTATGGAGCGATTCTCCGACCAAATGAGCTAACTTGCTCGCATAATGACACGGAGCGGGCACTCTGATTTGAGCCTTGAAGAAAAAATTAAATTTTTTGGCTTTAGATGTCTTTAAAGTTCAACTTACCGGCCAGTTGTAGTACAAATGGGTGAATCTATAAGTTATTATTTGGAGTTTATCTGGAGTTAAAGCATTGCTATCTTCTAAAATATGGAAATGCGTTGGACTTACTGTCCCTTGGTTAGTTGACTGAGAAATTAGATAAAATTCTCCTGGCTCTTTCACAACACCTGTGTCAATTACAGTTCCAATTGGAGGATTTTGGAAGTCATTTCTATTATCTTTTAAAAAAAATCTAGCATTTCCTCTCTTTTTAACAACAAAAAATGTCATTCGAGGAGTATAATTTTCATTTATTCTGGAAAAAGCTGCTTGCAATTGAACAATCTCTTTTTCTTTAATTACCGGAAACTGGCCATTACTTGCCCCGTCACGGTAGATGAATATCCGATCTGGGTAAGTGTTATTTCTTTCGAAATATTTATTCAATGCATCTGGTGAAACAAAAATAAAATTTAAAACAATATAAAATCATTAAATATTTTAATACCAAGCATAAAGGCTGTCAATCCATCAAAATATTCTTGGTCTTTAGGCTGCATATGACACCGTGAAAAATATTTTGTGCAATTCAATTTGTTCTCTTGGGTTCCATTTAGTGAAGCAATAAATGCAGCCACAGACATGTTTTTTTTAGATGAATCTTTATAAAAATCCATTCCGATAACCATGGTATTTTTTACCTAAACAAAATAATTTATCTTTTGTTTATTACTAAATTTTATTCTAATTACGGGTATAGTGACACCCCATATTTCGCCTCCTAGCTTACAATTCATTTGAATGGCTATTTTGGTAATTGCTGACTTGGTTTTGTTCATGTTATGAGTGTTAATTATATTGGAAGTGACACACTGACTTGGTAAGCCAAAGTCAATGCAGCATGTCTGTTTGATCGAGTCGTAAACATCTTTAGCAGTGTTTGGCAAAATGCAGAAAACAATTTGTGGATTAGATGATTTGACCACGTCTTTAATGCCATTGGCGAATAAAATAGCAGACGAACCGCGACCACTATCTGGTAGTCTGATCATTTGAGCCCTGTCAATCCTAAAGCCCATTGGATCCGATACCGATTGTAATTCGCTCAGGAGCATGTTTGCTTTTGGTTCATCTCGCGGCATGAAAAGTATAACCCAGTTGCGCAATGGCACTGATGACAAATGCACACCATCTTTCATTGCGTTGTTCCATCCTCTTTCAGTATTACTAGATGTGGTATTTTTAAACTGAACTGTTATTGTAGCTTGAACTGTAGCCGATGTTTTAACAACGTCAGGTGAAAAGTCCATTTGCCAATTTTCCAAGTCTTGTTTAGCCTCCGGTTGTCTAGTTATTTTGTCCAAAAATTTTCTCAACCTATCTATTCTTATTTGCGGATTAAGCTTGGTAATGGCATCTAGATCTTTTTTCATAGCAAAATCCTTTTCAAATCGTTTCAAGAGAATAGTTCCTGTTGACAAACAAAGTTCAGGTACCAGCAATATTGGCCTAGCTGGTTCATTAGCATTACTGGCTCTATTTCTGTCTCTCTCTTTTGGCAAACTTACCAATAGCGGCTGCCTCATATTTCTTATCTTAATTTTGTAATTCTCATAATAATATTCACCAAAAGTTATTGATGAACCATCTTTTTTCTTAAAACTGCTCTCAGGTGTCTGTTCCCAGTTAATATCGTCAATTCTGTAAGTTTTATTATTGTAACTGGTCATCACTGTTGTTCCAACTAATTGGTTTACACAAGCATTTTTGTACTCATCGGGTCTACAATCTCTATACAAGCGTTCCATTATGTCCCATACTGTATCGAAATTAATTAACTTATGAGCTATTTCAGTACACAATAAGAGTCTAGATTGATAGGCATCTATGCTTGCTTTATAACCAGAGGCTACTTTTAAATGGTACTTGGGCAATTCATGCATGTTTTCAAAGTCAAAGTAGGCTCGTTCGCGACCAAATTCTACAAATTTAGACTTAGTTAGACACCTTTTGAGTACAATGTTCAGCAATCTGAAGCATTCTTTGTCTACTGGGCTAATTTGATTGACCAATTTAATTTTGATATTAACTGTTTGCTGATCGTACTGTTTGATGCTCTGCAATTCTGTTATCTCATTGTCTAATTTTACTAAAGAGTAAAGTGTCATTCCATCAAAAGCTTTTACATTAGAGAATAGTTGGTCATGCTGTCTCATCAAACCAATTCTGAGCTTTTTGGATTCGATTGGTGGCTCAAAGTCAACATGATATTGATACAATGACCAGTTAGGTCGACTTCTCAACTCAAAAAAATTTGTATAAATTTCAATATTTTCAGGCTCAGTTCCTTTTAGATTAAAAACTAGATAAATATATTATTTTTTTATATTTTCTTACTTGGAGGAGGTGGGGGACCGCCTCTGCCGCCAAAGCCTCCTCCACGGCCACCACGATCTCCACCATATCCTCCACGACCACCACGGCCACCACCATAGCCACCTCTATCGCCACCATAGCTACCACCACCATAGCCGCGATCCCCGCCTCTATCACCTCCGTAACCGCCTCGACTGCTCCTCTCTCCACCATAACCTCTGTCACCACCATAGCCTCTGTCACCTCCATAGCTAGATCTATCTCTTTCTCTATCTCCTCCTCCATACCTGTCGCCTGATCTGTGAGGTGGTCTATTTGAATCTTCTCTGCCACCATATGACTGACGAGGGTCTCTACTTTGATCGTATCCACCCCTTTCTCCATATCTGAAATCACCGCTACGGCGTTCATCTCCGCGAGATGATCTTCGGTCACCGCTTCTGCTTCTGCTTCTAGGACGCCCTCGGTTTCGATCAGACATTTTGCGTTGTTATTTAAATTACTTTTCGTTGGACTCTTATATTTGGAAAACTAAAATAGTGATGCAAATTTTTGTTTAGCGTTTGTTATACAATTAAATTTTAAATATTCTTCTTAGTTATTAACAAAATATTTGGTTGAATTGACTAGAGACTGTGCTTCTTTAAAGTAAGTTTAAATTATTCTGCACTTTTTATTTATATTTGACTTGAAACTGATTTTTAGATTGGGTTTTTAAATATAAACTTTTGGATAACACTTGTTATCAATTTTGTCTTGAATTTTACATATTGATTTTGGTGTAGTTACCATTGCATTAACAGTTTTGTGATACCATGGTACAATCTTCAAGTTGAGCTTTACAATCATTAATAAAATGAACATCAATTATTTTTATTATTATTTAAGCTTCATGGGCAAAATTAGAAAATAAAAAAAGTAAAATAAATTGAGTTTTACAAGAATCATTATAAACATAGCTAGATAATTGGCTTGGTTAAATCATTATTACCATTTATTACAATCAGACATAGATGGTTAAATCATACTTTTTCTATTTGATATATACAATCTAATATTATAAAGAAGGGTAACTTAAAAAAAAATTTTGTTTTAATTTAAAACTAATATAAAATAAATTTTATCAAAAAAATTTCAAAACTTAAAACTAATCAAAATTCGCAAACTTTAGCATCTTTTACATTATCTATTTATTATTCACCAATTAATCAATAAAATATCAAGCTAAATTATTTGAGAAAAGATGAGCATAAAATAATAATTTTATTTTTGTGAAATTTTTTTAGAACTTTTACACACAAAAAACATTTCTACGAGTATTTGTATTATTTCGATAAAAGTGAGTAAGCTTATTCCCAAAAATAGGCCAGCAATACCACCTATTCCAGAAATCAAGTCAACAATATCAACAGCAGGAATTTCACTTATTTGTGTATAATCCAAGCTTCCAAAGTAGATATTTACAACAGCTATATCTTGAGTATTAAAATTTTTATCACTATAATGATTCAAAATTCGCTCATCATATATTGGATTTGAAAATTGATTATGGCTAATTGTTTTATCAAACCACATACCTTCGCATTCAAGAGGGCATTCTTTGAGGCAGTCAAAATACAGACTGTGGCCTGCTAAAGCTTTGTTAAATATATCTAAAGCACAGCCAATATCCAAATCACTAATACATGGAGTTGAATTGAAAATGGACAAATAAAGTGATACATAACATTTGCATTCTTTGATTACTTCTCTTTGTAAACACTGGACAACACATAAATATTGGTTGTATTGGTTTGTTTCTTTGTGAAGCATCTTGAATAATTCAGATTGATAGCCTTCCGGATCGTGAGTATTACCATCACAATTGCTGTAAGGCTTTTCTTTAGATCTGTAAAAATTTCGCTTTATGACAATATTTGTTTCAAGCTTTGGTTCCAAAGTGATATCCTCAACCATATATGGACTGCTAGATTGGTTATGGATAAAAACTACTGCCCCGTAACTAGGACTCACAAATTTAAGATCATCAGCAACACTTACATTTAAAACAAGTCTTAGGCCTTGATACTTGTCTTTCCCAATAGAGGATTTAAGATCCACTTTTTTATCATACTTGTCATATCCTGAATTAAATTGATAGCAATTTCCGTAATATGGATGGGCAAACAGTCTAATTTGTGTTCTATTGCATTCATAAAAATTAAACAAGCAGTCAACTAAAAGTTTATCTAATGGATCACTCTGATAAGTATTCTGAAATGGTGCTATTTTGACTAGACTCTTAAGGTGACTTTCAAGATCATATCTCATAGGATGAAAATAATTAGATTTATCTTTTATATTATTCCAAAAATCGGCAGATAACTTAGAGGTAAAATAGTTGATGTTACAAAATGTTACGGTTGGAAATAGAGACTGAAATTCATTAATCATTCTAATTTTTGTGGTAACTTCATAATCAAGGTATTGAACAATTCCCTTACTGGTCATGTATACACATCCAGCTAGTGAAATTAGAGTAAATATTGTCCAAATTATCTTCATAAGGATATTTTTTGTTCGTATAATATTCGGAAATCCATGAATAGTTGATGAGAGAAGGAAATTTTTTAAAGTGTTTTTAATTGATAGATTTTTTTCGTTATCCATTTTTTAGAATAAAAAAGTTGACATTCAAATAGAAAATTAAATAATTATTAAAATTATTTTGCGTTTTTAAATTTAGTAATGTTTATTTAATTTATTGATTAGCCTCATCAATAATATAATATGATGATGTAGCTACATTTTTTAAATGTAAGTCGATCAACTTATAAGTGGAATTAATTTTGGATAATTGCTTTTTAATTATTTCTTGTTCTGTTTTTATTATCAGTTATTGGGTGTGATATTTTCTAAACAAAAAGTCACTTTATTAATATAAAAATAACTTTAATTTTAAAAATCAAAAACCTAAATTTTATTTTTATTTTTATGTTTTTAATCATATAATATATAACTTCCCAAATTACCTTTAATTACCTTTATAACTGATATTAATTGATATTCAATATTATGAAAAAAGTGAGAAACGACTAGTATTTTTGATATTTATTTGGGTTTAAATTGTAATAGAATTTGGAAAAGAAAAATAGAGCTTCGCCATCACCTATTTAGCTCATTCCTGGAAACCTACAAATGACCAAAACACATCAAATTCTCTGGTTATACGTAGATTATTGTAAAGAAAATATACGGTTCAAAAACCAAGATTTTGCTTTCTTTTCTGAAAAGCTAGAAGAAATTTCTGTCTCAACGTGATACATGGAACACGGCAAAATATTCTATATATCAATTTTTAAATTTCATAATTTTGGTGAAATTTTTCGCGGAGTCGAGCTGTATTCGACTGCCTCCAGTTAAAGGATGTCAACCGAATCTAAAAATGCTCTAAATGAGATGAAATTCCTCGAATTGTGTCTCCTACAATGTGGTCTTCTACTCAAAGATAACTCAGACACAATGTTCATTCATCTTCTTTCACGAACACTTAATTTCTACAAATCTAATAGATCAATACTACACTGAATTATCTCGCAATTGTCCTTTGATCCTATTGGACCAATATTTGGAGCCACCTTTGGGACAACTTCTTTTCAAATTTGACAAACACAATAGCGAGATCATTCTTATGGCAGGGACTGCTTTATCTTGACCCTGGGTAGCAGGATGTTTTGCTTTAATTTAAAAGAACTTAATGATCTTGGAGAAGTAAAAATAAACCATATTCAAGATAAGATAGTATTTCTTTCAGCTTTTTTGAATGACTTCTCTGAATCATATGAAGTATTGAAGGATATAAATGGCGAAATTATAATTTGTAGTGAAGAGAAAAAAAATATCTCAAAATGAGTAATTTGACTCATAGAAAAATTGTCAACGAAGAAAAGCCAGATAATGTGAAGCGAATAGGTACAGATGTTGGTTCCAAGGAAGAGATGGAACCATTGCCATCGAAGCCTTGTAGAGAGAGCATACCACAAGACAAGGTCGAGAAAGAGATCCTCAATGCAGTTATCAAAGATTTGAAACCCAGATGGCGCAATTGGCTTGTGCACGGCATTTTCACCATGGTAATGATCATGACATTTGTTACGGTACATCACCAATTCTCCATGGTATAATTAAATCCTATATTTATTTATGGATTACATAAATATTGATCAACATTTATTAATGATGCGCAATCAATCACCGGTTTATAATGGTTATTGCAACAGTCAATTAATAATATAATAATAAATATATATTTGATTTAGAATGTTTAAGTTTTACTTCCTAGTTTTTATTTAAATTCATTTTTATTCTAGCATAAAGAACTTCACTATAAATTGAAGTAACTTATTCTTATGTTAGCAGTTCCTTAGATTCACTCTTATTTTATTCAATAAATATTTTAAAACGAATTCGTTATCTTTTACTACGCTTAAAGTAGTGGCCAGACTCTAAGTGTAACATATGGTAGCAGCGAATGTACGATTTGGATATGGATAAAGAAATGAAAACCGAAGAAGATACTTCCAAAAGCTGGGAACAAATTAAAAATATGCATCACATGAAAGCAAAATCATTAGCTTTTAAATTGGACAAACTAACAAAAATCTATAAGGAGACGCTGGAATCTGCATTTGCAATAGCAAAAAGTAACGATGATACTAAAGTCAGAGAAAAAAATGTAGAAGAATTAAAATTAAGTCTCGGCTTAAAAATCAAAGATTTAAAGTCCAAAGAACAAATTGAAGAAAATGAAGACAAGGATGAAGAGCTAGAATACCTTAAATCGAAATTGTATTCTTTATCAACTGAAATTGAAGCAAAAGACATCGAAATTAATTCATTGAAGACAGAAAATATGATCAAACAAGTTAAATTTAAAAACATAGATGATACTAATACAGAAGATCAACTTTACAGCATAAACAAAGATTTCTATAAATTAGTAAATCTTTCAGAACAGATTGGATCAAAAAGTCATGAAAGCCCTGCTAATGACGAACAATTATCAGAGACGGATGAACAATCAATCGATAAATTTAAAGATGTAAAGAAACAAAACTATAACACTTTAATGCCTAAAACGAGTTATAGTGAGTCAATTTTTAAATCTAACAGAATTCATAATCAAAAAGATAATGAAAATGAGAAATTTGAGAACATATCATACCCTCAAAGCAATTATAGAATCTCAAACTATACACTACCTCCTACTCCTATCCTAAAGGATTCAAATGACTTGAATATAAATTCAAGCAAATTAATTGATAACACGATGTTAAATAAGTCGAATTTGAATTACGATGATAAAATTATAACCAAAATAAAAAGACTCGACAATTCTACTCCAAAGTTTTCTGGAAATCCAAGAGATGATGTAGATGATTGGCTGTTTATGGTAAATCAAGGATTTATATCAGCAAACATAGAGGAAGAAAAGAAATTGAACGCAATTGTAAATTTTGTATCGGAACTCCCGTTACTGATTCTGAAAAAACATATTGAATCACAAAGCAATTGGATCTCTTTTGAAAATGAGTTAAAGTCAACTTTCAGAAATATTAATCGTGATCAAAAAATTCGATCTGAATTAATTTCCTTAAAGAATAGAGATAGTATGTCTATTGAGAATTATGTAAGTAGATTTTTAACTCTAACAAATAAAATATCATTCATGGCAGAGGATGAAAAAATGTTTCATTTTATACAAGGATTAAAAGAATCAACAAAAAGGGAACTTTTATGTCGTAACATCA